>OY735208.1:48820612-49420612 GCA_963457665.1 Thysanoteuthis rhombus | reverse complement strand
GTCCTCGATTTTTTTGTTGAGCTCTAACAAATTTCTACTTGTAACTGTTGTTGATTTCTTTATGAAATAGAATAAAATAAAAATTCATGAAATGTTTCCGCCTGTAAGTAAAAGATTTTAGAAATATCTTGCGATAATATTTTTAATGGCGTTACGGCTTGGTGTTGAACAGAAAGGAACGTTGGCCTTCATAAAAAAATTTTAAAAATGCGCGCATGTTTTTGGGGGGTTCTTTTTTTTCTCCAAACAAATCATCTATAATTCAAAACTATTTAAAATTATACGAAAAGCTCTCCTGTGCCTACAGTACGCGCGTTCGTTTAGACGTACATTTACTTTTTAAAGAATAGTATATTTCTCTCACTCTCACTCTCTCACGCACAGAAGGGAAGGGAAGACATTACAAATAGAAGTTGTTCATCCATATGATAGAGAACCTCAGTCAGGTTAGGTTTTCCCTTTCTAGTCAGGCAGCCGGTTCGCAGGAGTGAAAACTTGAGCAGCCTCTCTGTGATCTGAGATTAAACAAAAGCGATCTGTGTAGAGGGCCTGACCGGATGAAGTGAATAGTCGAGTCAATAGGGTTCCAGAATATCGCACACACAGACACAAGCTTTCATTTCGGCTGCTGGTGTGACTAGTCGTTTTTCACACAATTTCTGTAACAATAGCAGAGAAGAGATAAGCGTATACTCGCTCACTGCTTCATCACAGTCACCAAATAAAATCAAGACAAACCTAACCCTTCTTGCAATTCAAGTCATTTGCCGGACGAGCTGCTACTCCTTCCCTGTTCGTATAAATTTCCATAAGAAGAACGGAAGGGGAGAAAAAAAGACTCCTACCTAAAAGAGAGAGAAACTACTTCATACGCGCCATAAGCTGAAGTGACAACTAACAGCAACCAAGCTGCCTATAATTTCCAGGGGATACGTCTTCTTACATTCGCCTTTCCCTTTGTTTGGACAACAGACAGTAAAAATCAGGAGGGAAGATAGGCATTAAAAAGGAATACGAATAAGTGGAATTAAAGCAAGCGGCCTGCTGTGTTCGTGTCTTCTTTAGAGTTGATAAACCCGGAAAAACCTTAAAGAAGATGATGCAGAAGAAGGAATAAAGGGAACCCAGGAAAACGAGATATTTAAAATAAACATCTAACCAAGCAGTTGTAGAGAACTACTACTTCTGTGGTAGTGGTATAGTTTCAATTCGCACTTCCTACCAAGTCGGGAGCCAACAGAAGGGGGGCGTGTCTATTGGGGATTCCAGCCTCGTCTTCGGTATCGGGTTGACATCATTGCCGTGACCGCTGTTCAGAAAGATGGCAGCCGCAAATGACTCTCCTTGTAAGTAGATGATGTTATTTCAAAATTTTATTCATTTAAACGAAAGATTGCACTTTGGTGCTGTAAAAAAATGTCTAGCTCTCTTCAACTGCCGTATCGGCAGTTTCCAAGTGCTAGCCTTGAAATCTACTGTCAATTTTCTCCAGTCCTTTTATAAGGATCTTACTACAAAGAGTGAGAAAGGGCGTTTTAAGAAAAAAAAAAGGCTCTGGTAATTCGGCTTTTGCAGCCGCATCATCACCCGATGGGAAATGAATAGTTAAATGTTACCTTTTCTCTTCCATTGCACAAGGAGAATTTTGTATAAATTATATTTTATCATTTTCAGGAAACGTTTCTATTAATCTCTACAGGATCAAAAAGAATGACACCCCAATCTGGTCATGTTTTCTCCTCATTCTTTCATTCTGTTGTATTCATTACTAAACGTCAAAACTCCTTTTTCCCCACTGCTTTTATCCTCTCATTTTTTGTTTGACGGACTCTTAGAAAGTAATCTATCAAAATGTTTGTTAGTGAACGTTCTTAACAAATACTCGTATGTCTAAAATTTTATTACTGTATCGTGATGAAAACTTTTTTAAATTCATTTTGATTTTATTAAAATCAATTGAAAAGCTTCATCTGGATTAATTTCGAAAAATGTAATATTCTGAAAATATCCAATTTACTATAATTGGTAAAAATTATGTTCTTTATTTTATTCTTAAGATCATGAATTAGTCTTATGACTTTTCTCGTTGGAGCGTAATGAGTTTCCGTACAGTAAAAAATAAAATCATAAACAACACATTTAATCCTCAAAAGTCATTTGATTTTTATCACTATATAATTATCTATAAAACCAGAATTCTTTACGCTGGGTCTTAAACATATGTTTAAGCTCCGTTCATTATAGATACATAACAGCCGTTTGCAGGCGAAGTAAAACGAGTTTCTTTGTTAAATGACAATTTTTTAAAGAGTGGAACCGCCAGTTGCTTGAGTCGATACAATGACATCCACTGCTTTAGTTTTGTTAATTTTCCTTTTCCTTTTTTGAAGGGGGGGGGGGCAGAACAAATCTGAATACTTTTCAGCGAATATTTTTTTTTTAATTTGTTTTAATTTAATTCATAAATATACTCTACGAAAGATCTACCGCTCCATGTTATCGTCAGGGGAAAATATGATGTTTGCAATGAATTTAAAGGATTGGCATGTTGAGCAGACGGCTACTCTTTCCGAGAGGCCCTCATAATTCTCTGTTCTTGGCTCTGTAAGTGATATTCTCCTTCTACAACGAACATCCCTACATATTTCTGTGACTTGACATGAAAACTGTCACACGGCGACCAAAGAAGAAAGATCTCTGCATATATCAAGAGTGAATTGTATTGGCAAACAACCTGCCTTCTTTCACCAACTCCCCCCTCCTTTATTTTGCACAGAAACACAAAGATTGCAAGATAATGCATGGATTTGACTGTTTTCCGAAGTTGACTCCGTCAAAATTTTTCTGAAACTTCGGTTGTTAAATGGGTTTTGTACACGTCTTTCTTTTCATCCGCTCGGTATGTAGACGTCCTTCTGTCCCTCACTCCACCAACCTTTTCCGAATGTATTCAATATTACTTTCTAGGAGTAGTTCGTAAATGCGATTTCTCGTTTTATAAAATCGAAACTTGAACTGCCGACCATGTAAACTAGTCATGTGTAATATTACATTCCTGCATATATTAAAATTAGTATTTGATGAAAATGTTCAACTCTCTCTCTCTTTCCCTCTCTCTCTCCCTCCCCCCACCTTCTTTGAAGATATTCCTCCCTGAAACATAAGTGGATGGCTTTATAAAAAGAATTTTTTTGTTTCATAACTGACTGTTAAGAATATGATTTTTAATGATTAAGGCTCATTGTATTGATTAAAGGATGTGTTTAATTCGAAAAGAACTTGTGATAAACTGGGTTGTTATATCAGTTCTTTATTTATTCCGGGCTTATTGAAGCCATGATCGATTTTCCTGGTCGCGGACGTCACCCAAATCTGAAAATTTTTTTTGGTTAAATGAATTGGCATGATTCTTCGTATGTTCAAGATGTTGGAGAGGGGCGATTTGAAGTTGTCATTCGAAAAAAAATCGCAAATCTGTTAAGGGGTTTGGGGTGGCTCTATTAGCCTAATCGTGAAATTTCCGAGTGTCTTAAATGTCATAGGAAACATGTTCAGTTTTGTTAATATTACTATCATAATTGTACAAAGTGCATGAATTCTTGAAATGGAGATGATTAACACAATTGGCTTGTGACAGTCAGTCCGAATAGTTAATTCCATATTTTCCCAGACGGTCAATTTAGCAGAACTCGAAACTTATTCGTTTTTCTGGTTAAAAATGGTTAATATTGTATAAAATGGATGCTTCCATTAGTCAATCTCTGGAAAACCATCTATTTATTGAAACGGCAGCTGTCACAAATTTCTTCATTTTTCTTCCATCTGTTAGGTTAACTTGAAGAAAAAAGTTGTATTTGATTCTGAATGAATCTCATTAAATATGGGAGAGATAAAGGGGGAAAAAATGGAAAAATCCACGATCTCTGCTGTTCCATGGATCTTCAACCTTTTAATCTCATATTGAATCGACGATCTCGTTTGCCATAATTATAATGAACTTCTGCCATTGCTAGTTGGTTATCAATTACATTTTTCAATTAACGAAAAAGAAAGTTATGAACATCAATAACAGACCGGCCGGTGTCGTAGAAGTATTCTTAATCGTAGCAGTAGGAAGCTAACACCCGCATCAACTCAACTCTGGTCGATCCGACACTTAAAACTAAAGAAAGCGGGAGTGAACGAGCGAATCACTCACTGCTATGATAACTACTACTATGGCTTCTCTTACACTGCTACTGTTCAGGAAAAAAAAATAAAAGATCTAATTGTTTAGTTCTTATTGTTTAATTTGACTTGAACAATGACGTCATTGGAGCTTTTCAACGAAGAGACAACTTCTTTTGTATGCGTTTTAATGAAGTTGAACCATTGATTTATTTACCCAGTAATAAAACAAAATACCAAACTCTCACAATTCGATCTCCGAAATAATGGAAAGTTGTTCTCTTGATTGTTGAAAAGTATACATCTGATTGACAGGTTTAGTAATACTTGCAAGTAGTAATCTCATCCGACTGAGAAAGTTTCATTTCGCGTGTGTGCTTATAGAGAATTAATCGAGACTGTCGGTCTTTTCGCCTTTACCCTCATGAGCGTATGGGATCTCTTCGGTTAAGGCAAGGCAAATGGCTCTATTTTTCCAAAATTGGGGTGGGGTCGCGCCCCCCGACTGGTACACCTATGCCCCCCCTCCTTGATATGATTGAGAAACTGGGAGGAAAGTCGTATCTCGTGCGTAAACTGTAAAGAAAAAAATAAATCCTTGTTAGAGTAATTACTAACAAAGGATAACAAAGGAAGGGATTTTCAACAACGGAAACCTCATATGGACGAATAGTAATGATTACTGAGAGATTAAGAGTCTTTATCCATTTTACAAACGCGAGTGAGGAGCTGTTTTCCGACATGCGTGGAGCACTTGAAACGGGAATGGGGCGAAATGAGAACTCTTTGGTTAAAGGGACAGATTTTTTCCGAAATTATACAAGGTTTTGTCCAAATTACACCGATTCTGTTGAAATTCATGGAAGGTGGGGTGTGCCCCCTCCGTTCGTACGCTCAATGAAAATGAGTGCAATTTTAGTTATGGTTCGGAGAGTCTTCAGCCTTTTGAAGATCGAGTATCTTCTCTTCTCGCACATGAATTGACAGTTTTTGGATAAAAGCTGTAAATCTTTTCGCATGCGAATACGTACGTCTAATACATATTTATTTACTTATTTATTTTAAAAGAGGAGAGAGGTATACATGTTCACATGACATTTTCTAATATACAACTTCGGTACATGTCACAATTAATCCTGTTGACAGACTGACTTTTCTTTTCCTTCAATTATGAAAATTTCCTTATTCTATCTGAATCACTTTCAGCAAGAATTTCATTTCGTATTTATAATTGACAGATTTTGCTCGCGTTGACAACTTCCAATAGTGTCGCTTCAGTTTGCTTTGGTAACTAAAATGTATACTTTCGTTATGTGCTAGTAAGATATTTGTGGGTAACTTAACTGTTTCATGAAAATTCTCGACTAGAACTAAGTTGAGATATTTTTTTTTGTAGGTTACTAAAAATGTGTTCAACGCTCGTATCGTTCGCAGTAGTTCGCTACATCCACATTAAAACATCGAACGTAATTTCAATATTGTTCCTTTTTATTCAACAAAGAGCAATATAAAAACCTCTCTCTTTTTTTTTTCTTCTCTAATCCGTTTAATACAATTGGACATTTGTCTTTGTTAAAACTGATTGGATAAAATTACTTCTCAAAAGAATCAATGATGCTCTCAAAAGTCATTTGGATCAGATAAGAGTCACAAAAATTGAAGCATTTATTCGAGAGAAAAAATGGATGATTACTACTAAAATTGAGACTGCTAACCCGAATTTAACAAAAACTAACAGGAAATATTTAAGATGCAGTGTTCAAGCAATATCCTTGTTTGCTTCAAATATTCTAAAGAAAATATTTTGTTTCAGTCGCATTTCTTGTAGAAAGTGCAGGAAATGAAAGTTCAGAATTTTAAAACTACCGGCGTTTTAACAAGCATGTTTTTAGGTAGAGATAAGCATCCTTACTGTAACCCACACCACACGATCATGAGATAGAAACCTTTGCTGCTTCAATCAATCATGGATTTAAATTCTTGCTACATAAGGAAAATAAGCGTACAGAAATCCTCTCATCAAAGCTATATATTTGAATTTGTATTAGAAAATATCTAGCAGTTCTCGCTCTGAACTCCTACCTTCACATATGTCATGAATAAGCAGGGGCAGCTGAGGTAGCAGAATCAACCACGGACTTGCTATGAAGCTGGCGACACAGCAGAATATATTAAAAGCTATAATTTATGTAAAAACTACGTTTTTCTTTCTTCTATTTTAGTTCCTGTTTTAGATTTTTAGCTGAAAATACCGAACTAACCTTAAGATTTTCAAATCATAAAATGTGAGTGTGATGATATAATTTTTTTTTTTCTAAGGAAGGTATTACTGCTGAATTTCTGCAGCATTTTCTTAAGGATTTTTTTATACCACCAACCTGTTTTAAATAATGTTCTGCAAATAAGCTTGTCTAGTTAGACATAAGGCCACAATTGTGGAGCAACAGGTCTGTAAGTATGGACCTCCATTGCCATGACAAGCTGTCTAATGCTAACCATTTCTCTACAGCTGGAACCGTTTAGTTATAGCTTCAATCTGGTGTAATGTGTTGTTTTAAGAAATGTAAGAATACACGCAGTGTTGTTGGTCAATGGTTAAGAAAGTAAGACAGTGTTTCGCAAATTACAAATGACTTTTTTTACTAGTCTTGTTTTGGCAACGCAAAAATCGTTTTTCTTAACAAATCTTGAATAAAAACGAAAAATTGTTACGAATAATTTCAGTAAATTTATTGGATAACAATTACATTTCAATATCGATAACTTGAACTCAACAGACACGCTTGGACATCGTACGTATTTGAGACGGCCAGACGTTTGTTTGTCAAGGATTACGCGGGCATACAAAGTATGCAAGCTGGGTAGGTCCACCTGCTTGTGCCCTACTGAATGTGCCAGGGTCATCTTAGGTTTGGGGAAACAACGTATGACGTTTGCGTGTGTGTACGCTCGCGCGTCCATATTGAAAAATCGTCTGCCTGCCTCCTTAGTTTTGCCGGCATGTTCTCTTGTGTGTATGTCAAGTTCAATTACTTCAAAATTTAGAGTTTTGGAAAAATTATGGTTAGGGATCGATCCTAGATGCAGGATTGCTGTGTCATGTAGCTACATATTGCCAAAAAAAATTAGTATTCTTCACGCCCGAGCAGACAAATGAAAAACCGCGAACTATACACGTGATTTATTATATAGGTGAGTGCTGTGGATATTGGGGCTCTCCTTTTTCATGTTCCAATGATTATTTTCTTTGTTTAGGTTATAATTTAGACAAAATATTCTTCTAAACCGACTTCTGTTTCTCGATTATTGTATTCCTAAAAATCTGCGAAACTCCAAGTGTCATTATTCGATTAGTCATCGATGTCTTCAACAAAACATAGAAAGTGAAGATAAAATTTAGGATTTTTTTTTTTTTTTAAGAAAAAAAAAGCAAACACAAATCATTAGGCAAAAATGCAGGAATGACTGCCACTGCCGCTTAACCACCAAGAAAACTCTGGTATTTTTGAAAGAATGGAGATAAAATCAATAATTTTATGTCAAGACGCACGTATACGGGAGGAGGGGCTTAGAAAGCAACCAGTTTGCGTACACGTATTGACAGATGGTTTGGGCGGTACTTGTTGCATCTACATAACCACTCCCACTCTCAGAGAGAACTACTATACCAACCACTAATAGTACGACTGCTACGAATTCATCATCATTATCAAATCGTTCTACTACTGTGAACATGTCGTCTGACGAAGACCTTTTTTTTTATCACTCGAAACTGAATTGAGTTGTGGAGTAGAGGCCGAAATTGATCATTTTTTTTTTTTTTTTTAAATGATATGCCCAGTCAGTAGGAATGAGGCCAAAGCTAAATTGTTTTACTCAGAATTAAGAAAACCAAAAGATGATTTTCTATTATATTACCATAAGCTGTTAGCAGCGGCATTAATTTTTTCTTCTCGAAACCTGCTTACATTGCAAATCAATTTTCTTCAGTCTAAAATAAATGGTAAGGATGAGCGTTCTATTCAATAAATTATTTTAATTTTGGTCATCGTTACTTTTTTTTTTTCTCATTACTCAACTGAGAATGAATAAATCTTAATTACGTGCCGTTGCTAAAGAAAATATTGAGGAAAGAAACAATGCATTCGTCATAAAACTAAGAATTAGAATATGCAGTTGACAAAAATGTGAATGATCAAATTAAAATGGGTATTTTTCATTTTTACGAATTTTACAAGTACACAAATGAATTGGTCTCTTCTTCATAAGTGAAAAAAATCATCTATCATTTGGGCTTGAACCTGAAACGTCTGATATATATATATATATTTTTTTTTTTTAGATCTTTTAAGTCGAATAAATTCAATAGAATGGTACGTTTTCTCTCGGAATTCAGGTTCCAATTTTGAATGCTTGTTTCGTTATAGGTTTAAAACAGAATTTAGAATCCAACTTGAGCCAATAAATTTCCCTCTCTAGCAGACGGCAAAGCAGGTTTACTGTTAGAGAACCATATCGTTACCGCTTCCCGATTTTTTGAGATCGCGCATTTCGTGCTGCTGTGTTCCACGCTGCGCTGATACATGCTGTTAGAATGGGACCCGGCTTCGAGTTTCTCTAACGTCCGACATAAATGTTGGAAAAAAACGTCTTTACGGTTTGGATTGGTTTTCGTTCCTATGACCATTTCATACGTTTAGGCAAAAAAACTTGAAATCATCGCCTGACAAAATTTATTCGCAAAAGCTTGCATAAAATTCATCTAGTCTTCCTGAAAACGCCGTACGTATATGAATGTGTGTGCGTGCGAACCAATATGTCCATAGTTCAGCAGGAAGAACTTCGATTTGCACGGATATATATTGTTCATTTAGACATTTACATCCATGCCCGGCTCAAGTTACCAGCAACACGAGCAGTCGACTAGGGCGCCAAGCACTAGGGAGCGCCTATAATCTCTCATACAAATGAAACTAAAAAGCCCACAGAAGGCGCATACCTCTAACTCCATTGTCGCTAAAAGCTGAATGGTAATCATTTCTCAAATAGTTACGATGTGGGGGAGGTAACTTTTTTAAAAATCTCTGGATCCACCCCTAAATGTAATCAATTCGTCTTCAGCCCATGCCCTACACTTTGACAAAATGTCATTGGCATTGATTGAGGAGTTATGAAAATATTGTAAGGACAAACACGAGAGAATACCTCCCCCCCATTCCTGGATCCGCCTCAGAACTTGGTCACTTCTCCTGACGCCCTTTGACCACCTTTCCACAGGAAAAAATTAAAATTCACTCTGAACTTCTGGAGATATTGTTAGGGCAATCTGACACAAAAAAAGAATATATGTAACACTTCCAACCTTGTTGGCAGAGATTGAGAAATAGAGAATTGAATGAATTAAACAGAAGAAAGGAAAGTCTAAACGAGGAAGTTCCCTGATGTGAAGTCAGATTTTTCAGGAATATCTGACTTGAATATTTTCTTGAGGTGAAACTAAGAGAAGCACTTGGCAAAGGAAAGTCTCATGAGTTACAATCCAATCAGGCTTAGCTAGTTTGGTAAGATAGTGCTTGTATTTGCTGGGGCCTCTGAGAGTTAAGTGGGCTGAAGTGAGGTCACAAAGGAATTTAGGGGGACCTACCTAGCTTCTCTTTTACAATATGTGTAGCTAGTTAACCTGATAGAATCACAAAAAAAAATCTCAACTTGAATTGATCTCATAAAATGAACGTGCACCAAAGTCTCGCAAAAAAAAATCTGCCGTTAAAATCAGTCGCAGTTTATGTGAAGGTTGCACAAATTTACAATGAAAATTAGTCGAGTTGGCAGCTCTGACCTAAAGCAGGCAGTTGAGGATGCAGGTAGTGATTTAGTATATCTATAAATTTATTTTCAGCAACAAATTAACTGAGATAATGCTATACTTAAAAGCATGCCAGAGATCAGCTTCCCCGGGGCATCAGGAACCCTAGGGTCTGCCCTGTTTACATCTGACCTCCAAACTTCGAAAATAATATAGAGAATAAAACTAGTTTTCTGAAAATCGAGGCAGATGTTGCCTGCTATCTGCTACTAGAGGCTGCTCATTTAAACATGTATATATAATGGCTGCTTTGAGTTAGGATAGGATAAGCTTTAACTTGAGATTTGTTTTATATGCCCTCAGGATGTATAATGTATCACAAGCTTCAAGTCTTTTATTCCTCTCATTAGTAATACAATTGATCAATTTGCCTAGATTTGTAATTTCACAATATCTAATTTATGATGAATTTATCATTAGATGAAGTAATGTCAGTCATCAAGTTTTCAACAAGTATCTATTTCATCTTGATTTCAGTTGCTTATGTCAATATTTCTGAGCCCCTGAAATTTAGATGGCAGAAATATTTGTCTTAAAATTAATAATCTAGTTTATGACTTGAAACAATATGCTCCTTACCTTTTTTATTTTACAAAAATTTTTACTTGCATTTTAATTTATTTCCTTAACAAATTTAATCCTATGTTGAGATACATGCAGGAGATGTTTGTTCCACTGAGGAAATGAACTCCTCTAACAGACACACAATTTATTGACTCAATTTGCACCTTCACACAATTCATGAGTGCAACCCACACGAAATCCTTAGCATTTACTGGTGTCTCTACTTGGACAATTTTTCATTTTGCACGACAAGTTTAACCATTTGGACGCTGAAGCCTCCTGTAAGCTTAATTATAAAATGCTTTGAAACTTCTCCTGTCCTACAGTAAAAAAAATGAGATTGTGATAGTAACAGTAACTCAAAATTGAACACTTTTCATCATCAGTCTCTTAACGTCCGTCATTGGACTTAGGCCTCCCCCAGACACAAAATACATTCAAAAAGAGAAAATTGTAACAGTTTGGATGGGAGGATTGACTGCAACATATTTTGTGAATTCTCCTATTTTTATGCATTCTGTTAAAGAAGAATCCATTGTCAAACTTTAACTAAAAAGATGATTTATGAAAATTATGATTTCTCTGAAATTGTCAGTAAAACAATCTTTTTCTGTAGATATTTATTCTCTGCCTCAGACTGGCTGTACTAATCATTCCTCGTTTATATATTTTCAATAGAAAAGAATAATAATGGTACTTAGCCTTCAAGATGTCGACTCCTCTTTTTTCTCCAATAGAATCAGTATGCATAAGTAAAATTAATCAACACCCATGAGATCTCGCTTGTCAGTCCTACTAATTAACTGAATTTGCTCAGCCATAATTGAAAGAAGTTCATTAAAAATGCAGCAATAAATTTTGAAACTACCTTCATATTCTAGTAACACAATTGTATTTCAAGTCGAAATTTTTCAATCATAAATTCCATCAATTGAATAATAGGTTTTGATATACATTATATTATCTTCTGTGCAGATTATCATTCTCAGAGTGAAGGATGTATGAAATTTTAAATAATAGAATTTCTTAGTTTTAAGAGTGCATATTATAAGAAGTTTATTATCCTATACAGACAGAAGTGAGGAAATTCCCAGCTGATATCCAATATGAATGATATCTCAGTTGAGACTTAGGCTGGTAAAATTGATTTATTGTGATTAATTTGAACTTTCTCACAATTCATGAACACAGCCCTCACCAATTCTTCAAGTCTTTATTTAGATAATTTTTCAAGTTTAACTTCAAAATACTCCAATGATTTCTTCCTTTACTATTCCAGTATTATCAATGGTTTACTTATGATAACTTAATTTCTCCCAAGCTAGCTGTTATCAAAGAAGCATTTGCTCTAAATATGTATGCAAATTTGGCAAGCTCAACCTTCAAGAAAATCCTATCAGTCTTAAAAAAAGGGTATACAACTAATATGTCCTCCTGATATTCACCTACAGAACCTAGTCAAAAGATTGAACCTTCAACTGAGGTCGATGCAATGTGCACAAGAGAGAATTGTACTAAACATTACATTGGGAGATCACAAGACAGCACAGTATATTAGAGAAAAACAAGAATAAAAGACTCTATTAGAAAACTCAAATGGCAATGGGCTGGTCATGTTGCAAGAAAAAACAACTGCTGGACATGATGACTCAAAACATAAATCTACAGAGATCAAATGTGAAACTGGTTGTCAAAAAAATAAGATGGAATGACTAACTACATAGGTTCAGAAAGTATTGGCTCAATGATGTCGAAGATAGTCGCGCAAATTTTTGATGGCCTGTCCAATAACAGTGCTGAAACTCTGATGAAATTTGTATAAAAAAATCTATGTATGAAATTGTTAATACTTTGTATAATAAAACCAGTCATATTAACCCTTTAGCATTGTTCACTGATGTGATAGTCTTGCCAGAAATTTTATTCTGTTTTGAGAAAGCTTATCTGTATCCAGTCAAACACCTTGTTAAAAACCTTTCATTTATCTATAATCTATCAAAAACTCTTTCAAAAATGATTGAGCAGATTTTTATCACAATTAATAATGCAAGAATGTCTCCATCAACAACAAAAGCTTGAACAATCATTAATGAAATATGTTAATTAATGATTGAATAGAAGATTCCTTCTTCTTGTCATCAGAATGTCGAACTACAAAATTGTATCTGTAGTTCATATGATTTAGGTATTAGCATCAAAGTCAAAAAGTTTTCTACATTAATACTCACTGGTCCAAGCGAAGTGAAACAGGCTCTTATTTGAATCTAAATCTTTATTCAATTATCATTTATCAAATAATTCACATCATCAACTCTGACAGCTGCTGCTGATCTCTAGCTAAAAGGGTATAGTACTCAATCTTAGCTGTGACTTCATGGAGGAATTTTTTTTTTTAAAGCTCATCTGTCGCAGTCAACCATAAACCCAAACCACGGTTCGTAAAGAATATAAAGTAATCATTTGGTTGGGGTTTGCAAAAGGGGGGAAGGTAGTAGAGATGAGCTGCTGTTGCTGACAGAATAAATGAAAGCAGGAAACTCATCTATTTAAAACTGTATTTTATCAAAAAGAATTACTACAAAGGATATTATTTAAGGATCGAGTCCTTGGCTTTGAGATGCAATTGAAAAAAAAAGGAGTTGGATATTTTTTTCATATTTGTTACATGAAGATGAACATGTAATTTGAATTAATATAAAATGGTTAAATAAATTTTCTAACGGTATTTCTCCACAAACTCTAGAAGTAAACTCTGTTTCCAATTTGTCTGCATAATTTATGCTTCAATGTATGTACAACATCTGTGCTTATTATTTCCCTCTTTTTTTCTTTTTTGTAAACCTCATCCAAACAATTACCAAATATTGGATTGAAATAGTTAATTCAATTTCAAACCGTGTGTCTTGTTCAGCCTTGGAACCAATTTCTTTGAAAGACATAATTTTTTGAATTATCTATTCAATAGACTGAATACCCGCCCTAACGGGCAGAGTGAATTACTGTCAAAATTAAAGGATTGGTAAAATAGATAAATCGAAATTAAATTGTATTTAATTTGTTTCTTACAAATATTTGACTTGAGACTTTTTTGTTCTCTGAAAATGTAAAGGAAAAAATATAAAGATGCGTCTGGTTTTGATTAAAATTACATTGTTGCACCTGAAAAAACAATCCAATTTATCGTCTAAGTTGAATAGCAGTAGCCTTTTTATCCGAAAGATTTTCTTTAAAAACCCGTGTACGAAAATAATTAGTTATTCATATAAAAAATATATATACATATTTATATGAATGTATTTGTGGCATGTAAAGTCTTATTGCAAAAACATTGATAAAAAGATTTTTTTCTCTCAGCCTCTGTCCACTGTTATCTCTGTCTTCCTCTCGATTCCTCTAGAATCATACTGACACTACCCACTCTGAGGAAGTCAACAGGTAAGCAGCAGGCAGGCTTTTTGAAGAGGCGAACTGCTGCGTTAGTCTTCAGTCAACTGTTCTTCATTTGTAATTTTAGATAATCACTGTTTTAACTCTTCACATTTGTATTTGCAAATAATGATTTATGCTTGGTGCAGCTTCCAGGAAATAATCCAATCTTGAAGAACAGGCTTTTTTCCTTTTTCTTTTTTCTTTTTTTTTTTCTCTCCCTCCCTCCCTCCCTCCTTCCCTCTCTTGTGTGTGGTGAATTTCTAGTATTTTCACATCCCTCTCCAACTCCCACTATTTGTGTTTTTAATATATATATATATATATATATATATATATATATATATAAGCCTCTCACACCAAGAAATTAATCAGCTTACCTTAGATGGAAGATCAAGTAGAGAATGAGATAATATCATACTAGTCTTCCAAATGCTAACACCAGTGAAAAAATATTCAACCAAAGGGGTTCAGTCACCTACCATTGTTCGAGAGAAAGAGTGCGACCCTTTCATCTTTCTTGTCTTGAAAATTCAACTGGAAAACTGCAAATGTCGCAGGATAAAATGACTCTTAAGAACAAGATCTCAGATAAGGGAAATATATTTAAGATTCTATTTATTTAATTGTTTTTTTTTAATACTGATTACATACTTCATCCATGTTGCAAGTCATGATGTCCAACAGCTGTCAGACATTCTTGCAACATGATATGTCCGTTGCCATTTAAGTTTTCTAATGATTTTTATATCTCTGGCCCGTTCATTTTCTGATATGATATACTGTCTTGTGTTCTCTCCATGTATTGTTGATTTTCTTCTGTGGCTGGCGGGGGTGGTGGTGGTGGTGGTATGACAAATCGACACCGGTGGAGAGATCTGGCGAATCTTGGGGAACCTCTCTCTGATGATGGACACTAAATGACAGATATATCGCATCACCTGATGATCCTCAATTATCAATAAGACGAGAACAGACCATTCGAAAATTGTGACATTGTATAAACAATTTTCAAGTTAGTCTGTTGAAACATCTGGAACGAACATAATCATCGCATCAAAGATGAAACAAGAATTGTCCAGAATGCAACATAATTCATTGGAAAATGAGAAAGTCATATGAAGTGTATACATTAGTTATAAACACTGTATTGTCTATTTTCTTTCTTCCTTGTACTTCGTATTTTTTCCTCTTGAATTGATTTTTAAAAATAAAATATGCAAAAAAGAAAAGAATATTCATTTCTTAGCCCACTCTATCTTACCGATGCTTCCTTCGCCTTATCCTCCCCTCTTATTAAGGTAGTATTTCTAAGAAAGGTGTTATCTCTTTTTAACTTCTCTCTCAGATTAACTGCATTTGTGAAATTTTTGCCATTCTTAGAACTGTTGACTTGCATAACAGTTAATAAGATTGAATATTAAGTGAGATAAAATTTACTGAAAGCAAACCTTATGAAACCTGACTTAATATATATCAAAATCTGATTTGCTCTCTCATAAGAGATGCAACATCTCATATCTGGATAGTGGTCTGGCTGTCTTTCATGTATTTTTTTTATTCACGGTAAATGTTTTCTCTTAGATTCAAACATTTAAACTATTTTCTGTATAAAACAATCTTGTACTTCCATTTGGGTTTTATAATTTTCAATTTTGTCTCTTTTTGAAATTGAATAAAATGGCGTATTTTGAATTAAATGTATCAATCCTCCCTTGAAAAGTATCTATATTACAAAAATTTAGACATTGCATATGTCTCTGATCTTTATACATTGACAGCAATTCTCAGAAGGGATGGTAGGGGCATCATTAAAATACATAGAAAAGCAATATTGTGTATCAAGTCCACTAATACTAAGAGATGACTAATAATGACAATGCAATTTTTTTAATAAAACCAACTTGAGTTTATATGATTAATATCTTTCTGATAATTTAATTAAGAAAAAATGATAGGATTACGGCATGTTACACTGAAAGATGACCTGTTAACTGACTCATTGCAGATTTCTATAACCTGATTACTAGTATTAAAACTGTTGTAGCCTCGTTTTATACATTTAAATTTCAATAGATATTTGTTTTGATATTTAATATTTTTTGTATATACATTCATTAAAGTGTTTTAAAAGTATTATTTTAATATTTAAAGTTTATTCAAATTTCTTTGAAATCTAACTACAAAAAATCTGTATGTGCCGCTATTACTATCCAACTGGCCATTGCACAAACTTGACATTAATTAGATATATTAGTCAGCACACAAGGCAGTGTAGTGTTGAGTTTTTTAATTTTTTGGATAAGCAATTCTTGAAAGTTCTAATAAAAAAAATAAATAGAATTTGAAGAATGTAGATCTTTCATCTTAGTTTCTATAATTTATTTCACTTGATTACTGCTCTTTAGAATTATCTAGATTTAGATGTGAAATATCTAAATTGGCCGCACTGAAAAGAAGTAACTAAAATACTTGGAAGTTGTAGTTTCATATGACCAACGGAAAATTTTTTATTCGCATCAGTTATGGCAGGTTGCTGCTCTCCTCATAAAGTCTGGCCCCTTCGAAACATTCACCGATGAAACAGGCTCTGCCCTAATGATTTTAATTCAATTTCTTGAAAGGAAAAGCATCCCTGAAGATATTTTAGATTTGACATATTTTTTATAAGTGTTTTTGTTTTGTTTTTTGTTGTTTTTTTTCTCTCAAATATTTTCTAAAATCAATAATTTTCAAAATGATCAACTTAGTCTAAGTTATTCCATAAGAAGTTAAATAAAAGCGATAGTGCACAAAAAAACGAGGTGTAAAAATAATGGGATTGTTTTCTTGCAAAAAAGCCGTTCAGTCTGCTTACTGCTAACATCTCACAATTCTTCCTCTTCTCTGTATTTTCTAATCCAGCCTGCAACTTTTCTTCTCACTTCTAATCTGTAATTGCACTGGCTATCACTAGAATTACCATCACCTCCTCTCATCCACTAGAGAGACAAAGACAGCAACTGCTAGATAACCACTCCAAAGCCTCTTAAGTGATTGTGTGTGTGTTTGAGAGTGAGAATCCCCAAGTGTCCTGACTCATACTTTGCTTTTTAATCAAATTTTATCAAACTACTTTGCATTTTCCTCCTTATAAATTCTGAGGCTCCTGCTTACGTATATTATTGATTTTGAGATTTACCTCAAATTGAGGATCTGAACAGTCATTAATTCAGGGAAACTGGAAATGGAGAAACAAACTTGGTGACCACATGAGAAGTGCCCAACACACCCTTTTTCAAAAGTTGATATTTTAATTTATCTTTCAGGCTACAACCTTCGGTTTTGTTTGTGTGTTTTTCATTTCAAAGCTTGAACGCTCTACATCATGATTCTGATGAACGTTAACTGAATGGCGTTTGATAAGATCTGATGGGGTGATTTGATGGTATTATCCAACATGAAAGCATTTTTGCAAATGGTTGGTGCATTGGGCACTTATCATGTGTGGTCACTCGAATGCTTTTTCATTTCTTGTCTTCCTATTTTTTCCTCGTGTTGGTTAGATATGTCAACTTTATCCATTTGCTTAGTATCTGTATAACCACCAAAAAAAGGTTAATGTTCCAAAGTATCTAAACTACTAATATGCCTGTC
This sequence comes from Thysanoteuthis rhombus, assembly GCA_963457665.1. Classification (NCBI taxonomy): domain Eukaryota; kingdom Metazoa; phylum Mollusca; class Cephalopoda; order Oegopsida; family Thysanoteuthidae; genus Thysanoteuthis; species Thysanoteuthis major. Next base: position 49,402,953 of record OY735208.1, on the reverse strand, counting down.
ACGATCACCATACATTACTGTACATTGATTAGTCTTGGTTGAATTGACCAATCACGAGAATTTGAGTAAAGGAGACTACACTGGCCTTTGTTTTTTATTTATTTGTTTGTTTTTTTTTTTCGTTACGTAATGAAATTACAAGTAAGCAAAAAATCTGGGTTTAGATTCAGTTTAGCAAACCCAAGTAATTGTTTTTATGAAAATGTATTAGCTTTTTTTTTTTTTTTTTTTTTTTTTTTCCTTGTATATAATTAGATAAGAATATTACTCATTTCATTGAAGATACTATTGCATTACTATAAATCATATAAATTGAAATATTTCATTTAAAATAACACTCATTCCATTGCTATGAATAAAAAAAAAAATTATATCACTCATTTTATTATGAGAGAAAGAGGGGTTAGGTAGATTACTGATAGGGTAGGGAGAGAGAGGGGGGGGAGAAAGTTAAGTGAGTGGGTAAGAAAATATCTGCGTCTGAAACTAATCCAGGTTTATATGACATTTAGACAATTATAGACCAAAGATCATGAGGGGAAAGAATGGGAAGATTCAAGCGTAGGGTGGGTGGAGAGCAGTCATGAGATAATGATTATCGAGCAAAACCCATGGAATTTCCACAGGCCCAGATAGTAATAATGAATGAAATATTTCTCTTTATATTGTACAGTTGCTACTTTTTAGGTGTTCAACTATTATATCTGATGCCAATGGTTATAATGTATCCCCAGCTGTTGTTTTTAATATTATTATTATACTACTTGTACTGTACAAGTTGAATCTGTGTGGCCAAATTAGGTTTGTATTTCATTATTATAAATTGTTTGCTCTTATTATACCCTTCGACAGTGAGTAAATATATTAACTGCATGGATCAAAATAAAGAATAAGTTCCAGGAGAGAATCAAACTCTATGCCAGAGGGTGGCTTGTGTAACACAATAGTTCAGTGGGGAGAACAGTCATGCATTAAGCGAGCCATCCTTCAGCAGAGGAAGACCTTTTTTTTTTTTTTCTTTAAATTTCTAAGATAGGTTTGTATAGATTGATATAATCACCTTAGTTTATGTCCAGTTATAGCAGATACTTTCAGACTAGACCTTGCGATCTCTAATCCTCAACTGTTGAGTTAGACATTTATTCTCAATACTGACATAGTCAGAATGATACAGTTGTCAGTTGCTGACCTCAGCTGTAGTCGACTTATACGTCAGGATTCACTCATAACGAGAGGTGGGGTTGGCCTTCTACTAATCCTGTACTATCTTGAAGGTGATCTCATACCTTGATTGATACCCTATCTCATCCTATACCTTTTGATAATTGTTCTACCTTTTTATTTTTTATTTTGAGTTGCATGGTAAGCAAGTTGGTTGAAATATAGCATCTGCACAAATAGTAATAGTCCTACAATAATAAACCTATCAGACTTATGAAAAAAACAGAATTACAAGAATTTTCATCATGCATAGTTAAACCCATTTTCTAGGATTCCAGCCTTTTGGCTTTGATAGAAATCTGCATCCTAATTCAAAACCTTTGAAATACCTAAATAAAGGATCATGTTACGGTGGTTCCCAGTGTCCCCCCCCCTCCCTGGGTGAAAATAAAAGTTGTGGTGAATTTTTTTTGGCACTGAGTGTTGTGGGATGCATGATGCAAGATGGAGAGTAACTGTGAAACCAAAGGTTTAAATTAAACTAATTCTCATCATAAAGATTTATGCTGAAGAATGTTGAACAAGAGATACTTGTTTACTTTCAAAATATCAGAAAGGGAAAAATATTTAAAAAAAATTTTTTTTTTTTTTTTCCATTCTATGAAGACAGTCAAGAATGCAGATTCTTGTCTTATCCACAGATTCCTAAGAGCCATTTTGTTCGGTGTATATTTGTCAAGTGGAAAGATACTGATAGCAATAAGAATTGTACAGGTTGTTGATGTGTCAGAAAACCATTGTTTTCATTAAACAGTGAAAAAAGTCAACTACATCTTCCAGGTTAACATCCTTAGAAAATAACTGCTTGATCTCAAATAGTTTCCAGCCCCAAATCTTAGAATTGGAATTCAAATTTAGAGGGGGGCTTTTAAACAGAAAAAGCTGAAGAGTAATTATTTTTTTCAACTGGCAGTATCATCACCATCTTTATGTATTAGCCATACATCCAATCAGTACCCCAAGGAAGCTTTTTAAAAAGCCAAGCCTTTTCTGACATTATTACTAATATTACTATTTACATTATGAACTTGGAAAATGTGTATTGATTGTTCTAATTAATCATGATCCTCTACCATTATAATTAACATTGTTTGTTTTTCTAATAAAAATGGTTCATCACTAAATTTATGCTTCCACAACTTGCAGGACTGCCCAATACTCTTTGAAATTAGATGACTTCAAAGATAAGGACAATAACATTACTATTAAGCCTAGAAGAATTCAGGCCATCTTATCTTTTAGTATTCCATAACTTATCAAAGTATAATGAATAATCAGCAATATCATTTGCAGCTGTAATACTATTGTCACTAATTGTAAATGACGTTACTATTAAAATACTTGTTCATATTATAAAGCAGTTTATTCGACAAACACAAGATTTTTATTTATTTGAAATATATATATATATATATATATATCTCAGCTTGCCTCTGTTTCTTATACTTATTCTTTCCTTTTCAGTGGTTCTTGTGACCAGTGCATCAGGGTTTATTGCTACCCACATCATTAAACAGTTGCAAGAAAGCAACTACAAGGTTAGAGGTGTTGTGCCAAACTTGGAAGATGAGGAGAAAATTAAACATTTGCATAATTTATGTCCAGAAGCAGAAGTTAAATTGGAGTTAATTCAGGCTGACACCTCTCAATCAGAAGCATGGGAAGAGTAAGTATCCTATTCGACTCTCACTTATGTTGTGTGGCAGTTATTATCGCTTGAAATACTATAAGATGTCCACAATAATCTAAAAATACAATGAGTAAATAAACATCTATACATGAGTGAATCATAATAGCCCACTCATCTATCTGAACTATATATCTAGAAAAAAAAAAAAATACCAGTCTAAGATATGGGCATTGTTGGTCCCAAAATGACCTTAGAGGCCCAAAAAGGCACCTTTTTTTTTCTTTTTTTTTTTTTTTTTTTTTTTGTGTGTGACACTTCCGTCTAGTGGTGTACTCAGGCAAATTTTCAAGGTTGTCACCACACAAATATGACCAAGAGCACCCGAGACATACACACACATTAGAGACACAGACAATCGAAGAGAGAAAAATCTATAGCCCAATAGGCTGATAGATTGGACCATTTATGAGTAATTCAACTCACAAAGGCATATTTCATTCAGTATCTCTGAAGTTTCAATCTGAAATTATGAACAACAGGATTTCAAATAACACCTTTCTGATGCAAATTAAACAGAATCATCAATCTGAATATTGGTTTTATAATCTGAAGTTTTAACTGATTCTTTTGATTCCTCTACTTGGATCAGAACTCTTGAATTACTTCTCGTGGGATTGGATGGAATGAAGATTCCATTCCTTTTTAAAGGATCCCTAGGCTCTGTGTTGATAAGGATTGAGATTACAAAAAAAAACTGATGTCTACAAACTCTTGAAGAAAAGCTAAACTGAAATTAGATTAAAATTATTTTGTTCAACAGTATCTTTTTATTGTATGATCAGTAAGGCAAATAAATTGATTTGCTACTTTCTTAATAGTATCTGTTTTCTTGGGAGGGGCTTTAAAATCGAATCAACTTTTGACAGCATAAAAATGAAATTATGATCTATGCATGTGACAGTCATGAACTCAAACCAACCCTGTTATATATAGGACATAGTATATTATGAGCTTATTAGATTGTCTGATATATTCTGTGAGGTCAGTGATATAAAAAGAATAGAACCCATTTGGGTGTGAAACAGTTATTCAGGAAAAATGAAGGGGATGAATGCAACTTTTATTCACTAAATACTCTGAAATTATGCACCCTGGTTTTCCAATATATTAAACTCACACCTATTTTCTTTATTGATGATTTGAAAAATAAATAAAAGCTGGCCTAAGTACAATTTGTAGAGCTTGAACTGAGATGGATTTTGTGATAATTCTTCAAATCTTTTCTTGCAAATAGAGTTTGGAATATAATCACAAAACTATTAGTAAAGAAAATGGTGTGGTAGGATGTCAAGTTTGTTTTTCTTTAGTTTTGGGCAATCTGCCCGTAAAGAACCCAGAAGTTATCTGGAATTCTTGATATGACTAAATAGTTGCCCTGACTGTTTCAAAATAGTTCTTTAAATGACGTCTCCATAAAAAGTTCTGAAACCAACAGAATCAACTTTTTGTGTAAATAGAATACAATGGGTTATTCATTTTCTTAACAAATTAGACACATAACTCGACTCACATGCTTTAGTGATTTTTCTACTTCTTTCTTTCTAAAGGTCCATGTCTATATTTTATCCAAAGTACAATGGAGTAATGTAGCAACAATCAAAGATCTTTTTGGAAGCTTTGAGCAATTTGACACTTAAAACACTCCTTACAAAAAATCAAAATCTCTCTCAAAAGTGGATGGAATAGATAATATATAATGCCACTAAAAGTTTAGAGAATTTGAACATGAAATTTTTTTTTTAACTTTGATAGCTACTTTCTACAATACCCCCCCCCTCGCTGCCCAAATTCAGTTCTGCATTACAAATTCTAATGTTTGGACAGCCTATGTTAAAAACCATCAACCAAAACTGTCAACATAGGTTTTCTCAAACTGGCTGGCTCTGTACAGGCCACACCAGTGGAATTGAGGGGCTGGAAATTTCAGCATTTTCTCTTTTTTATCATGACTAGAACAACCCCCCCCCCCTAGTTTTTTTTTGGGGGGGGGGTCCAGTTTGCAATGTAAGTTTATGCTAAATTGATCCCTTTCTTTCCATCTAGCAGCATCCATGCTTGTTTTCTGAAAATTCAGACTTTTTTTTCTTAGTGATCACAGTCTAACAGGAGGCGAATTCATTGATCACCCCCTCTTTCCAATTTTTTATTTGATCACCCTAACACAGCATGCTGCTAAAAGACTTTTGTCAGGTGATGGCTTCTACTGAGTGACTAACCAGACCTGTTTTAATTTTTCTTCACAAATATCAATACAAAAATATTATTGTTCAATGATTCATTTATGCTCTCCTATCCAGCCTTTATTTTCTTCTGAAGAGAAATGAGTTGGATATCAAAAAATATCAACATTTTCTGTAAAGCAGGAGATATCTGCACCATCATTTTTCACTAAACATTATATAAAATACTTGTGAAGAGCTCTTGATAATATCAAAGAAAAGGTTTTCAATACACCTGTCTTCAGAAGAGGTTCAGAAAAAAAAACACCCAAGTATATGGTCAGATTATTTTCCTCATCTGTGTTCATCTATTCCTAACATTTCATCCATGTACCCTCCTAACTTTATCAGGTGTTTCTGGTTCTAGAATTTAAAATCACTTCTCAGAGCACATGCTCAATTGGACTGGACACATCACATCTGTTTGGGGGGTTTTCTGTCTAATTCAGAGTTTAGTCCCTTGTATTGGATGATCTGTTGGCTTTTTTTTAAGTTATCTTTTTCTTTTTTTATTTCATTTTCTTAAAGGTGTATTTATACACACAGGACACTAACTTGATACACTCATACTCTGTTCTACTAATAAGTAACCAACAGAGATAACTACTTTACATGCTATAATGACGTAACTGTTATGAGATTAATAACAAATTTACTAGGTAATTATTAGCCACAGCTCATAGATGCCTTTTTCATGACTCTGTTAAGGTATTAGTGTTAGTCTGATAATTATAGTTCATTCCCAGTTTAGTTATAGTTATGACTGTTAAAACAGAAAAGAATGATCTGACCCATTTATGTTTAATATGGGTTTATTCAAATAGTGTATGCTCGGAAAAAAAGAAAAAGCATTGATTGTATAAGATTTTGAGGCACAGAATCATGAAGAGACAAGTTTAATAAATGATAGATTTCCAAGTAAATGAAAATCCAAGTTGTTTTGTTTTGTTTTTTTTGATAAGTTGAATTTTCATTATATTGTATTTGAAGCAAAAATTATTTGTCTATACTGTGGGGAAATAGACTTATCAGTCACAAATGATAAAAAGATTAAAAATCTAATTAGTATAATTCAGTCAGAAATGGCAATAAAGTCTGTCTTCATAATGCATATCTTTAAATGCAAGATACAACAGAACGTCTTTTTTGATGTGGGTAGTTGTCAAAAATATTTTGATGTCACGGTGCATCCCTGACCTTATCCATCCTAGTACAGTGATGGAAGAGGAGGAGGAGGAGGGGGGGGACAAATCCAGAAAAATTACCCACTAACTAAACTTAGCTGAATCTGGCACAAGTCCACAGTGGTGGGGAGCCTATAAGAATTGAACTCCCTGCAGTAGTAATGGCCTTAAGATTATCTTGCCTATATCATTTCAAGAGAAGCACCTATGGCAAGAAACTTCATCATCAGCCTTTTAGCGTCAGACGTTGGACATAGACCTTCCCCAAAATTCGTCAGACCTCTCTATTGTGGTCATCGCAGACCTAATACTTCCTGAATTTGTCTAGTTCGTTTTGCCATCTTGTATTCAGCCAGCTACGGTTTTGCATGTGAACTCTCGAGATCCATTATGATGTCTAGCAGTTCTTGCAACATAACCAGCCCTTTTCCATTTGAGCTTTCTAATGGATTTTCATTTTGCTCATTAAAGGAATATTTTTTGCCCATTTTGGTTTTGAAATTTTCTTACATGCCAAAAATATGGGAAAAATTTAACTTGGCATTTGCATAGAAATTAATAAAACTTCATTTGCTAGTACGTCTTCTGTGCATCATGAAGATCTTTATTCATTTAAAAAGGATTCCTCAAACTATTGTAATATAAGAGCACTTTGAAAATCAATTATTTCTATTGTACCATTTTAAGTTATGAATTTTTACTCTTACTTCCCTTGAATAAAAAACATTTTTGATTATGTTGTCTCTGAAGGACCATGAATGCAATAGATTTTAGATAATGGATGTTATTTAGTTTGATGTATTCAAACCATTTTTAAGAACAGATTCTTTACAGCACAATCTATTCTGGCCCATAGATTTGAAGAAAGTCAATAAAAAGATAATATTGTTTATAAAATATTTATTTGAAGCTATAATTTGTCTTAAATTATAGCTTCAAATAAATATTTGTCTTATAAGTCTCGGAAACTTTCATTTCAAATAATCTGAAGTTATCATTACTTTTTAGGAATTTATCTCTGATTGATCTGCCAAGATTGACAATGGAGGTATCAACTTTTTGACAGATAGGGTAGCTATTAGCTCGCGTGTTCACTCATTCTTATCTCTGTCAACCATTGTGATATACGATTTAGCAGATGAACATAAACATCTTGAAAAGACTTCAACCATGGCCAGCTGATTCCACTTCGTATGTTGAAAATCTCTTTACTAACTCCTTTCTTTATGTATACATTTCACATATCACCAAGAGCCATAGTACTTCTACTATTGCTGCATTATTCGATAAGAATTCTCAATGATCTCTCAATTACTATAGGATTACTATATTATGTCATATTCCTTGAACTCTCTTCTTCATATGGTTCTAATGTAAAGGGATAGTTTCATGGAATTTTTTTTTTTTTTTTTTTTTTTTTTTTTTGTTAAATTCAAACCTTTTATGTGGGGTGTAGTATCTTTTTTGCTGATCAGTTGATTATATGCTGGTTGAAACACTATTGGTTTTAACTGTTAATAGAAATTTGGAAACAGAAGAGTGTCGTGTTTCCTGACCGCTGATCAAGTGCAAAACTTCCATTAACCAAATCGAGGTTCTCTGCTCGTTACTTTTGGTATGGCTATAAGTGGGTGCAGTTGTTTCTCTTTACCACATTCAAACAGACAAGTAAAAACATGGACATTACAGGGGCTTATTACAAAAAAGTGCTAATATGCATGGATGGAAACTACTTCACCATTTCAATCTATTAGGGAGACAGATAATCCTGAGAGGCAGCTTTTATACACTGAAAGTTTTGTGGTGTTAATTTGCTCTGGCTTTTAGAAAAGAAGGCAATCTAAAAATTACTGTAGGTATTCACATCTATGAAATAATTTGTATAAATTTATAAACTAGAAAATTAAACAAAATACTGTGTCATTATCAACAGACTTTCGCAATCCTTTATTAAAAATGTATAAAATAATTATTACAAATATAATTGATTTGGTATTTCTTCATTAGATAAGCACCTACATATAGAAACCATGTTACTTTCCCTAATAACTTCCAGTATTGACCGAGAACTCTTTACATAAGCCAGTTTAGATGTCATCTCAAATTTCAACAGGAAGAGAAATTGGCAGCAAAATATCTTTTTGTATTTATGCGAAATGAATAATTTGTTGACTCACTTTTAACTGTGTTTGACTTTTTAGGCCTATCAAAGATGTTCAATACGTGATTCATGTGATCAGTCCCTTTCCGAAGAACAACTCCAAAGATGACAATGAACTGGTTCAACCAGCCGTGGATGAAACTTTGGCTGTCTTGAAGGCATGTGTAGCAGCTAAATCAGTCAAAAGAGTTCTCATGACCAGTTCCACTGCCGCTGTCTTGAGTAAGTTCATCACTTTTCCTTCTTCGTATATTTTAAATGTTTTTCCACAATGTTCATGGATATAGATTCATAGATATATGGAATATATCTATTTGCATACAGCATGTGTAATTTGAACCAATTTGCTCATTTGATATAAGGGAAACTATCAGCATAATCTGGATATTCTGATAAGTTGCTAAGGGCAACTGACTGCTTCACTTTTCACAAATATCAAGATTTCTGTTAATGACTGTTGTAATGTCTTTGTTTTGTTATTGGTTAGATTTGCTGTATGCTGGTTAAAAACGCTGTTGGTATTAAATGTTTTCATAGTGATAAAATGAGTACAAAAGAAAAGTGGTCAAGATCCTTCAGCTACTCAGAATGATGTTTCATCTAGTAACTTGACGGCCATGATTGGACACAGTTGCTCCCCTTTATTTACTGAAGACTAAATACATGGGAATCCAACAGTGAATCCAAACAGCTTATCTAGCTAATCCTTTTTTTTACTGGTATCAATTAAGATGAAATAGTTTTTGAATAAGGCCAGCTGTTGTGATGATAGTTGTTCATTAGATAATTAATGAAATATTCAAACCTTTTAATTAAACTTTCTTATGGGCATTCTTTCATCCACTTTTTTATTTGAAAGGATTTGATCTAAAATGGACTTTGGATTGAATAAAATAATTGAATTCAGTCAGCCTTTTCATTTTCTTTATTATCATTGAACAATGGATATGTTTTGTTTTTGAACAATCACTGAAAATTATTTTTTGAAATTTCTTATTTTATGTATATCTTCTTAATACCATTTTAGTAAAAATATTTTCCTTGCTCAAATTTGGTTTACTGCCTCTATGTGGCTATCCTATTTAGATATCTCCTGATGCAGGAAATGAGTTAGCAATGTGTAAAATTTTGAACCTCCTGATCTTGCAAAGTATTTTTAATGAAATGATTTGTATCCTAGTGAGTAGTACCTTACTGAATATCATTTTTGAATACCCAACTTCTGGTGAATTAGTGTCTAATGTACCTTTCTATAAAGTATTATAAACAGTGATGATAACCATAGATTATCATTTGACTGTTGAATCAAATTAAGTCAGGATATTTTGTATTATCATTGATTCCAACTTGGACAATATAAAACTAATCTTTACCGTAGTATAACTGTTATTGTTAAAGAACTGTGACACTAAAACCGATTTATAAAACTCTTGATCTGCTTATGACAATCAAATTCTAGAGTATGTATCTCCAAATATGATACAAACATACATAATACATTATTTAGAATTCAAGCTCTTGTATTCTTTAGAATCCTAATATGCTTTTGATTCTCTGCAATAAAGCTATAAGCTTGAATTCTTACAAGCGAGAAACTGAATTTTCTGAAGTTACTTGAGATGGTCAAATTTTATTGATGAACTGACATTGATCTTTGAATTTGGAAAAAAAAATTTGAACCTTTTAAAAGTGTAAGGATATGAGAATATTAGACATGTTGGAGAGATGATTAAATCTTATCTGGACTGTATACATTATCATTGAAAGGTTACCACAGGCATTGTGTGACACGGGTAAAATGTTGAGAAAGAATAACAATCAATGATTGTGAAATAAAGAATACTCTTGGAGGCAGAATTATAGAAAACTATAAAACTAAAGCAAGTTCTCTCATTTGTTTGGAAAGTGAAAGAAATAGTTCGTTAATACCAGGCTTTATCTCTTTAGGAACTTCTATTCATATATAAGAAATTCTTAATATAAATAACCAGTCGTTTTTTTTACTATTGGTCTTGCAAATATACTAGCTATCAACCTTAAATCTTACAGCATATTTGTTTCCTTATATAAGCTTGATATCTTGATGTTTCAATTGCTATTTTTGTCTATATTTCAGGTCATTCTGAGGCTGGAGGAGAGAGCAAAGTGTACAATGAAGATGATTGGTCTGACCCCACAAAACTCGATCCTTATGGCAAATGCAAGACTCTGGCTGAAAAAGCAGCCTGGGAATATGTCAAGGAGTTATCAGGTGAGTTGATTTACTAAGCAAATTGAGATCAGGTATTTCATTAACTTATTGCTACAATGAACCAGTGGAAAGTGAGTCAGAACCAGATTTTAAGAAGGTAGTTTTCAATCAAAAAATGTAATTTTGCCTCACATGTTTTGAAGTTCTGTTAAAACTTTCATTTTAAATTTATTCACCATTTTATGATATTATGGTAATTTGAGTAGTTTTATGATCATGACCAATGAAAATTATTCAACTGGCATCATTGGGTTTATTTCTTTACAAATGACTCTACAGTTCTTGAATTATGATAAAAGAAAAAATTTTTTTTTAAACTAGCTGAGAAAACCAACTTCCAAGGGAAATAATTTATCATGATTCTCAAAAGTTGTTTTATGATGTACTGAACCATGAGTATCTCCTACAGGGTGTAAATGGTGATTGCCCCGCCTTGGATCAGGCCTGAACATATCAAAAATATTTATTTAGGGATTAAGCGAAGAATCTACATGAATTTTTTTGTAATTATAAGTTTTTTGTTTATTTTTCTGGTTTCATAAGTTACTATGTTTTATTTTCAGATGAAGAAAAAATAGAGCTTACCGTTATCAATCCTTCTTATGTAATGGGTCCAGTATTGCCAGGAACACGATGCTTTAGTTCTGAGGTAAGAATCTTCAGTCTTCTAAATTTTCAAATCGTCCTTGACTTTAGAATACGGTGTTTGTTTTTTGCTTTTTTACCTTCAAAACAAAGATTGCTTAGCCCATTCATAGGTTCCACCCCTATTATTAACTTGAGTGAGTAATTAATAACAAATAAGAATTTTTACAATAATGCTTTTAAACACCATCTTATTACAGTGGGTATTTCATAAGTTAGTTGTTACAGATGTCAATTTCTTATTTCATGTTAATATAATTTTTTTTTCCCCCCCAGGTTGTAAAAGTCTTGCTGGAAAGAGATATTCCTGTTGTCCCCAAATTAAACTTCTCTATTGTTGATGTGAGAGATGTTGCTGCAGCTCATGTTAAGGCCATGACAATCGAGGAAGCAGCAGGTGAGAAATGGTTGCAATATTTGTCAGTTATTCTATTTTCTAGTTATGTTTTTAGATTTTTTGTGTGCCTCAAGCAAACTTACACTCTTTCTTGATATTTGAGTATGACGATGATGTAATATGAACAGGTAAATTAATCCAGAGACTTGCATACCCAGAAAGGCTACTAGCATTGAAGCCATCAACACAAAGCTATTGTCATGTCTGTGGTTACATGATAGATATGTTTGAGATAATGTCAGGGTTATGACCGGTCAACAGTGGACATCATTTGTATGTGTCAGAACTCCTGTTCTAGTACACATAATTACTAGCACAGACTGCAAAAAAAGCCTTTTTTTTCTAATCAGCTAACATATAGAACACTTTGCCAGGACATATTGTTACAGCAAAGACAATATACAGCTTTAAAACCTGCCAAGACAATTCGGGAAGAATCTGAAGATTTTATGATAATTTTAAAGTGGAAATTGAAATGACTGTCAGAAGTCACAAACACTGTAAGGAGTTTGAAATCTGGGAGTTCAGTGGAGAGGATTCCTCAGTAACCTGTCTTTGATTATAGAACCTGGAGTCTGATTGGAAAAGATCCTCCTCAAGATATGATCTGAATATATATGAAAGAGTAAAATAGATATAAGATATAGCATTAATATTTCTAAACACACTTTTTGACTACATTGTCATCATCAATTTCTAACCAAGATCTTTCGTAATTATTTTCAGGCAAACGTTTCATCGTGAATTCCAGTGATATGTGGATGAAAGATATTGCCCAAGTATTACTCAAAGAATTCAAACCACAAGGTAACGATTCATTTCCTTTGTTAGCTTTTCTCCCCTTTGATTATTTTCATTTTTGCCAATTCACCTGATGTGATTCCATCTCACTTAATTGCTCTAAACTCTCACATTTCATTTTGTAGGATATAATGTTCCAACAATAAATTGTCCCAACTTTGTTTTGCACCTGAGAAGTCTGTATGACAAAACAGTGAAGAAGTTCCTACCCCAAGTTGGAAAAGTTCTTAAATTGGACAATGCAAGGGTAAGTACAAAAATCTCTCATGAAGCTCTCTGTTCTAACAGCATTCAAATGTGTAAGGCTTATGTCTAGCACTTTTTCATAGACATTCAGTTATATTCTATGTATGAAATTTTCTAAATCAATTGGTTTTTGGTAGAACCAAAATATTCAAATCAATATATGGTCAGTAGATGTAGATTTTACTGCCACTGGTAATTTCAATGGAATTAATATTGACTTGTGCTATATATGACGGTGTTAAAACTATAATAGACCAATTACAGTATTTGGTTTCATCTTTTGGTCTTGTATACATAATTAGAGCCACAATTTTACTAGACCACATTTGAAATTCATTAAGGGAAAATAATTTTGTGAGCTACAGATTTTTTTTGATAAATTCTGTTCCAATGAAATTAACCTATGAATAATGGCTGTAAGTTGTATAAACTTCATCTATAATTATTCTAAACATGATTTGAATGTTGAATCAGTTTTCTTCCATGTTTCATCTTTCAACTTGAGACATTTAAGGTAGCATTTAATGTAGTCTAAAAAAGGACACTTTGTCTAAGTGACAAACATTCAAACTTATCAACAGGAAAGATTAGAGGGAATTAATAGGTATATTTTGTTGGAAAATTTTAGACTTGGGTTTATTATTAACCATAATCAAGTTTACTAAGAGCAATATTTACTTTTACTGTTTATCTTATGGTTTATATCTTTCTATCTTGACAGATGAAGGAAACCCTTCAGATCACTCCTCGTGAAAACAAAGAGACCATCATAGACATGGCCTATTCTCTGATTGAAGGTGGTTTCATCAAAAAGAGTAAAAAGTACAAGGGCCCAAATGCTGCTGAGGAAAATGCGGAGACCAAAGAGGAAGAAAAGAAGGAAGAAAAGGAAGAGGACAAGCCAAAAGAGAATGGCAAAGTGAAGGAAGATACCAAAGAGGAGAAAGAAGAAGCAAAGACTGAGGAGAAGGCTGAGGAAAAAGCAACAGAGGAAAAAAAAGATGAGAAAATAGAAGAAGCTGAAAAGAAGGAGGAGGCAAAGCCAGAAAATGAGGAGAAGGCTGAGGAAAAAAAAGAAGAGCCTGAAGCTGAGAAATAAATGTTGGATTGATTCTTGAAAACCACCAAGGCAGCAGCCATCCATTCTAAGACCTTTTGAGCCTTTGTTGTTGCTTTACCAAAATACATGATATTTGATTTGCTAATTTTTTTTTTTAAAACTTCATTTGTCAAATTTTGTCAGTAAATGTTGTGGTGCCACTGAGGAAATACCACAAGATCATAATAATCCTACATACACTTGAATTAATTCATTTACTCCTGGATTCTGGCAGTTTTGAAATTCTTTCAAAACAAAAGAAAGAACTGCCCTCAATTTTTTTTTTTCTTTTTTTTTTTAATTTTTTTTTAACATTAAAAAAAAGATTTATTCAATATTTTTTTCTCTCACGAAAAAGATAAATGGAAAAACTGACCAATTGCTTGATGTTTACCTGTGACTATCAGGTGTAACAAGAACAAAAAAGCTAAAGAACTGGAGAGAACTTTGAAGAAAGAGAAAAAGTTGAGTCATTGGTTATTTTGAAGATGATGATGATGATGATGAAAAATGAATGGTGAAATTTGTTGATGAAATTGAATATGAAGAAAGGAATGATAAAAAAAAGATGATGATGATGATGGGCTATATTGGTATAGCATCTTTTTAATATCAATGAAATTAAACATTAAAAAAATGATTATAATCATGACTATAATGTTGATGATGATAATATTCTAAAATCAAGAGATTTTTCTCATTTTATTCTAGTCTGATGTGGAAAAAGCAATCATCCTAAGACAAGGCATGAGAGAACAATAAGTAGACCTATTAAAATCCTGACCTATGTATAATTGATATTATGCATAATTGTTTCACCCACCATCCTAAAGCCAATAACCACGGGCAGTAGGTGGGATAGATAAAATAGGACAATTAAAATTTTCTATATAAACAACCATAAATATTGAATCAAGTTATAATAACAAGTAATTATGAAACTTCTTTTTTCTTTTTTTTTTCTAAATTTTTGCTAGCTATATTTTTAATTCTAAATAAGATTGAATGTATTATATAAAATATTTTTAATGCCTGTGTCTATAGCAATGTGAACATTGTGGTTCAAAAATGTGACTTTTTAGTAATAATCATCATTTGAATAATGCTTTCTGAATGGATACCATAAATCTCTAAAACTGTTCTATGTTTATTTTGTTTTTCTTCCCCACCCACCCAACAGAAGAAAAAGAAAAAAAAAAGCAATGAAGAGAGGCCTGGATGTGAAAGTGCTATACTTCTGTTGGCAATCTTGTGAGATTTTGTGACTTTACATATTTTGATTTTTCTTTCCATTTTTTTTTTTTTTTTTTTTTTTTTTCTAATCAAAGTGCAAACCAAAATCTTATTTTTCCATATTCAAGAGATTTGAATATTATGCCCTTTTTATGTCAAAAGAAAAATATAATAAAAATCACAAATTCCCATTTGCCACAGAAAGCAATCTCCATTTTCAATTGTTTCTCTTATATGCATGTTACTCAGTTTTTTTTTACTTATAGCTACACAAGACTATTTTTGTTTTGCATTTATTTTTTACTGGACTGCTACATATTTTTTTTTCCACATATCTCTCTTCAGTCTTCCTCAAAAGTGTTCCTTAGTGATTCCTCCTCAATGTGTGCAATATAAGAAGAAAATCAAATTTCATCTTTTGATTTCTTATGAATCCAATGAACTCACTCTCGCCCACAATTATAAGTCTCGGAATGTGGATGGAAAGTGACAAAGATGAAACGATTGTATTTTTGCATAATCTCGAAATCTCCGAAACATAATACTCTAGTTTTACAAGTTGAGGACCAGAGAAAGTGATCATCAGATTATACGTAAAATGGTTTGTAAACGAATGAATACAACATTTGCTAGCATGAATTGTGCCTCGAATCGCAAGAGTTTATTCACTGGAGAGGATAAGTGGCACTTGCAATGCATACCTCATAAATTCCATTACTTAGAAGTAAGAATACACTGCTGGGAATTTCAGCTTGAAGTATTTTGAAAATTGATTTAGAGAAGTCATGCATATAACAGCCAAATACATTTTAAATCCCACTTTACCATTTACATTAATTAATAAAAGATATAGTCAGTTTTGTACTCCAGCATAATCTTGACCATAACAGAATCAAATTTGAAATTTCTAAGAACCCCACTATTCATGGTTAGTCAGCTATCTTCGTAACTACTTAATATCAAATTATTTTTGCTCACTCACAAACAAGTCTCCATCTTGCATCTTCGTAAAGGTTCATAAATGATATAAAAAAATTGATGTAGACACAATATTTCTATCATTTAGAACTCTGAGATTTGGCTAAGCTTAAAAAAAATGAGTTGTAAATGATACTTGTTTTCGTTCTTTGTTTTTTGGTTTTTTTTCTTTTGATTATAAAAATGGCAAAATAGATGTGTATTTTTTTCCTTCTCCAACCTCACCATATCTATTCTCATATTTGAATATTTTTTCTAAAATACCATGAATATTTTGAATTGAAAATGAACATCTAGGAATATATTGGAGACTTTGTTGTTTTAAGAGAATGATGAAAAAAAAAACAACTCAAATATGCTTATTTCTTTCAAATAAATTGTCACCCTCTCAAGAAAATAACAAGTTTGACAAAAACTAAGTTTTATGAAAGTCCATAAGCTGAGGATTAATAGCCATAATATCCTTTCCGTACAAATGAAACAAAAATGAAAACCTTACAGCAAAACAATTTAGAACTAAAACAAGGCCCAAAATGTAATGAAATAATGCAAGAATTTCTTTCCAAATGCCCTTCACTGCAATTCTTTTAATTCTATTCTACATTTCATGTCTAGACCACAGTTCAAAACCTCTTTATCTCGGAGTAAAAAAATAAAAATAAAAAAATAACTCTAAATCAAGCAGTTGTGGTGGAAATTTTATTTCTGTCATTAATTTTTCCTGGAAAACAATAATCCTAAATACCTGTTCTAAATTTTTTATTTACAGCCATACAGCATTTCCTAATAACCAACTTACTCCTCTAAAAAGCTGTGTGTGTATGCATGTGTGCTTGTCATTTGACTAAGTAAATGTATGTATTTTTGTATTTGTACTGTGTGTGTGCGTGTATCTGGGTGTATGTATGGATGTATGCGGTTGTGTGTGTATAATATACGTATATATATATATATACACACACACACTAGTCAAGAGATAAGCTAGATTTGTACATAAATCTGGATTGCATATAAATAATGAATATTGACAAGCAGAAAAATGTTACTTATTGAAACAATTTAGACTGTAAATTGAGATCCTAGAGGGAATTAGGGTATTGTCTGAAATCAGGTTGTTTGCAACTTTTTTTTAAGAATAACTGTAAACGTATTATACTAAAATAAACTCTTTCCTTGCAATATTAAACTTTCCAATCAGGACATGACTGTGATTGAAAAATTACCAGTAAACAAAATTTTAAATGTTAAAAATTAGTCATCTAAAACAAAAAGTTGTGCACATTAATCATGATTTATTTCTTATTGATGTCTTTTGAGTGTTGAAATTCTCTTGTAAAGTATTACTTCAATAAAAATAATGTACAAAAAAAAATACTTGGACTTGCCAACAATCTAAAATTATCTATAACTAATGCTATTGTCATTATTCTGACTTCTGTCATAAATGGCATTATATTATAACTACAAAAAATATTACTTATGCTATAATGATATTGGTAGGTTTAATGTGAAAAGTAACACTACGCTTTACATAGAAGAGGATGCAGTATCCACCCTTCTATCAATGTCCTGTATAATTTTTTTTTTTTCACTTATTACTGTAGCTCTATTAATTGAAAAAATGCAATTGTGTTACTTAAATCTGACCAATTTTTTTTTTTCAATTGTTTGAATCTCTAAGTTCATTAAGGAAAATAAAACAAATGCCATGTCTGCTGCCAATGGGATAAAAATAAAAATGATAAAATTGTATCTTTTACATTGATTGTAGGTCCTGATGGCCATTGAAAATAAATGAAAAAAAAATTATAAAAATTCAAAATGCGATTTGGTTGTCAACTCATTTTCAAGGCATTCCAACATTATTTTTATTATTTTTTTTTTTTTTCTTTCACCACCAGCAAGGACACCTCAATTTCACCAAATTTGAATATATGTGCAATTTTTATATAATCAAATGGAATTTGAATTTTTATTTCCTAAAATTACTTCATCTGTTGAGAAAATGCTTTTGAATTTAACATTTAAGTAGCCAGCAACGCTCTAAAAATCACATTTTGTTAGTTTTGAGGAAAGTCCTTTTTGTTTGAAGTGTTTTTGGTCGTAAAGTTGGAATAGTTATCCTAATCCCTGATCTATACCAACAAATGAGTCACCAAATTGATTCCCCATACTTTTCGCAGACATTTTAAAACAGAAAATTATTTTCTTTTCTCACTAAATTCAATTGGTTTTTGCTTGCCTACAAAATAAAAGTATCCATAGAAATCAAGGAAATGAGTGCTTTTGCAGATTGTTCATTGAAAAATAGTTATTACAGCTGAATGAGAATACCTGGATAAAAATAGACTGCTTACTCTTTAAACAAACAAATATTTGATTTATTTCATGCAATTCGATCGTGTGTCCATCAAGTTTACAATTTGAATGACTTTGTTTTGAGCTTTCTACAAGAGTTGCTTTGACTAGTATTCCTCATAGTTCAATGAGGAATGTTTTAATCAGCCTCTGTCATTCTTCATTGATACTTTCTAGATTTTGAATGAGCTATTGTAGCTTTTGAAACTTATTTAAAGAAAATTTTTTTTAAATCATAACTTGTAAATGAAATTTTATCATTGGTGCAATGACCATTAGTGAAATTTTAATGATGATTGATAATCTCCCACAGTTCTCAATCAAATTTTGTGGAGGGGTCAGAATGGGCTACGAAAGTGACCTTATATTAGGGTGGATTGAGGAATTTCTCCCTTCCATGCATCACTGCATGATATCTAAGAATGTTCTTAATTGGCTCCTATTGAATTTGAAGTGGATCCAGGAATTTTTTAGATTTCTTTCATACTTTCATCTATTCACTCATGTTGTCTATACAATATCCTCTAAAGTTTTCAATGAATTCTAATGACATTTTGTCAAAAGGTAGGCTATAGGCGAGGAAACAACTCGAATCTGGAGGGATGGATAAAGAAAACTTCATGTTACCTCCCCAGCATCGTAACTATTTGTGAACTGACTTTCATTCAGTTTCTACTGACAGTGCTTTCTAGTTTTTACAATGTAGTGATAGGGATCTCCTGTTTTATTCATTGGTTCTATTCCAAACATCACTGAGAATAGGGGGCGGTAAGTGCTACCTGTTGATAGCTTAAATTCATGATCTTATCTTCTGCTTAAGTTGAAAAAAGACTAGAAAAAAAAATTAGAATAAGCTGCTTAGTCATAGAAAACCCAAAAGAGTTTCAGTATTTTATTTTTTTCTTCATTTTTAAATGAAATTTCATCATTCTTTATTTCTGATCAAATGCTATTTATTTACAGCAGGAGGAAAATCAGTCCAAGTAAAAATTGCAATGAAAAGCAACTAATGAATTAAGATGAAGGTAAAAAAATAATGAATCCGAAAGGAAGTTTTCAGATTTCTTTCAACTACAAACTGGTGTATGTTAACCCCAAAAAGTGTTATTTCAAGTTTGGACATATGTTCACTGAGTAAGTTGGCCCCCACCCCTTTTTAAATAAGGCTGAACTGCTTCCAAATTCAGAGGATCAAAAACTGATATTATCAATTAGAGAATTTAAAACATAGAGACAACTTATACACAGGCATAAACCTGTTAATATTCTCAAGTTCAATAGCTTCAAGCTACCAAAGGTCATCAGTTACTTTTCTTGATATTTTATAAGGAGACTAACTTGAGTCATACTTTTTTAATTATATTTTCTTACTACCCAAGAGATAATGAGTCTCACCAATATCTGACTGCTCGCTCAGCTTCCATGATCCTGATTTCACTAATGAATTCAATTCAAAATAACTGAGATTGTATCTGAATTGAAATTTATATTGAATATCATCATATATTTTGACTTTATTAATTATAAACTTTTTAAGGATGTGCAGATAGTTTGAAAATGAAAGGAATATCATTTTATTTTATTACTCTTAAGGCACAAATATCCAAATTGCTAATCCAACTGTTGCCAGAAGCTGATTTTTTTTCTTCTTTAGCTAAGTCAAAAAGTTCTTTTCAAGAAAAAACAAAATCCTAATGAACTCACTGTGCATATTTTTCATTATGGTTGCACAGCTCACTCTTAAAAGACATGAGAGGGAGCAAAATTTTCATCACACAATATGCTTAAATATGGAAGCTTAACTTTAGTCGCCCCCACAAGAACAACTGTTGGGTTGGAAAAATTGTTTTCCATGTTTGCCAAAGAAGGATGGATTCCTATTTTCAAAATCACTGTTTGAAATCTTGACTTATTGACACCAATTAGAAATAAACAACTATCTCAATGATTAAATATAAACAACTTGAACCCTATGACGTGTTATGTACATAAACAGAGACCCAAATTTATCAATATTGTTCATTAAATGCATGATTTTCACTTTTAATGTGTATTTGTGCCATGGATGAACTTTAATTTTCAGCCCTTTAGAAAAAGACACTTTTTTTTTGTGTGTGTTTCTAACACTCTCACTTGGATTTTTTTTTTCACCTACCTATGGCTCTCAAAAATTAACTAACCATCCATGGATACCTGCCATACAATAATGGCTAAAATGTTCATCATGTCAGGCATGACTTGTGAGATCAATCCTGGTTGGATGACCTGATACTGTGACCTTTTACCAGACAAAACTAAGGTTAGTAAATACATACATACACTATTAAGTATATGTCGATATCACATGCTGAAACTTTCAAATGGAAATTCACATTACAAAAAGCATCTCAGATTGTAACTGCTGTGTCTAAAATGCCATATCTATGTCTTTCTCTGTATTTATGGAAGTGTAGACATGTAAAAGCAGAAGCTGTAGAGCTCTGTCAGTTCTTCTTCTATGCCCCAAATTGGTTTGTTAGGAAGCAAATCTCATCTTGCATAAAGAAATAAGAAACTTTTTTAAGAGACTTACTAGACTAGAAGAATGTCACTCTCCATACTATTTTTGAATTTTGTTGAAGAAAACACTGAAGAAAGCAAGCAGAATGATAATAGATGTCTTTTATTTTGTCGGTCAACTAGAAATTTTAATAAAGAATAATGAGCAAGGCAAAGATCTACTCACAGTATCTATTTGGGATGATGGTCTGCACCATTTGCAGTTTCTTCCAATGAAGTTACCTTAAAGATTGTCGGATTGAGCTGGAATTTTGGACTTTTGAACCAAGGCGCAACTTTTCTATACATTGAATGATGAAAAGCACCTTTGCAAACATTCTTGCTTAGAAAACTGATTCACCACCACTATGAGTGTAAAGACTCTAAATCAGTCTGAATCTCGCTTTAAGTATACTAAGATATTGGAGATAATTAAAAAATATATCCCACTTAAAATTTATTATAGGTGCTATCAATCAAATTTAGGCAAATAAGTTGACTCCAACTCTTTGATATAAATGAAAGTGTTATTATATAATGAAGTGTTTGTTTAGTTTATTGTGTTATGTTCAGTGTATAGTATCTGTTTGCCCTTTGTGCCAGTGCAATGACGTTGCCAATGATCGGTAACTGAGGCTCATTATTAAGCAAAAGACATCTAGAATTTGTCTTGTAGCCTCTAAAAATAACTCGACCCAGTCTCAGGGGAGCAGTACACCCCATTGCACTAAAAGGGATGGGTTTGGCTTTCCTTTGACACCTTTTCAACTCTAGTTATGGGGACTGGAGCTATTTTTGCCGCTTTTCTGAAACTTGAATTCCACATTAAAAATGACCTTATGTCACATTTACTCTTGTGGGAAAGTGAGTTAATACATGTGGTGAATAAAACTCGATTTTTATTGAAGGTTATAGCTTGTCCACTGATTAAATAAGCTGCAATATTACCACAAGGTGAAGTCTAAATTGTAAGAGCCTAGTTTTCCCCCCCGAAATAATATTGGCAAGTGAAAGATACTACCACAGGATGGAGTCTAAATTGTGGGAGCCTAGTTTTACCCACCAAAATAATATTGGTAAGTGAAAGATATTACCACGAGGTGGAGTCTAAATTGTGGGAGCCTAGTTCCCCAACCCCCGAAATAGTATTGGCAAGTAAAATTTATTACCACAAGGTGGAATCCAAATTGTGGGAGCCTAGTCCACCCCCCCCCCCCAAATAAATTTGGCAAGTAAAAGATAGAAAATTGAACAGGTGAAATAGGGAAGCATCATTTTTAATGTCAGTTGTTTCTTATGAATTTTATCTATACTGACTTTTCCCAATTGATAGAAAACTTTAAATTCCCTTCTAAATATGTTTCTTTGGTTCTTATGGGGTTGTAGAAAACATAAAAACAGAAATAATGAATGAGAAGAATTTGATTTCTTTTCCAGATATATGAATTTTGTCTATTGAGAAAACTCATTCGCTTTTCCTCCAGTTTCATCTGCAAAATGTTTAGATAATCTTTTTTAAAGCAACTACTTGGAATAGTTAAAGGAGAGGAAATGATACTTGATATCATGTTCAGCAACAAATCAGCTTAATTCTTACTTTTGAAAATTAATCCCAGCAACTTAATACAACATGATTACTCATACAGACCACAAGTGTTGACAAAGCCATTCATTGCAAAACTGGCTACTTTAGGTTTTCTCTCATAAAATTTACATTAGCAAGAGAAGAGATTATGTTTCAAGTTTCAACTAGCATTTTTTTGGAGAAAAATAATGATTTTAATGCATTTCTTGGAAGAAACATGACATTCAAATGATGCTAAAATATTACCAATAATAATTTATGAAACATGATAAGCTAAGTATTATTTGTGTAGTTGTTTAGGTCAGATAAACTTGATAAAAAAAGACTGAAGCGTATCTTTTTGATAAAAACAAAATATCCTAAGAGTAAAAAACAAAGTGAAAATGTATTTGCAAAAATGAATGTGTGAATAGATGCATACTTCTTGTATGTTAATATGAATATGTAAGGATCTGTGTATCTATGCCAAGTACAAACACACTTTATAAGGCTGAGTCAGTTCATGAATATGCAAGTAGATTTGCTCATTTGTATGTCTAAGGAACCAATGGTTAGAAGTTTGATCCATACTAAGCACTCAATTGCTGTTGCCTTATGCCAGACTTAGTTTCATACAAATAACTCAATTCTAAAAACATTAATTCATTGAAGGTTATTCCTTAATTTTCATTCAAGTATGTCAAGAACAAAGATTTGCATTGTATCAAAGTATCTATTTTTTTTAATTGTTCATCAGGATGATTTAGCTATGATATGAATAGAATAGAAGGTCAGTTTATCATGAACTATATTGAACGTTTCATTGAATTCACATGGTCTGGCACTATTCGTACATCTTCCTTGTGAGGCCAGTGGATGAAGCTGTTATCCATATATCTCAGCCAAATGGTTAGCTTAAACAATGTTATTCTTAAAACATTTTCCTCAAAGTATTTCATGTATATGAGGTGCTATAAAAAAATTTACAGGAATTCAAACAGTGTGAGTAAACCGTATGAATTTCGGCCTTCTCACACAAATTGGAGCCAGCAGCACCCTTTGAGCATCAATGTACCAACAGCGTGAGTGAAGGTGTTGCTGAGTTATGCTTAATTTTGTAACGTTTTGTTGAGGTGGTTTGTCTGTTTTGCAAAGGGTGATCCCATGATAAATAACCTGCATTGAGTTCTGCTTCAAAATCAACAAGACGGCTACATAAACTCACCAGTTACTTCGACAATGCCTTGTCCCAAAGCAGAACGTTTTTTTAGTAAACGCGTTTTAAAGAAGGGCGAACGTACGTACGCCGTTGACGATGACCGTTCTGGGCGACCATCGACGAGTGCAACACCAGAAAACGTCGAAAAAATGCTCCAGGCTATACTTGCGGATCGTTGACGAACAATCCATGATGTTTGTAATATCGGAGGACTGTTTTGCGAGAGCGCTCAACGCAGTTAGTTGGACATGAGACGCATTACTGTAAAATTTGTGCCGACACTGCCGAGTGACCACGTTGAAGTTTTCAGGGAGCTCGAAAATCAGATCAACAACATCACTGTATAAATCATGAGTTTATTGATATGGCCCTGAGACAAAGCAACAGTCGTCGCAACGGAACTCTCTCTATTTACTGGGGCCGAAAAAGCGCGCGTAGCCGATATTGATCGTTTTCTTCAGTATCTGAGTGGTTGGCCACAAGGAATTAGTCCCACCTGGTCAAACTGTCAACGGACAGTTTTACTGAGAAATTTTCTTCTTAACAAAAGAAAATATCCATTTCTATTTCACTAGGAAACATGTCCTAAACAAAAAAATTTAATTTATTATTTTTCTAATTCATTGCTGTACTTTTTTAAAGTATGGACAAAAAATCAGAAATGTTTCGTTTCTAGGTTATACATTTCATTCGTTTCACTTTGGTATAAGAAGTTTTGTTGATGATTTATTCTGTTCCTAGAGAATTTGAAGAATGATTAATGCGCTAAAGAAATAATTGAGTGAAAATTTTTATTGAGAGAAAATAATATCTGTTTTAAGGGGAGAAATTAGATGAAAAGGTGGTCAGACTCGCCTTTTTCGTATGACCATTCTATGAAACCAAACATTCATACGACAAAAACGCCTCCTTGAATATACAGTGAGACACAGCCAAAACAACTAAGATATTACAAAGTTAACAGCACCAAGAAGTGCATTTTATCAAGGACCTTCTAATTTGGCCCAATCTACAATACAAAAATTAGAGGGTTTCCGAAATATTGTCATATTGACTACAAGGAAACATACTTGAGGAAAAAATGTTCTAGTCTGTTAGTTTTATCAAAAGAAATAATTATATTTTCTTAAAGTTCAAACAAGAGGAAAATTAGATTTGTGTGTAGTTTGTTGGAGTACAATTTAATAGATGGATTGATGGGTAGATGTGTTTAACTGCCAAGTTGTGTGCGATGTATTTGGGATCGTGTGTTAACAATTTGGGGCCCATTCTTTGACGTTGGTTAACACATGGCGGACAGACTATGTGAGACAGAAAACACATGGGGTTTGATCCATGTGCGCTAACCGAAATGAGGAGAATTAGGAGACAGATTATCGTGGCTATTCACGGTGGGAAAATGGTTAAGTTCGGATCGATCGGGAGGACAGCGAATTGATGCCGATTTTAGGGGGGGAGAGAAAGAGAGAGAGAGAGAGAGAGTAACCAGCTAGAAGTGCTGGGGCAAAAGGGTGTTACCGGCAAGAAATGCTGCGGCCAATAAGCAAGTGTGTTCAGAGCTTTTGTAGGGGGTCGTCGTAGGAATTGACGTCTTAGATATCTTGCTAGAAGAAGGGTTTTGTATTCAATTCTAAACTCAAAGAATAGGGGTGTCACACTTGCTTACCGTAGAACCTATTTTCTAAAAAATGACCCAATCTACAAGAAAATAGAGGGTTTCCAAAATATTGTCATATTGACTTCAATAATACATACCTAGCAAAATGATGTTTTAGTTCGTTGGTGTCAAATCCCTTTATGTTACAGTTTTATCATAAGAAATAATTGTATTTTTGTTTTTAAAGTTCTAACAAGAGAAAATCCACTTTTTGTACAGTTTGTTTAAGTACAATTAGATAGATTGCTGAATATATTCTCCGAATCAAGAAATTAAATACGCATTTATTTTGATAGAAACGTACTAAATTTCGATTTTAAAAAAAGAATTTTCCTCTTTTATGAATCTCACTTACCTTTGAAGCTTATTTTCTTTAGAAAAAATGACCCAAGGCTCATGCCATTTTTCCAGGGGTAAGATATATTACAGACAGGGGGGGGGGCAAAAATTTATTCGGAATATATTTTTAGTGGAAACCATGCTACCAGCGAAGAATATTACTATTGCGTAGGCAGGTCAACTTGTACCACCATCACCAAGTAGCCACGGTCACAATCCAAATAGATTTGTACCCCCACGTACTCTTAGCCTAAAATCTCTAGACCCTAAGGGCGGGCCAACTAAAAACGTTGGGCTCGAACTGTAAGTGTGTTGGAGTCCCTGTTTACCTTCTCACAGGACGCTGTCCGGTACTGTACGTGGCGAGAATGACCAACACGCAAAATTAATTTCTTGGTTCCGTTACGAAAGACAGAAATGAGTGGAATGAATAAAATACGAAACAAAAGAATGGTGTTGTTTAAACTGGGCACTTTAATGGAAATAGGAAACGGGGGATCGGAGACCTACACACACCATAGAGGGAGGAGATAGATAGATAGATAGAGACAGTGAGAGAGAGAGAGAGATTGTTGATGAGTCAGTTCGGATAAACAAAACAGTTTACTTCCTTTTCAGACATAACTTCCACAGAAAGAGGGGGCTATTTCTTACGTTTTAGGGGTCCCCTGAACAACGCGTTTTTGGTTGTTTTTTTTTTTTTTTCATCTTTGTCTCCCAATATCATTGATCGAAGAAATTAGCTCTACCTTTCCTTTATTTTCCCATGATTTTAATTTCCAAGTCCAACACAACAGGTCTCCCAGACTACACCACAAAAAGATAGCCTTCCTTAACAAAACTGACAGTGCTACTATTTCCTGTGGTTTCTTCTGGCATATGATCCCTTCCGACTTCCAGTAAATCCGGGGGGGGGGGAGACGATACGAGTTATCTCCCTTCTGTCCGCCTGACAAGTTACCACCCTTAACCCCTCATGAGGGTACAACAATACTATATTTTCCAAACTGAGAAAAAGTTGGAGATACATACAACAATTGTTTATTACAATAATCTTTTATTGGCTAGAGGTTCTAACTTTCAAATCACTTTACCCTAGGTGGAAAGCCCTGATTTAGATGAAGGGTCCATCAAATCCTACTCCCCCAGCGAGTCAAAGGGGATCTATTAATTTTCCACGCTCTCAGAAGCTGTTTGCACTTATTGAAGTGGATAAAAACAGTATGGAAATGGGAAATGGGACCGACAGGAACTTTGTACCCCCTAATAAAATCCCTCTCGGGTGTCAGGCCCCACCTACCCGCGCATCGGATTGAAAATTAGGCGACCAGAAATTTTAAAGTTGAAGTCAACAGAATATTCTTATCACAACCACTTCTCCAAATACAATGTACATCACAGATAATAGAATCCTTCTCAGCTGAATTCTAAAAAACGATCAAGTAATACTGTAATATGATATACATCCACAGAGTCTAGAAAAGAATCCAAGCTTTTCACTTATCTTGAATTGGTGACAGAACCAAGTTAGTTGCAATTCATACCTCATACAATACCATTTTCAATAGAAGCGACATACAAGTCAATTCTTTTGTCAATCTCTTAGCATATCTTAAGGTAGATATGTGAAGTATCTGTCCATTCCTCTCGACAATGCACGCACACAAACAAATACCTATATATGTATAGACAGTGGTACCCTTTCAACCAAGGAATTCTGCGCCCCATTCAGCAGCACACAAAGAGACTTTCGTCTAAATCCTAAGGGATCAATTTAGCATAAACTTATATTGCAAATTGAGCCCTAACTACTTTCGGGTGGAGTAATTGAAAAAAAAAAAGTTTTTTCTGACCATAATTCAGAGTGAATGTTCAAATTTTCAGACCTTTAGCTACTTTGATGCAGCCTATATGCGTGATACATACATAGCCAAACAGAAAGACCTGCTTAAAAACTGAGAGAAACGTATGTTGGCAGTTTTGGTGACAGTTTTGGTTGACAGTTTCTAATGTGACAAAAATACCGAAGGAAAGGAAATAACAATAAGGTTATTTTAAAAAATAGGAGAAAGACATGGTTATAAAAACAAACATGAAAAGTAAATCTGAAATGGCTACGTCATCATCCAAGTTGATGCCTGAATGGTTACCACCTACCGAGCTGAAACAATCAATTGCAGATTATTCAATGGAAGACGTTGATGGAGTCGGAAATAGACCCATTGTTCTGGGGATGGACAATGGTGGAAAACGAATTGGGACCGATCATGCTTTCTGCGTCAGATTATTTACTTAAATTCATACGATGTAACTGCGAAGTTTCTTCTCGAAATCTCAACGCATGCGCATCTTGCATGAATGATCTTAAATCCATATCGGCTAGTGACGATCGCCGTGGTTTCAACTGCTGTAATACAGAGGGAACTGATTGGGACAAAATTGAAGACGTCGCCCAAAGCGCTGGAAATTAGTTTTAGTCAGATGTTTAGATTGAACAAACTACATCGATAAAAAACAAAATAGTATTGTTCATATTTAACAATGAAATTTTTGTTCTTTCATAAAATTTTCAGGATGGTGGTATGGAGTAGAACTTGACCGTCCTATAGGTAAGAATGATGGATCTGTCAATGGTATGCGTTACTTCACATGTAAGTCAAAATATGGTGTGTTCGCACCACCATCAAGAGTTCAAAAGTAAGTGATCTTTGTTTTATTATTGTTGTCTTCGGACATTGAGTAAAAACAATTTATTAAACATTATAGCTCTAGATTTAAAATATGACTAATGGGCAAACTAGTAAGCAATCAGGGAGAGCATATGCTGACTAAAAATTGAATGAAAATCAGTTCATATGTAACTACAATATAGACATAACTGTAAATTTTGACATCTGTGTTTTGGACTGTTTTATGTGGAAAACTATCTGTCAGTCAAAAGGATTTCCAGACTCGTATATTATAACATAATAATTATTTTGAATGTAAAAGAATTTCCCCAATCATTCAAGTCTTATTCTCTCTTTTATTCTAGATAAAATAATGCAGTTTTTGTACAAAACTCGTTAATGGAATATTTAATTGCAGGCACGAATCTATTTTGACTGGACTATAAGGAAGAAAGTAAAGAAAAAGAAATTGTAACAATAAATGAGCGATATATTAGTCGGTTGTGTTTTGAACTGGAATAGACATAGATATGTTTCAAATGATAGAATATATTTATTTTACAAGGAACTTTGTACATACAAGATTGATGAAATGATTAAATTATATTTTAAACACGAACTTTGAAATGAAAGAGGTAACGGCTGTTGAAGAATTTCACAATTCTTAAAGCGCAATTTTTATATAAATGTTTAGTTGAAAAGACACAGTCTCTGATTATTTTGATTATGTCGGTATTAATCACACATTATTTTATACAAAAGATATTGATCTACCTCTAATCTATATACTGTTAGATAATTAAGAAACAACTGAAATGGTGCTATCTTCGTTTTCAAGTAAAAAGAAATACACTTGAATGTGAATGATTATCAAATGAATTGACACTGGTTTTGGTACTGATAAATTACTCTGTTGACATAAAATAAAATACAGTAAATGATACATCTATTTCTTTATGTTGGTTTTCTAAATAATCCTCACAGCTCTTTATTTCATTTTCTATCAGAAATTAAGTTCAACATCTTGGAGCAATAAATTCTTCAAGGGGAATAACTCATTTTTAGATAAAATAAGGGAGATAACTATCAAAAATACAAATGATTCGAAAAAGAATGGTAGATAAAATTTTCAAAAAGGCTATAAAAACATGATAATAAATTACACATAATACATTTTGAATTATTTTGTATTCGATCCATCAACTGATGGAAATCACGACTCACAACATGGATCCCTCAGATTTTATATATGCAAAATTGTGGCCGACAGAAAGTAAGATGGTGTGATGAACTAGACAAATTCAGAAAGTACTGGCTCTGCGACGCCCTTGATACGGAGGTCTAATAAATCTTGAGGAAAGTATATGTCCAACGATGCTAAAAGGCTGATGATGATGATGATGATGATAACGACATTGAGTAATCGTCGCAATAAAGTATTTCAAAATTATACTGAGCGATTGATTTTTTTTTTTCTATAATTCCTTTACTTCTACCATTGTTTTATCTTTTTAAGGTGGTGGTGGGAAAATATCCTTAAAGATAAGCAATGAAATATCGTAGTGTGCTATAGTCATTAAAAGCCGAAATGTAACATTACGCATGTAGTTATAGTCCACAAACACTTCATTAAGTAATCACATCGTGGTCTATATTCGGCATGATTCAAAAGTTATGATGTATTACAATCAAAATACTTCAATTGCTGGTAACTGTTTTCTTCATGAGCAATGTCTAGTCGTTTATTAAAAGAGTTCTAATATTAATTTCAAGATTATTAAAATAGGGGAAATAACTTCCCTATGAAATTATTCACCTTAGTTGTCTTTCGCTATCTTATACTGGTAATTTCTATCTTTATTTATTTCGTGACAGTTATTATTCTAATCATTTTGAAATCTTATAATATATAAGTTTGATATTCTGTTTATCAACAATTTCCCCCGTATTTATTTTTCTGATCCTAGTCAGAATATAAAAAAATTACTGAATATCTTTTAAGGGGAAGTAATTACATCGAACTAAGTGATAATAACCTCCCTTACAACTTTCATACAACTACTAGGGCAAAAATAATTGTACCCCCCTCCCCCTCCCACCCCAACAAAGAATGAACATCAGGTTAGGCGTAGTTTTGGGACTTGAGCATCATTACCAACAACCCAGTGCGCCCCAGTGATAGCTCACGATATTACCAAACTCTGTGACATTATAAGAATGCCAGATGCATGTAGAAGCAGACTCTGGTTTTGGAATCTTATGAAGTATTTCCTCTCTAAAGCAGATAAAAGCATGTTTAGCCAGATATGCTGAAATTGAATTGATAATAAAGCACCACTATTTCATTCCAGAAAGGAAAACTTCCGTTATCCTGCCATGTTTCTCGGAGATCTTTATACTTTTGTCAAACTAGTCTAAGTCTGGAGTTGACTTTGTTTTACAGCCCAAAATCAAAACTGAAACGATCACTTGTTGAGAAATATCAGGGGAACAGCATGACTATCTAACGTGGCATGATTCCTGAGACCCGCTTGTGAAAAACACCCAATTATCCATCAAAACTACCCAAGTTGCGTGTTGGAATATTTAAGCGTGTCATCAGTAATCTTCTAAGTGTGTTGTGAAATAAAGTTTAATTCTGTATTGTATCTTTCAAAAGATACTTTTCCTGAGTAAGCTGAACTGCTGGGATGACATAATATATTAGGTTTGGCTAACAATTAAGTGGATGTACTGCAAGAAAAATAATTTTTGAAATGACTGCAAAAAGTTTGGAAAGCTCTGCTGTAGAGGATGCAAAATCATTTCTTCAGAGGAAGAAAGTGGTTGATACTGTGGTAACTGGAAGAGTAGTTTTGTTATTGAGTTGTATGAAGCTTGATTTGTTAAGGAGATACATACTCCCAACCATCTTTTCAGGTATTTACTTGTTAAATGCTCAATTTTTTCAACTATTCTAAGTGATATCTCATACCTGCAGTAACCAAACTCTACATACCATGTTATATCTTTAGCAATGAGTTCATATTCATCAACATTATGATGCTTATTTACAAGTAATACATATTGACATTCAACATTAGCTCAAATAATTCACTGAAATTCTTTACTGAGACTAACACCACACAATGATGTGATTCATAAAAGAAGAAAAAGTCATTCTAAACCCTAAATCCACAATGAACATTTAAATTTTCTTCTCTTCTATGATACAAGTTTGATATACACCAATCAGAATAATGTAAATGCAATCATTATTTCATAAGTGTACAGGCTCTTTGTTAAATATTCATTTTTCTAAACAACCATTTTATTGCAAGCTGAGAATCTGTATTTGTTTGGTAAAGAAATTTGCAATGCAGATTTATGTTTGATAGGTCACACTTGTTTTTTGAAAATTCCAGCTTTTTGTGACAAAAGGCAACAGAACTGAATCATTCATTAATCACCCTTAACATGGCATGCAGCCAAAAAGATCTGTATTTGTTTAGTAAAGAAATTAAAAACTAGATGCATAAACTTCTTTCAATGAAATTTTTACAAACATAAAGCCAGAACATTTTAGGAAAAAATATCATGAGATGTAGTTTGAGGCACATACATAGATAATATGTTTTTTAAAAAATAGATAAGTAAAACAATGTAATGTTATATAATGTAAAAAACTGAATCCATTAGTAATTGAAAATATGCTTATGCTAGTGTTAATGTATTTATTAGAAACAGTCAACCGAAAGTGTTGATATTTCTTGGGTTTTCGGATTGGTTTGTCTGGCTATGTTTATATCACACACAGGCCACAAGTGTGGAGCTAAAGGACTGAAAATTTAAACATTTACTACATCTAGAAAAAAGTTTTTTTTTGTTTTAGAACACCCCCCCTCCCCAATAAGATGTTCCAGTTACGAAGTAAGTTTA
Organism: Thysanoteuthis rhombus; assembly: GCA_963457665.1. Lineage (NCBI taxonomy): Eukaryota > Metazoa > Mollusca > Cephalopoda > Oegopsida > Thysanoteuthidae > Thysanoteuthis > Thysanoteuthis major. The sequence goes on along the minus strand of OY735208.1, from coordinate 49,370,566 downwards.
TGCTTGATGGGTCATGCTTGTTTTTTGAAAATTCATGACTGAAGACAATAGAAGTAATTTATTCATTTATCACCCATAACACGGCATGCAGCCAAAAGATATTGATCACATGATGGTTTCTATTGAGTGACTAGCCAGACCTGTCTTTGCCATTTCTTCAGTCCTACCAATTCTTTCTTTATTTGCTACATTTCTTTTATATTGAACAGGTTACAAAATGGAGGGGAAAAGAAAGGCGAGATGAGAAAAATAGTTTTCAAGCCAAAAGGAGAGTCAAGGCTAACAATATTCTTACTTCGAAATTTAGCTGTAGATTCTCAGATGTTTAATGGTACAAAAACAAATTAGAGAAACAAATGCATTAGTAAACATCACTGGTTAACAAAACTGCCAAAAGTATGTTAAGCAGTTTTAGAATTCTCAAGTTTGACGTCTGAAAAATACAAAAATACAAGCAGTCCTGTACATACTAAATGTGTTGGAAAGTTGACATTTCTCACATCTGATACATATTTATTAGTATCAACAAGTTTATTATGCAAATTAAGTCTGATGGGTGGTCGAAACACTGTGCATAAATTTGATGCAATCAAATAATGTTTATCATAGGATATATAATAATAATAAGAAAGCAAATGGACTTTTCTGTTTAAGATGTCTTATAGTCTTATATTGAAAATACAATTTTTGAACATTTTTGTATGTTTTGGTACCTTTCCATGCAAGCCTTGGTACTTTTCAAAATAAATTTTGTTCCTTTTTTCTCTTCCTTTTTTCTGTCTTATTCATACTGAATGAAACAATGTCACATAGTGTCCCTATTCTTATTTTAATCCCCTTGAATCTTAATCTATTTGGAATTTTTTTTTATTTGAATTCAAAAACAGCTTTTTAAGTTTCATTTTTTTTTACACCTTTTATGTTCCTGACTTGATTAAATTCAGACGAAATTTCAATATTTCCTAAAATCTTATGGAAAAAATACGAAGGCAATGTTTTGAAATATAAATTATTTCAACTCAAATTATTTTGAATACTATTTCATGTTTTCCCTTTTTTCACATTATCAGTCAAAATATTTTTCCCAGATAATATTGAAATTGAATGAAATAATTGATTGAATGACTTCAATCCAGGAAAGTCCCAACAGCCATCATCAGTCCCTATTCAGGTAAGCAAACATTTTCATTCACTAAAGCAGGGCTTCTCACAGAGATAAATCAAGTATAGTCATCCATTATGTGACTGTTAAACAAGTTAAATTATTCATCTCAAGCAAATTATTCATTAAAAAAAAAAGGGGTCAATATCTCTCTTATCAAAATGATCCAAACCTTTACCTGAATCTGACCTTAGTTCCTAGCGGACTTTTTCAGTCTTTATGAAAAATACAACTTTTTTTTAAAATGAATCTTGACCAGAAATGTCTCAATTAATAACAAAATGAAAAATGAATTAGAATTCAAGGAAAAAAATAGAAAATTAGATGAAAGGAGACAATGTGTATATGCTGCATTCTGGACCCTCAATTTTCCTATAATTTTCAATAACTTTGGAATTTCTACAGGCCATTTTATTATTACGTCACATCTCTTGATTACATTAGCCAATTTTCATGTGATTCCAGATCTTTTGTTGATGTTCTGTTTGTAAATGAAGTAAATAAAAGGATAAGTAAAAAATGAGTAAAATGAATGAAATTCGATATTTTTCGATTTTTGAGAAATCAGGTTTCCAAGCGAAATTCTTTACCAGAAAGGATGAAACTTTCAGAGAACATGTGAAATTGATTAGAACTAATTCAGGAAAAGTCTCGAGGCTTTGAGATTTCTGAAAAATCTTATTGGAAGAAATGACCCCATCACATAGCTTAAAGGCTTAACATATGTAAACAAAGTGGAAATGAGTGGATTGGCTCTGAAAAGAAAGGCTAATTTACAAAATGCGTCTGATACAAAACTGGAACCTTGATTTTCTTAGTTTTGTAGTTTATTAGAATGATATCAAATTTTATCTACATTGTAAATAGAACCTCACTCTAAATTTAAAAAAAAAAGGTTTTCTTAAAGAATTTAGAATGTTCCCTTAAGTTGATTGTGTATACATGCCAAATTGGATTGGATTGTACCCATGTTTAGATACTTTTTAAGGTGCGACAGACAAACAGACAGGCAGACACAGACAAACACACACACGGCATATAGACAGCAAACCTTGACGTGACCATGGGCTTTCCTCCTTAGATAAGTTGCCAAAGAAGTCCTTGATTAGGCATTTTTGATTAGGTTTTAGGATTTCTTAACACTCTTTTGGGTTGGTTTTGGAATTCATATCTCCAGCCGATGGCCTCTACTTTTACTTTTCTAGAACTTATTCATTTTTTTTTTGATTTTTCACTTTCTCTTATCATCTATGATGTAAATGATTCTTTTTGCATTTATGATATCAAAAATTTCTCCACTGCTTCCGTTAATTGTGACAGTACTAGGTACTTATGTGAGTCATATTGTCCTTTTATGAAGTATTGACTCATAAAATGAATAATATAACTTGTGACTGTTAGTTGCAGATTCAAGTTTCATATAAAAATTCTATTGAAATTTCAAGGCTAGGACAAACGCCATTGTTCCATTGTTGCTCAACGGACAGCCATACCCGGTAGTATTGGTGCAAAATTCATAAAACATACCAAACTATCAGGCATAGTACCAAGCGTAAAACAGAGAAAATTGTACAAATTTAGTACAAATGTATCAACTTTTGCAGCCCTGTTCCTGAGTCATGCTTCTCCTGTCTTACCCTCTAATTACCATTACTATCTCTCACTCATACTCTCTCTCTCTGTTTTATATAGAAAGCAGTGCTTACAGCATTAGAGGCAACATTCTCTACCTCCAATTTTAAGCCTTAGGGTGTTCTGTCATTTATTGGCAGATGTTAATTATTCATTTAAACCAGTTTTATTGTCTTTGTTGTTTCATGTCACAACATTTTAGTCAATGTACTCTCCTGCCTCCCTCAGACGTCTGTTGCCTTCTGAGAACATTGATCAAAACCCTCACAATGCATAATTGTGCTGTTCTCATTTCTATACCCCTCATGTCCACTCTCCTTTCAAAAGAATTCTTCAGAACTAATCAGTTCTTCCTTATGATGCTAGTTTGCTTCCCAGCAAAGCTGATGTGTAATTCAGGACAGCCTGACCCACAGATTAAACTCACAACCCCCACAGAAGGGTTTTATTCAAAATTCCCAGAAGGTTACCAAATGTAACAGACATCTGAGGAAGCAACATCAGCCAAGATGAGACCAAAACAATAAAGATAAGGAAACTCATCCAAATAAATCAATGTATCATAAAAAACTGTTTTGATTGTGGTTTCAAAACAGACAGTTTTCATTAGGTTCTCTTATAATAGTCAAGATTTATCAATATATCAGTAATTAGTAAATTCTAACTAGTGAGCGATTCCGATTCACACGGATAAATTTAACATTCATAAAATGATAATCTGAGAGTTGCAATAAAAAGACAGGAATAAGATGAAAGAAAAACTGAAGTCAAATTTAATAATAATGTTTTATCAGTTATCATTTTTTGATACCTGGACGAATTTGCTTTCTCTTTTTAGTATCTCTCTCTTCGTACATGCATGTATATATATAAACACATATGACAAATGTTCACCGTTTTTTCATTTTTCTATCGTCATAGATGTATGTGTCTATATAAACATATATCCTGACAAATATTCACTCTTTTTTCTCTCTCAATTCATACATGTATGTGTGTATATAAACCCATGACAAATATTCACTCATTTTTCTTTCTCTCTTCATATGTGTATATAAACCCATGATAAATATTCACTTATTTTTCTTTCTCACTTCATATATGTATGTGCGTATATAAACCCATACAACAAATTTTCACAACTTTCGCACTCTACCCTTTTTTATGCATGAGAATATAAACCCACATCCAAACAAATTTCCACTCTTTTTTCATTCTCTCTCTTCATAGATGCATCTGTCCATATAAACACAAATCCTGACAAAATTCGAAAAAACATGATGAAAAAAAAAACAATGAAAAAACAACAGGAGAGAATTAAACAAAAACAATTTAATCCAATGTCACCCTGACATGAAAAAATTCCAAGTCGAAATGGTTTGTTGAATTCTTCTTTGTTGTTTCTTTGCTTAGATTCTCTCTCTCTTTATTTTCTTTTTTTCCTTTTTATTCATTTTTTTTTGTATGAATTTTCTGTTAATTTTGTTTTCTGCCTTAGTTTTTCTCTGCAAGCAGGACATCAATATTAATGAGTTAATGTTCTTGAAATGAGGTATTATTCCTACCCAGTTAGTTATTTGGACAATAAATATCCTGATCATTGTTGTCTTTATCCTGCTAACAGTAACAGCAACTATCAACTACAGGAGAATAGCCATAGTACACATGTACTTCATTAGAAACCAGGGCAGAAATTTTAATCACTGAAAAACTTTATTAAATAAGGTTGTGCCATTCTTAACCATAAGGCCACAGTATAAGACTTAGCATATTGCATTTTTATCTGATCTCATATTCTAGATATGCATCCTTTTAAAAAATTAACAAAATAATCTTTTCTTTTCTTTTTTCCAAGGCTATGAACATTCATTGATACAGAAGACAAATTTTGCTGAGCTTGCCTTTTATATTCAATATAATTCCCAACAAAATATCCCCATGAAACAAATCCTGAATAGGATTTCCATTATTATACATTATAATACAGATAATCTGGTCTGTGACTGTAACTATTTTCTGCCTTTATCGTGAGTTGTTTATTTTTTGGGGTCAGGATAAGAGTTTGAAGTTTTGGTTTAACGTTTACTACAACCTCACAAAGACTAGAACGTTGAAAGATTTTGTTTAATGCACACAAGCAGATTAGAAGCTCTGATTTTGAAAATATCATTTTTAAAAACCCAGTCAAGAAAGACAGGAATTAAAAAAGTGTTTGTGTTCAAAAACAACAAAGAAAAGGACATCAACTAGAATAAATCACTGGGTAGAAAAAGATTCACAGCTTGTTCATTTCTTTTGGGAACTGAAACCTCATTCATTCTTTATTTTCCCTTTAAATCCCCATTAAGGCTGTTTTCTTTCTCTGATAAGTTGTCACCCATAAGTTTGGCCCCATTTATTCCTCGTACAGTGATTTTACTTGGTCGCACCAGTAAACCATGATTCGGCTTGCATAAGAAGTAACGCTTGTCCATCACGCTGCCATCGTTCTTCCCTTTTGGAGTCCGAAGTTCGACTCCAATCCAAATTCCATCAGCAAACTCCGTTGATCCAATGTATCGAATAACACCTGCAACAGTAAAAAAATTCCTTATAGATTTTTCTCACAAGTGTATGTGCATATCTATATACTGATTTTCCCGTTATGTAATGTACACTTTTAAAAAAATTTTGGCCCTTAAAAACATTACCTGCATGTTATATACAAAGGGTATAGTCCTACCTTCAAAATGTTTTCAATGTCGATTAAATTTTATATCTTTTTGTTTCTTTGATTAGAACATTTGAATCAAACACTTGATTTATAAAAACAACACATTACTCACACAAAAACATATATATATATATATGTGTGTGTGTGTGTGTGTGTAAATAGAATAAACGATTGGAGAAAATGGGGCAGCTAAAATAACTATCATTTTTAATGTTCTGTTTCAAATATGCTTAATTAATGAAATGAGATAAGTTCTTTAATTGCAATATCCTTTAAAACAGAGTGTCATCTACAAATACAATATTCAGAAAAATACTGGTTCACAAATTTTTGAATGGTAAATTCTATAATAGCATCTGACTGGAGAATTCAATTGTGTTCAATCAGGGTTTCATCGAAAGAGCATAAATATCTAGAGAGAGATAGATACAGAATAAAATTTCAGATGAAATGAAAGGAAGATTTTATTTCATTTCACAGCAGGAATTCAAACTTATAATGGAGTAGGAAAGTTGTTCATGCATTTCGTACATTTTATTTTTGTGTACTTGATTTTTATTTCTCTCCAACTAAAGAAACTCTCCATTTAGGATGTTGATACACTTTCATACATAGCAAAGGTATCAAATTTCATTCATTCACCACATAGAAGCCTTTTCATTTTCTATTAGAAAATTAGGTTGCTTAAATCCTTCAATATTTTTTTTAGTTCATTTGACGTGATGAGAAAAGTTCACAATGTTACAAAAAGTGAATTAGTCTTTTAGTAGCCATATTAACAAAAACCAAGCTTTTAAAAAACACAAGTTCAATTACCCAACGAAAATGTTGAACTTACACAGCTAACTTAATTTCCAAGTGAAAAAAAGATTCACTGAATCAATGTATTTGCAGCACAGAGAGGTATTCATTTCCCAAGATAATGTCAGAGGAATAAAGAATGAATTAAATACTTACCCAACTCATTGTTGCAAAAAACTCCCATTCCTACCTCTAGCTTAAGGTCAGAACTAGCACCAGGAACTCTAGAAATTCTGGGGCTTGCATTTCTCATCCTAAAAAAAAAAAAAAATAAATTAAAAAAGTGTTAATAACCAGCATTTGATTTCCTTGAAATGATTGCAGAAATTAGAAAATGATCATCATTTATCAAAAGTCAATGAAAACATTTTTTAATACTATTATGGTGTTTAGACATGGCTGACAAGTTTATCTTCTTTTGCAGAGATAAGCTTTGTCATTCTAAATCAAGTAAACAAGGATAAACAAGAGAAAAATAGAAAAAATGAAATACTGTTAAATTTCCTCAATAAATCCAATCAAGAGAGAAAAAAGTTGTTTTGCAACAGGAATCGAAGAAGACATCAAACATTTCTCTAGACATTTTGCATTTTTTTCCAAAATGACCATTGTTTTAAAATCATAAAATAATTTAGATTCACTTCGTTTTTAATTTCAAATAAAAAAGGCTGTACTCACTGTTTTGTAGGAGTCCGCATTCTGCTACTACCTAAAAGCATAGAAAAAACAGTTTGATTCAAGGGGAAGACATATTACACCCTTACCAATAAGCAAATGACTATATTAGTATGCATGTTTTCTTGATACATCAGTGTCTATAACTTCTTTAATGTTAGCTAAGTTTCCATTAAGTGTTACTTATATACAACGATTTTACTGTGAATATTATTCAGCTTTTGCACAACAAAATCATTTGAAAATCAGCACACCAGATAGAAAGTTACATTCTTCCGGAAACTTAACAAGTTTGGAATGAATGAAATAAAGAGGAAAAACAATAAGGACAATCTTAGAAAAGAGGATTTATCCTCTACATTGAATGTCTTTGTTGCAGTAAGCTGCATCAAGCCATTCTTTGATCTAATTGGGATTACCAGAATGCCACAAATATTTTATTCTAAGTTATTTTGTCCATTTGCAAGGCATGGAGCTCTCAATGAAAACTAAACTTACCAAACATATTTTAAGAGGGTTATGTGCAGCAATGAACTGAACAAAGAGTATTAAAGACATAATCCATATATCAACAATTCAACAGTATTTGATTCATATAACTTATCAATAAATAAAAAAAATTTTAAACTTTGGTGTATAAAGGACTCATCAATTGTAAACAATCTATTGAAATGTTGAATTCGGAACTTACTTGATAATCGCTTCTCATTTTTTTCTGAAACAGCTCCCCAACTAATTGTATCCAAAGATTCAGATGAGCTAAATTTCTTCTCTCCAAGTCTGCAAAAATAAGAGATAAAATCAAGATTTGAGAAATTGAAATGTGCTCCACAAAATTAAGATTTAATAACCAAGACTACAACTTGATTCATTCTTCAAAGTTCATAAATTTTTTTTTTTTAAACACTAAAAGTTCAAAATACAAATCATGTTAACTGATCTTTGGCTGACTGTACATGAGTACATAACACTAACGTATTAATATACTGGACTACATAGTATTTCTATAATATTCATTAGAATTTATAGACCATATTCCACGTCTACTTGTTTGACATCTCATTAATTTAACTAGTGTATCCAAGCCATCAAAAATGACAACATCTATGAAACTGATATTTTATCAAGTCCTTACGGTACCAACTGTAAAAATGAAATGATGTAGACAAAAACAAGTTCAGTAGTCAATGAACAATACTTTTATATCAGCATACTGAGATATATATATATATATATACTCATCAGCCCTTTTCCCCTTTCATTTGTGATGTTGCAGACAAGTAATAAATATACAAAATGACGTGGCATATCATAGTAGATATTACACAATACAGATTATGAATCAAATTCATTTTAATCAAGACTACAGGAGTAATATTTTTTTAAATTTGAGGATCTGGATTACTTCCCACAGGTTTTGATTGAATTTGGGGCGGATCCAGGAATGTTATTGATTTAAAGATATTTTTTCACTTTTTTTCTTCATTTATGAATTAATTCATTTTTTTCACACTATATCTCCAAAAGTTCTGCTTGAATTTAAATGACAGTTTGCAGAAGCTTAGGGTATGCGCTAGGGAGGAATTGATTAGATTCAGGGGTGAGCCAGGAAATCCTTTTGACTGGAAGATAATTTTCAAATAAAACAGTCCAAAATACAGATGCCAAAACTTACAGTTACCTCTATATTGTAGCTACACAAACTGATTTTCATTCAGTTTTTAATTAATATATGTGCTCTCTGAGAGCTTACTAGTTAGTCCAATGATCATATTTTATACTTAAAACTATAACATTTTATATTTTTTTTCATTCAATGTCCGAAGACAACAATAATAAAACAAAGATCACTTACTTTTGAACTCTTGATGGTGGTGCGAACACACCATATTTTGACTTACATGTGAAGTAACGCACACCATTGACAGATCCATCATTCTTACCTACAGGACGGTCAAGTTCTACTCCATACCACCATCCTGAAAATTTTATAAAAGATAATGAGTTCATTGGAAAATATAAATCAATTAGTTTCATTCAAAGAAAAAGCATTCTTTTGTCATGTAAAGACAACATTCTCATATAAAAGTATAACTTGTATAAATATTATGTGCATGTATAAATACTAATAAAAAAAATGTCTGTTCCAAGGGAAAAGCAACATAGGGAATAGCATTAACTAACAATAAAGGATCTCTGCAGTTTTAAACTGCTACGTTTTTAGTCTAGATCTGATCTGATTTTTTTTTAACTTTAAAAAATATCAATTGGTAAAATGTTGTATCAACAAGGTCGAAAAGGATATTTGTAAATCAAAAACATTCATGTTCCATTTTTTTTACCTTATGATAATGGTTTGTAAGAGTGAAGAGAAATTATATGACAATTAAAATTCACAAACTTTACATTCAATAACTTCAAGTAAATCATAATACAAATATATCTTATTTTTGAATAATGTGAAGTGTATTAAAATGTTGAGTCTTATATTCTAATATCATTCCATTTTATATTTGTTAATAATTCTTAAAACTTGTACCAGAATGCACAAAAATAATCTACTTGCTATATCTTGGTGTACTTCTTTACAGTATATGTTGTTGTGGCTTTTATTATTACATTGTGAGAGCATAAGATGAAATATTGTTATACACTCTCCCTTCTGGATACACATATTCATCAGCAGTTCCATACATATATAGAATTAGACACATAAACTCAATCAAGATATATACAATGTTTCTCTCATATATATATGTCTATATTGTTTACTTACATATCAACTTTTTACCTTTATCTATCTATAATTATTACCAAAACTATAATGATAATTAGTAATAGAAACCATTTAACCTACATAACTCAATTTTCACCACAAATATGAATTGAGTTGTCTCCCTTCTACTTATCCCCTATGTATGATAATTCAGTGTATCATTCTCCTCTAGATAATTATTTATTATTAACAGTGACGTGTCACAGATGCAATAGCTTGTTTCAGTCAGTCTCTCTCTCACACACATTCATATGTAGCTTATAAAGAGCATACAACAAAAAGTAACAAAACTATTAAATGGAATAGGAAATCTTGGTTATAAAAAAAGATAAGAGTCCTTGGGTTTAACAACATTTCTAGCGAGAAGAACGAGGGGGGATTCAACTGAGACATTCAAAATAATTGAATCTCTAAATATGGTACACTTTTTTAATATCTCTCTGCAAACTGGAAATCTATCAACAAGACAGATTCAAAAAAACTAAATCTACTAAACAATAAGATTTTTTTTCTAATAGAGAAATATATTCAGAGAATAAGTTGTTGAATTACATTAAAAATAGCACTAATGCACACTTCTTAGAATAATTTAGATAACTTTGGAAATCATGGAAAGAGCTTACAAGGACATTTTGGAATCAGTCAGATGAGATTTTCAAGAGAGTCTAATCTGCAAATTGTGTTAAATTGTAGATGTTAGTATTTATGTACATTAGATTATATTCTTATATTTCCAAGTTGATGAGTAAATATTGTGTATAGTTGGAGATGTCAATAGAGGCATAATAAAATAATTAATAAAAAAGTGCAAACTGCTCTCAGTTTCAGATTTTACACTGGAGCACTTTTTTTTCGTTTGTGACCTTGAACTGATTACAACAACTAGTAGAAATTCTCAATCACCTAGTGCAAACTGTGTCTCTCCAGAGAATCGTACAGTTCCTTTTCTCTGTCCAGCTACAATGACTCGATCACCAGTTTCAATGTCACCACCATCGGATGAAGAGGAAGCAGTAGACTTGCTACGACCTGGAATACAATAAGAAAAGAAAAAACTCATTTGACGAACATTTGTAAGACCCCAAAACACCACCATAGTATAATTTTCATTTATTTCAGGTATTACAGAATGAAGAAATACTTTCAATAAGTAACAATTTACAAAAATCAGATTTGCAAAACAGATTTCCAACTTTATAATCAATAAAATGCATAGTTTCATGATCATTAGTTTTCAGTTCACATTGTAATATACACGCTTATAAATCTTACTATAGTTTATGTGCTGATAATGTTTAGAAAAGTTATTTCATCAACTCTGCTTGTTGAGCATACAAGAAATATCCAAAGAAAATTCAAATCTTATTATCTGCTTTGTATGTAAAGATATGTAAAAATAGATAAAGAAATGGTCTATCCTAAAGTGGAATTAGTTTTTAAATTAAAAAATGAATAGTCAAATATTTCACGTTCCATGAGAAATGATATAATGACCACTAAAAAGTTGAAAATATTGTTATTTAATTTTTTTTTATCTAAAAATATTTTTAAAAATAGGGGACTTAAAAGAATTTACTTTGGAGGTAAATCTCATATAGATGAAAAAAAAGTAAAATTTTAGGAAAGATGAGAGATTTTCAATGTTATGTTCTTTAATAAATTTAATTTTAGAAGAATCCAAATAAAACGCATTGTGCATCCATATGTATTTTTGGGGGGTGTAACATTTTTTCAAGTCATTGGAAGAGTTCATAACAGAGAGATGGGTGAATTGCTCATCTCTACATAGTGGACTCTTCTAGTGATGTAATAGAATTAGAATTTTATTTCAAGTTTAACTAGATAAATAAAATTACATAATCATTAAATGATGAATAGAATGTTATCTGTCAATTTTAGGATGCAAAACATTTTTAATCTGAGAAATATGTGTATCCATATATATTTATATATAATTTTTGTATGTTAAACTTTTCACTATTTAAAGTGATGGAATGATAGTGATGAAAATGATAGGGAAGAAAATCAAATAATACTTGGAATTATCTCCCTTAGTTGTGGTTCCTTTGTTTCTTTCTCAAACACAGTTGTGTCTGGGAAGAGCAGAAAAAAAAATAAAGTAATTTGCATCAACAAAAAACAAAAAAAAGCAATGATATAAAATCATTTGGTAAAAAAGATGAGTAGACTATAAAACAATCTATCTCTTATTTTTCAGATTGTTTATATATGCTCATTCGCTCTCTCTCTATCTCTCTCTTTCTCTCTCTCATTCATTTATATATATATACATCAATATCTCACTTTCCAAATATATGTATACACGCATTAAATCATATGGTATTATTCAGATAATCAGCCATATAACAATGGTTTTCCTGTATGTTCAACATACCATTGTATGTACTTACATGGTTCTCCATGTATGTGCCACAAGTATGTATCAATCAGACATGTTAAATAAATAGAATTCATATATTACCTCACACACGGTTAATGTCATAACGGATCCCTTATCCTTCACACTGCATCCTACAAATTATCCATGATCCCTTTTTGTTCAATTGAATTTTAATTACAAAGAATAAGCTTCAGAATTCTCTTCATACATATTTATATATGTATACACATGGATTTTTTTAAATTCCAAATACACAATTTATATTCACATATCACACATTCATTCAATATACATTTCCTTTTTCATTAATTAATATACACAAATATTTTCCTTTTACACACTCAGGCATCTTTATTAAATTCTGATCAAATCACCAACATGAAAATACAGGGATAGAAAAAAAATGAAATCCAAACACCTTTCTATGACTCTGCCTATGAATCATGCACATAGGCCAAAAGAAATTCTAATCAAACTTGAACAATGGAAATCTCAACAAACACAAAGCTTTAATGATATGATCACTTATATGAATGAAGAAAAATATGAGAAACCGAGAATCCAACAACAACAAAAGATTAGAAGAACACTTTTTTAATACACAAGAGACAGGATAAAAATAATTCTTTAGCTGGTTCACGACACAGAGATGGATGGATTCCTCATCTCTATCAAGCAGACTTTTCTGATGATGTAACAGAATTAAAGATTATAATCTTTGTGCATAACAGTTACCAACATTTTTAAATCATTTTCCAAATGGTGACAATAGACAACTTGCCCATCTCTATTTAGTGGACTCTACTGGTGACGCAACAGAAATGTCCTGTCATGTTCAATTTGATAGATGAAATTACATTATCTGAGGAGCAAATACATGTGTGTGATACTTTTCAATATTCTTATATACTTTTTAGAATGCTGACAATGTTTCACCCATCTCTATATGGTGAACTCTTTTGATGATGTAGTTAAAATGGAATTTCATGTTATGTTAAACTTGAAAAATAATACACTGTAATTATTGAATGGTGATTTGAAAATTATTTGTCAATGGTGGAAAGGCAATTTTTTATTTGAAAATGACAAATGTGTATACACCCTCCCCCATACACATACATATATATATTTTGCATGTGTGCATAACACTTTTCAGTGTTTCAGCAAAAGATATCCATAACTAAAGGCAATTTGCATATCTCTATGTATTGAACTTTTCAAAACAGGTTTTGTGTCTTCAATTCCACCACCAGTTGAGTTCAATATTCAGGAAGTATTGAAGACAAACAAGAATATGCAGAGCATCATAATGTTTTTCATATTTTCTAAGTACAATTCAATTTCAGAATTACATCAATATTTCTCTCAGTTTTCACGGCAAGGGTAAACTAATGATAGAATGAAACTAATGAAATGATAGTGATGAAAATAATAAGAAAATCAAATAATACTTGAAATTATCTCCACTAGTTCAGGTTCCTCCATTTCTTCCTCAAACACAGGTGTGTCTGGGTAGAGCAAAATAAATACAGTCATTTCTCAGTGCATCAACAAAAAGTAAAAAAGCAATAATACGAATTCATTCGGTAAAATGGACTATAAAACAATCTATCTCTTGTTTTCCAAACTGTTTATAAATGCATGCTTGCTCGCTCTCTCTCTCTCTCTCTCTCTCTCTCTCTCTCTCTCTCTCTCTCTCTCTCTCTCTCTCTCTCTCTCTCTCTCTCTAATTATACAAAGTCTGTCTGGAAAGTAATGAGAATGATTATTTAAAAATATGTATTATCAACATAATTACAAATCAACTTTATCTCCTCCAAAATAATTCTCTTGGGAAGCCACACATACTGATGGAGATATTGTTCCCACTGCTGGAAACAGTGGTGGAAGTCTTCAACTAACACTGCCTTCAGTTGGTTTGTCACCACCTGTTTGAATCTCTCAACAGTTTAGGATATAATCAAAGACTCAGATCAGGGGAATAAGAGGGCCTTAGGGACAGATAGTCAACCAAATTTACTACTGTGAGGTCCTTGAACAAGTTAGAAAAAGGGCCGTTCATGTCCGGGCTGAAATTGCTGACTCTTCGATGCCTCATCACAGTAATGCCCCATCACACCACACCCTCTGAACTGGTTTTTAGGCCAAAAAAGAATATTCCTGAGGTACAATAGCCCATTATTCCCCTGATCCAAATCCTTATGACAATTTCCTGTTTCAAAAAATCAAAACCCATCATCATGATCACCATTTGGGAAGTGTTGAGAACATCCACCAGGTCATGACGAACCAACTACTAAAGGCAATGTCAGTTGAGGACTTCCACCACTGTTTCCAGGAGTGGAAATGACATATCCGTCAGTTGCAAGGGAACTATTTTGAAAGAGATATAGTTGATTTGTAATTAGGTTGATAATGAATATTTTTATAAATCAGTCTCATTACTTTCTAGATGTACCACATATCCATCCAAATATACAATTACATTGAATAGTCTAATTCACATTCATTTATCATTTCATTCACAGTTTATCCTTCACAGTGTCTCCTACAAATCAACCAATTTTCTTATTCATTTGTTCAATTAAATTATGATTACGAACAAGAAGCGGTCTGGTTATTCACTCAATAGAGACCATCATATCACCAATGTCTTTTGGCAGCATGCCATGTTGGAGGTAATCAATTAGAAATTGGAAAAGGGGTGATCATTTAATAAGTTACTTCTCACAAATTTTGTTGGGCAGTGATCACTAGAAATGTCTGAATTTTCAAAATACAAGTGAGAATGTTTCCGGGTATGAACTAAGGAAACAATTTAGCACAAGATACTTCGCAAATTGAATCCCCCACTGAAAAAAGCTTTAAGAAGGAGAATTTTCAAAAATCAAAAAATCTGTCTTTTGCAAACATAAGGAATAAATGCTTAAATTTTCAGACATTTAGCCCATTGGTATGGCCTGTATGTGTGATACATATATAGCCAGCCAGATCAACTCAGAAACTGAAGAAACCCATGTTGACAGTTTTAATTAACAGTTTCTAATATGCTTCAGAATTCTCTATGTACATTTATTCATGTATACATTTGAACTCTCTCTTTTGAATATACAAATATATACAGATATCACATAAACACAAATATCAATACATTCTCTTTGTATGCATACATTCTAAATAAATATTCCCTCTCATATATAATATTTGTTTTGTAACATGTAAATCCATACTTAACATGTCTTCAATTAACAATCAGCAAATATTCATAATTATCTTCCTTTTACACACTCAGGCATCTTTATTAAATTCTGATCAGATCACCAACATGAAAATACAGGGATAGAAAAAAATGAAATCCAAACACCTTCCTATCACTCCGCCTATGAATCATGCACATAGGCCAAAAGAAATTCTAATCAAACTTGAACAATGGAAATCTCAACAAACACAAAGCTTTAATGATATGATCACTTATATGAATGAAGAAAAATATGAGAAACTGAGAATCCGACACCAACAAAAGATTAGAAGAACACTTTTTTAATACACAAGAGACAGGATAAAGATAATTCTTTTAGCTGGTTCATGGCACAGAGATGGATGAATTCCTCATCTCTATCAAGCAGACTTTTCTGATGATGTAACAGAATTAAAGATTATATATGTATAAACTTTGTGCGTAATAGTTTCCAATATTTTTAAATCATTTTCCAAATGGTGACAATAGACAACTCGCCCATCTCTATATAGTCGACTCTTCTGATGATGAATTAAAAATGAAATATACTTATATCAAACTTTATAAATATTACAAAATAATTATTTAATGGTGATTTCTAAGTTATTTGTCAATGGTGGAAAGGCAATTTTTTTTTTATTTGAAAATGACAAATGTGTATACACCCTCCCCCATACACACACATATATATATTTTGCATGTGTGCATAACACTTTTCAGTGTTTCAGCAAAAGATATCCATAACTAAAGGCAATTTGCATATCTCTATGTATTGAACTCTTCAAAACAGGTTTTGTGTCTTCAATTCCACCACCAGTTGAGTTCAATATTCAGGAAGTATTGAAGACAAACAAGAATATGCAGAGCATCATAATGTTTTTCATATTTTCTAAGTATAATTCAATTTCAGAATTACATCAATATTTCTCTCAGTTTTCACGGTAAGGGTAAACTTATGATAGAATGAAACTAATGAAATGATAGTGATGAAAATAATAAGAAAATCAAATAATACTTGAAATTATCTCCCTTAGTTCTTGTTTCTCTGTTTCTTTCTCAAACACAGGTGTGTCTGGGAAGAGCAAAATAAATACAGTCATTTCTTAGTGCATCAACAAAAAAATAAAAAAGCAATAATATAAAATTATTTGGTAAAAAAGATAAGTTGACTATAAAACAATCTATCTCTTATTTTCCAGATTGTTTACATATGCTCTCTCTCTCTCTCTCTCTCTCCAAATAAATCCATACAGATATTCAATCACATTGTATAGTCCCTATTCAGATCATCTGCCAAATGTCACTGATTATTCAGTGTATTTAACACACCTTTGTTTGTTCATGTATGAGTCAAATATTGGCTCAGTCCAACAAGAATGTATCAATTAAACATGTTAAATTGATGAGATTCAGATATTATCTCACACACAGTTCATGTTATAATTGATTCTTTATGCTTCAGTGTATCCTACAAATGAATTACGTTCTCTATTTGTTTCTTCAATGGAATTCTGATTGCTAAGAATTGGTCTGGTCACCGTCAGGTGACCAATAATTTTTGGCAGAAGGCTATGTTGGAGGTGATCAATTATCAAATAGGAAAAATGTGTGATCAATGAATAAATTACTTCTCTCACATTTTTTTGTGCAGTGATCACTACAAAAGTCTGAATTTTCAAAAAACAGATGAACGTTGCTGGACTCAAAATAAGGGATTAATTTAGCATGAACTTACATTGCAAATTGAACCCCATACTAAGAACCTAGAGAATTTTTTTTCTAAGTGTTCAATTTTTCAGCTCTCTAGCTCCATCGGATGCAGCCAGAACGCGTGATACATACATGAATAGCCAGCCAGCCAACCTGCCAAACTTAAAAATTGAAGAAAGCTATGTGGACAGTTTTGGTTGACGGTTTCTAATATGGTTCCAAATTCTCTTCATTCTTTTATACATATATCTAAACTTCCTCTTCTAAATACGCAAATATAATCAAATATATAAACATCTCACAAACACACATTCAATATACATTTTCTTTTTCATCAATTCATAAACACAAATATCAATACGTTTTCTTTGTATGCACACATTCTAAATAAATATTCCCTCTCATATATAATATTTGTTTTGTAACATGTAAATCCATACGAAAACATGTCTTCAATTTACAATCAGCAAATATTCATAATTATCTTCCTTTTACACACTCAGGCATCTTTATTAAATTCTGATCAGATCACCAACATGAAAATAAAGGGATAGAAAAAAATGAAATCCAAACACCTTTCTATGACTCTACCTATGAATCATGCACATAGGCCAAGGGAAATTCTAATCAAACTCCAAAAGAGCTAGGTCTAGCTACAAAATAACTAAACTGGCAACCTTGGTAATCATGGATCAGTTATAGCATGGTTGGCTTCTTTGGACCCTAACACCCATATCATAACAAAGGACACCCCAACCAATATCTCTTCAGAAACTATAATGACATAGAAAGTTCTGAAGGAATGGAAAAAATGGTAATCGGGGGCTGGCATTTTAGGTAAGTAGGGAAGGTGTGACAGAAATTCCCTAACTCACCTGCAACAATTTTTCACACTTCCATGCAATATGCAGTCTGGCCCTATTGTTGAATGAGTGAACTGTTGGATTTTTTCCAGCAATTGTCTTAGCTTTATCTTGCAGAGACAGGCAATGCATTCTAGCGGTAATAGTTTTGTTTGGATTGAGTAATCCAAGTAAACAATACCTCTAACATTTCACCAACAACAAAGCATAAACTTTTAATACAATATAAATTCTAACATCATGTTGAAATACAAACACCACTTCTTATCATCTGTGATGAATGCGTCCAGCCATGCATGACTGTGTTTTAGAGAAATCAAAGCCTTGCATTGGTTCAAACAGAAATTTAGGTTGCAATCTGCCTGTGAATATGGCATCCAATTTTTCATTTTGGAGATTTCACTGATCGAAGCAAAATGGCAGCATGTTGGGTTGGGTGCAGTTAAACTATTTCACCATTTCATGGTGGGTCGACTGTAGACAGGCTTCCACAACCCTGTGCAATTCATCCTGATCCAGTTCCAAAGAAAGCAAAACTGTATCTAAATTTATTCATGCCAAGTTATTCAAATTCCATAAATAATATTTAATATCATCATACAGTTGAATTCTTTTGATCCCACATAGAATTATTTGGCCTAGAGTGAAAGCAATTGTTAATACGAGTTGTTCCTAGCAAGATAAAAAAAACAATGGTTGCCTTTGGCTGGCCATCAAGTTGATACTTTTTGGAAAGTATCGAACTATGGCTTTTGAAGTACTGAAGGTGGAATGAATTCCAATCAGCTTTAATGATATTATCAGACACAGGAAAAAAGATAAATCCTAGTTATCCGCTCTGCCAGCCACAGCTAAGCGAATTAAGTGGGTTTATTAAGATTAGAAGGATGTATTTCTCAACTAATTCTAAACTAATTCATTGATACACTAACTGGTTTTGGTCAAAACACACAGATCTAGCGATGCAAACAACACATTCCAAATTTCACTATATGCCACCTTATAAAGAAAACAAAGAAATAACGCCTCATTAGCATTGTGTCAGCATTTTTCCTCAGTTATTTAAAAATCAATAACTGTAACTATAAAAGTCGTTACAGTAAAATAATTATTGTATTGGGTGGCATATAAGATAAACCTTACTTTTCAGCAGGGGATGTTCAGGAAAAAAATGCAGTCAGTGTTAGTCACGGTTAAAATCGGTTTCTAAAATTGACAACTTTCACATACAAGGCACAAGACAAATCTTTAGTTTTTTTAGTAAAAAAGATGCTTCCTGATAGCAGATAAATATGATAAATAAACTAAACAGAATAAAAGCTCTTAACCTTCTGATTTCTATACCATGCAAACTTATTTCCCTTGATTTACTTCTAACCCATAATTGCTATTATCTTATCTTTGTACAATGGTGAAAAGCTAATGAAGTTTTGTTTTGTTTTTTGTTTTTTTCAAATTAGATAAAAATCTTTTGGCTATAACAGAAATGGTAAAATTATTCAGAGATGCATTTTTTTTCTAATTATTTTACTTATCTAATCAAAAGTCAAGAATCAAACAGCTTTTCCAAGCTTATAGTGATAATACATTCTTATGTAAGTCACAAAACTACTTTCTTCTTTTTTGTTGGAAAGATGTAGCCCCAATGCCAACCATAAATGATTTAGTAACTGAAAGAGAGAAAACATTTTCCTCTCCAGAGTTTCAATACAACAATTTGCAACAAAAGCCAATATCAATCACTTATGAATAAATGAATTCTTAATACTTAGTAATCATATAATTCCCATCAAGAATTGAAAAGCTAAAACTTAAAATTCATAAGATAACTTTGTGTAAGAACCCAGAAGTATTCTATTTAAAACATTAAAATACTTCACTATCATACTAAAGTCACCATATTCTCAAAACTCATGTCTCAAGAATAATACTTTAAAACCAGCATTACCTAAAGTGCATACCCATGCTAAAAAACAATAAGCAGTAAAATTAGTCAGTTTCAATAGTATTTCTGGGCTGTTTATTTTTTTAAATATTTGAGATTGTGCCATAGCAGTTATAAGACATTTTTGTTCTACTAAAAAGCCTGAGCTCTACATTTACCATTTCCTTCATTCATGCCACTATATCTTCTACATAGATGGTTAGAAAGATATGGACGGAAGTTTTTGTAACATTTTTACTACTGATTAAAATGAAAATAAAATCTGTGGACAGTTGGAAGACATTTTAGATTACTAATAAGGAGTTTCCACACCAATTGAGCAAGTACCAAGTGAAGAGAAAGACTAAAGGGTAGAATGATGTTTAAAAAAAACAAACAAAAATGCGATACTTTTTATATTTTCTTTTTGCAGAGTTTCCTTTTTTATTTTCTCAACCGAAGTTGTGTCTGAGAAAAACAAAAGAAACAATTTCTAGAAACAATTATAAGAGAATGTAAAATAAATAAAAACAGTTTAACATAATTCAGATATAGATTGTTAGTAGAAAAAATTTTGAAAATGATTTTCCCTTTTCTTTCAACTAACTGCAGATACAGACATTCACAAAAATTACATTTATAATAACATATGAATATTTTTCAAACAATCAGGCAAATACACTCATTCACTAACAAACAAAACACACAATATTGCAAATCAATATACTCATCCTTTTATACATATTCATTATCTTCCTCATTATGGCTTACATTTATATATTAATTTTCATGCAAAAAAATCATATTCTTTTATGAATAGTTTTACTCCATTTTGATTATTATTGACTCAGGATCAAACAAACTCAATGACCAACAGAGCAAACAGTGCAAAATCAAAAATAACAAAGTCACTTTCAAAACTTGAACTCACTTCTCACACTTTTGAAGTTTGTCTTTCATGGACATTGCCTTAACCACTTCAGCCATGGAAGCATTAATGATCAAATGAAACCCAAATCTAATTATTCTGCTACCTCTTCCTCTTTGATTCTCCTCTTTGTTTTGCTTTGTAGAGTTATTTTTTCAAATTTTTAAATTAAGCCTTATCATCATTATTATCAGCCTTACTCCATTTCATTATTGTTGCTTTTCATAACAACACTTTAGGCCAATAAAATCTTCAATAAGAAAGCTAGTAATAAAATACTTCAACTAATAATCTTTTAAAAAAATAAGGATAAATTTATATTCTTTTCCTACACATATTAAAACCTATTTCAAGTAGAGTTCTTAAAAGATTGAAAGATTGAAAGTTTGAAAGTTTCATGATTTTATATTTTTTTAAACTTTTTTTGCAAATTCCATTATGAAAAGAAAATAGACCCCATTTAGACAAATGGTCCAACGATGACACAATTGAACAGAAATATTATCCCAATTTATCTATTATTTAAATATTGAAAAGCTTGGTAGCATCTGTCAGTTTTGCAGGACTACAGATATCCATACCTAGAAAGTCTTGCTACCAGTCTCTCCAGGTTGGGCAAGGTTGTATAGAAGACAGTCAGTTACAACCTCCCATGTACCTATGTTATTCAAGACAAAGGTAAGGGTTGATACAGCTTGGCACCATTGTCACCATAGGAGTTGCCAGAATGAGGCTGAACACAATGTTGGACTGCCTGAGGGACTCAAGCCACTGGATTTGAATTCAGAGTCGTCCTTCTCCTAGATTAATTCCTCTGGAGAAGAAATGAATTCATGCCTTTACTAAGAGCATTAGTGCAAAGTGAACGTCAACAGCCTTGGCCACAGTTCAAAATCAAATTGCAAATTCCATTGCCTGCACTGTTAACTAATGGGCCGCTCACACCTGATAAGAAACAAATTTGTTATTCAGAATTCATTTCATGTCTTTTTATATTATCAAATTTTCTAAACATGGATTTGTATACTTTTTCTTCTCAGGCATCAAATAAATTGAGGCAAGTGCAGAAATAACAAACTTAATTCATGCATTTAGTCAGACACTGAATAATATCACTTGGTTAGACCACTTGAGTGGCCACACATGATAAGAATCCAATGCACCATTTTTTAAAAGTTGATATTTTCATAAGTTTTAGAGCTACAAAGCTCAGTTTTTGTTTATTTTTTTTTTAAATTTTGAAGAGTTTGCATTATAATTCATAGAGAGTTCAAGTTTCAAAAAAAAAGAACTGAGCATTTGTAGCTCTAGAAATAACGAAAATATCAACTTTTTAAAAATGGTGTCTTGGGCAAAAAATGAAAAAGACCAATTATTTTAGATTAAAAAAATCTAACGCAAAGCAAAAATGTTTCTTGTTAATCAGCAAAATAGATTTATTCTCTCAAGTTAACAACGATATTAGGAAAACTAAAAAAATAGTTGATCACTCAAAGTACTAAAAACTATTCTCAAGTATTTTATTATAAATATCAACACTAAAATCAAGCACAAACAGTATCATGAATTTTTTTTTTTCAAGTTGGTAGTAAAGAAAACAAACTCTGAGCATTTCCAATACAAAATCAATTCAACCATTCTAAAATTTGATTAATTTGAAACGAATACATCTTTTTTCCACCAACTATGCATCCACTAATTTTGCAGTGAATGAGATTTTCAGGCATTGAAATAAAACAAATTCAAAATTACTTATTAGTACATGCATGTTGCATTTCAATTATTTAGATTGAAGTTTCCTTCATAATCATTTAATGCTGCTGCATTAATATACAAGGTTTCAAGTTCATAGAGAGATGTATTGTCTGAGTGTGCTTGGTAAAAGGTGGATTACTACTTCGGTCAAATTAGGGAATCATAGAATTTAGCTGGTATCAAACCATTATGAACTATTATATATATCAGACATATCTTTCAATAAAATTCTAACCTCTTTAGTGGTATACCTTGAGCAAAGGTTACTTGGCCTAGTTTTCACCTCTATTTTAAATCAAAATATTTTTGATACCAAAGAATATTAAAGAATATGTGCATTATATTGAAATATAATAAGTCCTGAATATATTGTTGTTTTTGTTGATCTTGCCTCACCAATTTAAACTATTATCAATTTCAGAACTAATCACAAAAAATCAATAAAACTTCTAAAAATGTAATATCAATATCATTTGCGGATACTCAGTAGATAATGTATTTTCTTTCAAGTTGAAATGGCATATGCTGTAATATAAGGAGTACTCATTATGTCTATAATTCTAAGCCTCTTGACAAATTTAAATCAAAGTAATTGTCATTCTAAACACATGAAATTAGTAAATTTTTTTGCTACAAAGATTATTCATCCAATGATACTGAATCTGCTAACAAAAAATGAGATGGTATTATAGTTTGTTTTTTTTGTTTGTTTGAAATAGAGTATGTGTAGTTATTTTTGGACTGTTGTTCTGATCTTGGTTCTACTTTTGAACACTTCACGACCTTCTTAATGCTGGTGTTGTAAATGGGGGAGGTGGAATGGTGAGATGAGGGGCTGCCTTCAAAGCATAATGGCTACATTCATAGGGTACAATGGCTGAAACTTCTTCAAAAGAAGAACCAAGATGAAGACAACAGAGAAAAAAAAATCTATGTATATTGGTGATCCCTCATTTAAAAAATTCCATCTTGAAACAGAGCGTCTCGAATGCTTAGAAAATGAAGGCTTTATTTTATGATAAATTCAAATTGCTATGGCTTCCAAAAATAACCAATAAAAATTCAACAAAACCCAAAGCTATGAGGATTTTTTTGACATACTTGTAAATTGATACTAGAAATAAAGTACTTTTATTCCAGGTTAAAATAAGGCTTGTCAGACTAAATGTATACTAAGTGCAAGTATTTAGCATTGCTGTACTACAGCATAATTACATATATTGACAGGTGATGTACGTTTTAACTCTACTCCTTTTTCTCTAAGTAGTCTACCAACCTACCAAATAACAAATCAATTTTACTTTAAAAACAAAAAAAGTATGACTTCCATTCTACTAAACACATGAAAGTAATATTTCAACCTGCATTTCACTTGATTCTTTCCAACAGTGTTATTGATTATAAACCAGAAAAGAACTGTTTAGGAGAAAGGTTTTCCAAGGAATAAAAAAAAAACTTCATGCACAAAAACACTCTGCCTGTACATAAGATGAGTTTACCAATTGCTGCACAAAAACAAAATTTTGACTTCTTGAAAGGAATATGTCATCATGAGCAATTTTTGTAGAAGTAAATTATACAGCTTAAAATTTAAGCTACTGGTTACTTGTGTCTTTTACACTAGTCATACACACTAAATTCAACTGGTTCATAAACTTTTTAACCACACTGTGTGTACATGTGTGTGTGTGCGTGTATGTGTGCTATGACTTATTTTTGAAACCTTTAAAAATCAATCAAATTCTTTTATGTAGATTCATTTTAAAAAACAAAATGCACTACTCATCATTGATGAAAAAGTTTTTAAAGCTCTACAAAGGCAAAAAGTATTCCAAAAGAATGAAAGGAAATAAGCAAATTATGTTAGTAATTTTCAAAAAAGATTACTGATGATAAATCTAAAATTGACTATAAAACATGGAGTCTATTCTGACTCTATAAACATCTGGTTCAAGTCAATCCATTAAGATCATTTGAGTTAAATCTCGGCCCAAATCAATCTTGCCGATACCTTGGCCTAGATTGATTCAGACAGTATTTGAAATCGAGTTAACCGAGCTAAAATCTAGGATCAGATCAATGAAGCCTGTATTTAGGTTGAATTTAACCCAACAAAACTTGGCTCAAACAAATCATTCTTTACTAAACATATTGGCTTAAACTGATCCTACAAGCATTTCAGTTCAAGTTAATGCAACAGACCAGACAGATTTATTGAAACAGATCCAAACATAGGCTAGATGCATGCATAAGAATGAGCCAATCTCAAATGATTCATTGCAAAGTAATGATAGTGATGATAAAAAATCTTGGGGCAAAATGAAAAAGGGATTTCAAAAGCATTAAAAACACATAATAAATGCAAGATTTTGGAACAAGATACAAAAATCTGAAGAACAGCTGTAAGATAAAATAAAATTAAAAGGCTTTACTTAATTAAGTATATAAAAACAAAGTGAAACCCTCCATCTAATAATAGCTCCAATTCAATTCAATTAGGGCAAGAATATAACATACAACTCTAATCATATCCTTTACACATCCAACAGATGAAATATATTTAAAAAATACTCATAAACTAATTCAATTTAAAAAGATAACTGCATATTCTTAACAGAATAAGTTCTATAGGAAGCAAAATGTATTGCTCATTCAACAACCCTTTAAACTTGATATCTACAAGTTTGAATCTGTTAACAAACCTTAAATTTCCAGTCAATTATATGTTTATTGGATGATGATATCTATTTCTGAAAATAATTGGGGGGATAATTTCAGGTTTCTTAATATCCACTTTTAGTTAAAGGTTATGAAAGATCATTTTTTTTATTTATGTAATGGGGAAAAAAAATCACCTTGACTCCTCATAATACCAACTGTTTTTGCACAAAAGTTTCTAATCAAATGCAACTAAGCTTAAAATCATTTCATGATGATTCCTCTCATTTCTAATCATAAGCCTGTCTACAATTTTTTACCAAATTCTAAATAAGATTTGATTCAGTGTATTAAAGAAAAAAGTCAAAGCATTATCTCCATCTAATATTTATTTTCTCAGGGATATTTCACTGGATCTGGACAGAAGATATGTTGAAATATCTCTTACATATTAAATCATTTGACCAAAAAGAGGATTGAATTTTTCTGTTTTACAGCAAAAAAGGCAACCACAACAGATGTATAGAGATCATAATTAAGTTAAGGAATCTTGCCTGATACGATTGCTACAATTAGAAGGTGATGCCTGCAATACAGAGAAATTTTGAGGACAAATATGTGTTCTTCAGTCACCCCTGATTATGTCAGACTGAATTATCTTCATTTCCTTCATCAAACAACAAATGTATGAAATTTAGTTGATAACAAAACAATTGATTTGAACAGTAATTTGACAAAAACATCTTCCTTCAGATTTTTATAATTTTGATTCACATTTTTTCACTTTGATAACCCGTTTTTGTTCAACAAAGGATAACTAAAGTTTTCTTTATTACATTACATAACTGCCACCTCAGGAAAAGTCTATACTTCCCGTTGACACAATTTGAAGTGGCACAGTAATTAGGCCTCTAAATAACATATATGCAGCAGATGATAATGGTGATTGTTTATTTGCAGATGACAGCTGCTATCTGTATGTTATATACATAGAGAGAGAAGATGGATGCAGCAACGAGAAATGATATATATAACAAGAGAATGGAATTAAGAAAACACTTTCAAATTTTGGTTTGCAACTAAAACTATTATCATTTTACATTAATGCCTTTCAAAGAGAATGAGCCAATGCTTTCGACTATTCTAACCCACATATTGATACTGGTATGGCATGCTGAAACATTGAATCAGAAATTTAAGGTTAAAATGCAAATATCAACCCGTAAAAAGAGTTGATGCCATACTTAGAAATGCGTGACATATGATAAACATATGTTATCCATTATTTTAATATTTGTGTGTGAATATATACAAGGTGAAGGTGAAATGTCTGTCACTTAGAGAGACATTTCTAATGGAGTATGACGTGAAGTGATAAGGTCCCAGTTTCTATTACATGCTTCAGCTTAGTGATCCTTGCAAGTCTCAAGGCTGGCCAAGACCAGGACTTCACACCTACAAGTTTTTATGACTATCCCCTAGGCAGGATGCTAGTCATCGAAGGGATACCTCGGCCCTAATTATACAGTTTATTATTAGCCACTGAGTGCACTGGGAAATTTGTCCAAATGAAGAGTTTTTAACACTCTTTACTCAAACAGAGAATCAAACCCAGGACCTTCTGCATACGAGGCAGACAGGCTAACCATTACACTATCTTAGTGGACCTGTGTATATATACAAACACACAGACATGATGAACATGAATAGAAACTTCCATTCTCAAACAAGTGTTCCAATTCAACTATATAAACAATTCAAGAATCTCACCCAAATTAAGGCTGCATCCCAAACCAAAACCAAACATTCTATGTCTTGTTTTGAGGACATTTTCCTTATTTCACGATGCAAAATAAACTCAACATGTACAATAGGATTCATGCCAGGAGACATGACTTGCCTATTAGAGTTGTGCAGTGGCTTTTGGAATTTCAATGAATACTGGGCAAAGTCCCTCCTGCAAAATGGATATCTATTTTTCTGAACTGATATTCCTTATGCACTTTAAGAGCTTTGAATGGCCAATGCTTCAAGTTGCTTCCAACACCGTAGCTGAAAATCCACTATGTTTGATAATGAGCTGCAAGTGATTTAGACAAAATTCTTGGCCAGGCAAACTCTAGTCCTAGAATAGTCTTCTGTTTGAAAATTGAGCGATCGGGGATTCATCTGAAAAGATGGCAATGAACTAAAACTACAAGGATCAGTCTATCATCCCAGTTGCTCATTGCTTTCTACACTAATGCTGACTGGTTTAATAAGAGGCTTTTTTCTTGCTGCTTCGCGATGAAATACCATATTGACATTCTCGAATTAGGATACAGTCTAACACATCTACTGCTTGAGAAAGAGGATTTTTTTTCAATTCCCCATTTTAATAGAGGGAGAAGCCATTCTGATTATTCAGATTATCATGAATGAGACACAGTGGTTTCCTTTCCTTAATTGGTAAATTCTAAGATCATTAAGTATTCAGCTGAAAGTGGAATTACCAATTTTGATGCTATTCAATATCATTATTCTAAACATGGAATGAGCCAAACAAATATACTTTCTTCTGAAATCAAATAATTTCCACGTTCCAGGAATTCAAAGCATTGTAAAGTGATCGGGCTTTTATTTCTCCCGCATTTTTATGGTGAATCGAGAAATTTTACTCCAAGTGTAAAAGAATAAAATGATAATCTTGAAAATGTTTTTCTCGGCCAACCCAAAGAGTTAATTTACTAAAACCAATAAGCAAAGAAGCACATTTTCATTTTCAGCAGTATGATTTGATTTGAAGAGAATTTCATTTTATTTCTGGACAATACATATATATCTGCAGTCTTAAACATGGAGAAATGATTAATCTCAGAAGAAAAAATATATCCATGCATCTAAAAATGGAGGCTGTTTGAAAGAATCAAGATAGATAGACATAAAATGAATTCATTCTCAATAGAGAATGTAATAAAAAATAAAAGAATAGTTGAATAGAAATTAGAGTGAAAGAAGAGGGAAGTAAGAAGCAAGAATCAAAATTAAAAATGAAAGAAAAATTGTCATAGATAAAAATGAAAATAAGAGAATAACAGGACAGGAATAAGAAGAAAGAAATAGAAAAGAAGAGAGGGGAGTGAAAGAAAAGTAAAGTATGCCACCCTCACCACATCTGTTGTTGTTACAGTAAGCCCAACTATGAGGTATGAGTCACAATTTCATGAGAATCTGAATCATGGAGGATTAGGACACAAGGAAACAAAGGTAGTAGGAATAATGCAAAATGGGAGTTTCAACTTAGGGAGCAAATTTCATTTTGGTTGGTACATTAATTTTTATACCAGAAGCGTTTCCAGGATCAGAGTTATTATACAAAATAACTGTACTCAGAAGTAACGGGTCACATTAAAATATTCAGACACATCTGCAGGATCAGAATATCTTGAATAGAAGATTTGCAGCGAGAGCACTCACTCTAAATAAACCAAGGATAATTCTGAAAACACAGAAAGAGTATCTGTTTACCTTTGGTGGTAAGAATTGTATCCTTGAACTGAGCTTCACATGCTTCATTGCTTTAATCTTGAAAATTACTTGTTTTTGACAAATACGGACAATCATTTGATATGTTACTACCTTTTATATGGCCTATCATTCCCGCAAAACTTTCATAACTTCTTTATATATTTATAGCAAACACCTTTCAACCATATAAATAAACCGTTAAACTGAAAATTTTCAAGACAATTTTTTGAATTCACACCTTCATCAAAACATCCCTCAGGTGTGTTTGGAATCAGATCTTACCCTTGTAGTATCACAAAAGTATTTTTTTAAAAACAAAAAAAGTAAAAATCAAAGAAAATGGAAAATTATAATGGAAAGGTCATCTAAAAAGGAAATAATTGAATCAAAATCTTTTTTGAAAAAAGAAATGGATGAAAATCCAGAGATTCATGGAAAGAAAGAAATTTGGAAATTCAAAAATAGAGAAAAATTAGAAGAATCAATATTGTGATTTTTAATCTTAAAAAATGAATAAAATGAACAAAAGAATGAATAAAGGACGCTTGGGGTGAACTTAACAAAGGAGTTATTGTCAAGTCATTCAAATGCAGCTGCATATCAAATGTAATCAACGGAACTAAGGTTGACTTGTTGTGGACAGATGAAGAGAACAAAGAAAAAGCAGATGAAGCTGCTGAAGAGGAGAATTTCAATGGCTGCAATGAAGATGACCTTTACTTTGCCAACAAGGACATCATTATAAAAGCAATGAATGTAGTCTGAAGAAAATGACAAATCCTTTTCTTTCGATTCTTTTTCTTGTTCAAAAACCTCAATTTTTTTCCACCATTTTCTCTTAGCAGCAGTGACCACGTGGTCAAGCTAACATAACAATAAGTATTACAAAAAGGTGGTAGCAGTAGTTTGCAGTACAATTCTCTAATAAACCCACTTCATTCATAACTATGATAGCAACAAAGATTACGTAATTTCACACTGGCTATGGGTCAGTGTGTTATTGCGTTGACTGCTTGCATATTTTCATACAGGCCTAAGGCCTGAAGTGTTGTAAACATAAAAAGCTTGACAGTAGCTACAGTAGTTGCTTGCATCTCTTTCATGTGTAAACAACAAAATGGGAAACTACAAAAGACCTAAATTATTCATTGATTATGGTGGTGTAAATTACTGTCACTACTACCAAGTATGTTCTCAGTTTTCTGCATTATCAATCACCATCACAGCAATGGTGGCAATTAAACAGACCTTCTAAAACCAACAAACAGTGCTTTCATGCAACTATGTTCCTGTAGATGATATCCACCTTGATTTTTCAACTCAAATTTTCAGGGAAAAATGTGATTTATACATGGTGAAATACGGTAATTGGGTTTTCTACATGACCGACTTGACTTGAAGTCAAGGTGTTAATTTTAGGCCCCTCCTTAGTAAAGAACCCTTCGAACTTCGACAGTACATATAACCTGCTTTTAACTATAATTGCTTAAAGATGTATGTTTTTCTCATTTATGCTTTTGTAATTATAGTAAATTCATAACATGTATATAAACTAAAAAGCATATTCATAGTCATGTAATCATCTACAACAGTCCTTAAAATGTTGTTAACATAAAATTACCAAAATTACCAAGCCACTTGAGGCAATCAAAGGAGTCAGGATACCTTTGATAATTCAATTCAGCAAAATTAGTCTTTAGCAAATTGATATTGATATGTGTTTAGCATGGATAATATACAAGTCAGCACCAGACCATAATAGCAAATATTGAGAAAACTAAGATTAAATCCTAAGGGTCTTATGAAAATGAAAACATAAAATTTTTTATTGAATATGAAATTAATATATATATATATATATACATATAATTGAGTCATCCACAGACAGCGGTTTCGTTGTATTACAACTCTTCTGTGTGGCTATAGACAATCCAATATCCTATCCAGAACCACGAGGTAAGATTGTAGGTAGGTAGGTATATATATATATATATATATATATATATATATATATATATATATATATAGTGACAAATTATTTGTTATAAATTTTTCAACAAACACAAATATTTTTTTGATAATGCTTGATCTAAATGAATTAAAATTGGCCAGATATTATTCATGTTTAATTGTATTGATTATGTTTCTTAATTTTTTTTTTTTTAATTATTGGCTTTTAGGTTGACAAAATGAATCTTTAGAAAATATTTTCCTGTCTATGAATACTATAGAAATAATCAAAATCTAGATGTGAATCCTTTTTAATTTCATACTTTAGAAAATTTGATGGTTCTTTACTGTCTTTTTGTATGAAATAAAAAACTGAACCCACATCAATGAATGAAAAAAGATAAAACAAAAAAATTACAAAGATGATCACAATGAAGTTACTAAATAACAATAACAACAAAGAAAATTATACTTTAAAAAGTTAAATTATTTTAAACAGAATACGAGTAAAAGTGAAGAAAATCTTACAGAAATAATGGTGAGACAATATTACATAAATCAAATGAAGTTAAAAAATCTGAGTAAATAATAAATGGATACTGGAAATAAAAACAAGATATTTTTGCAAAATTAGGTCAATACAGCAGTGAAGAAATTTAGATAATTAAGTAAAACTAATAAATTACAAACACAAATATAATAAAACATTTCAAATTAAATATATTTGAAAATAAAATTACTTGGAAGTAAAAAATATTTTGATTAAACTCTTATGAAAATTAAATAAAATTTTTTATCTGTCGTTAAAATAATGTAAAACTCATAACAATAAAAAAATAAAATAATGAAGATACAAGCAATATGAAAATACAATCCTCAAAACAAAAGACTAAAGAAAATAAATTATTTAAAAATCAAAACATTCTATAAAACAACAATATAGAAAAGATTAATGAAAAAAGGCAAACGAAGATTAATAGCATGTTACTAAGAAAGCTATTTGGATGGCCAAAACAAACTACATACCTGGAACCTGTAAGGAATCTGAAGAGAAACAAGGAAGGATTGGTGGGAGAAGATACAAGCAAAGAGACTAAGCAACATAAACGCAGAATATCTTATCTCTTCGTCATTCAGCATAAAGATAAAACAAATACAACAGGCATTTGAGAAAAGGGGGGTTGGACTACATGTATTTTCTAAAAGTCATTGTAGATGTACTGAACCACAACAAGAAAAAGTATATAATCTAAAAAAAATAGCAAAGCAAAAATGAAATTTGCAAAAATGATTTTAATTTGACAAACACACAAAGAAAACTTTACACATTATTTATTCGTTCATTGATTTTATTTTTCAGATATTTTCTGTTCGTTTTTTTCCTGCAAAGAAGACTGTTTCCTCGATGTTCTTCAAGATTTACATTACAAACAAGCCAATATGGCAGCAAACCGTTGAGTGTAAGGATCAAACTCATACTCCAGATTACAAGATCAAGGCCACAAAGACTCCCAAAAGTCTTTCCTGGGTGATTCCAGGACAAATCACCCAATGGAAAACACCATCACTACTTCAGTTTTTCTGAAAACTTGGGATGGGGGTTGATTTGGAACAAAAAATATGACTCCCAAGTTTTTAATTGAATCTGACTAATGGTTCAAGAGGTTATGAGAGAGGTCATTTTAAGGTCAAGCATGGATCTTGCATTTTGGGACGAAGTATACTTTTCACACCCCAAGATTGACCACTTTGTAAACACACACATTTTGATCTCACCCATAACTTCCATTGGTCAGATTTAGCTAAAAACTTGGGAATCCTGTTTTTTGTCCAAAATCTACCACTATGCTAAGTTCCAGTAAAATCAAAGAGCTGATGGTGTTATTTCCCAATTTTTGGTGGTGATTTTTCCTGGAATGGCCCTATTTATGAATCTTGGTGCTTAAAAACATACAATCCACAGGTGAAACATTCTCTTAACAGTAACAAAAATTAAGATAATAGTCAAAATAAACCACAAAGTTATGCTGACATCTTACAGATCTAGATTTTCCAAAAGAGGACAGACAAAAGAGAACAATAAAGAAAATAGAGAATGACTTTATAAAAAGGTTATCCAACAGGGAAAACTAAGTATATAAAAAAAATCAAAGCAAGACAACGACTCATTATGTATGATATGGTCAAACTATTCACCTCATCTCTGTGTTCATTTCCTCACAACATTTTGGGTGTGTACCCTCCAGCCTTTATCAGGTGTTGTTGGTTTTAGAATCGCTTCTCAGAATGCATGCTCGATTGGACTGGACACGTAACATTCTAGCATCGATATTAATAGCATCTGAGTATCTCTCATCATAAGGGACATCTCAGAAAAAGCAGACAGATTATCCAACACAAGGGGAGGAACTTGGAATTTGACACCGAAAACACAACCCGGGTATACAAAAAAAAAAAAAAAAAAGTGTGACACGACCACTCTTATTGAGCATGGACTGTAAGAAGCGATTCCACATTCTAGAACCAACAGCATCCAACAAAGGCTGGAGGGTACATGTCTGAAACATTGGGAACAAAAGAACACATAGACAAGGAAAATAGACGAGCAGATAATAAATAATGATTAATACATCCTCTCAGAAAATTTAGACAAGAAGACAAAAGCTTTCCAAAGATTCTGTAACTGCATTGAAGAAGTGATATGGTCATGTCATAGAATGATAAACAATATAAGGAGAACTGCAAAATCATTCTCAAACCTAAGAAATGCATCAAGAATACAGTAAAGAAACAGATAAAAAGCAATTGAAGAGATCATTCTTCCAAGTACTTTGTCTCAAGGAAGAAAAGAGACCAAAGAAAGGAGTGTGAGGCTAGTCTCTAAGAGCAGATAGACTTCATGGTTAACACTTTCTAGAGAACAGCAAAGAATTTGGAGACATCAACACCCTGTTTTTAAGCCCCGAGAAATGAGGAATCCTTGAAAGTTTGGTAAAGGCCACAAAAGATGAAAATCAAAATACTAAATCTCAAGCTCAAACAACACAGAACTGGATGTATACAAGTTGGATACTACAGATTTTGTAAGGAATGGATTACCTTCAATATGCCTGGATCTTTATTCACTGATTTAAAATGAAACCCAACCACATGAACTTTTCAACTTTATGTGGATTAAAGAGTACATGAATGAAATTACGTCACGTGGTATGAAAATTATACCCAAGTTTCATACGTTCATTCTTAAACTAGAATCCAAGCCATTTTTTATGGGGATTAAATGAATGCCTTTATAAGAAGAATCATAGCAATTAGAGTTAGAACAGAGTCATTAGACCAGGAAGAAGGCTTCCATCTGCTAACATGTTGAAGAAAACATTCTCTACATTTCTGGCAAAAGAAGAATGTTCGTAAGATGGAATTCTTGAAGACTTTCTTAAAAAAAAAAAAAGACAAAATCATTTTGTGTTCAACTGTATGACTAATCAACATCCAAAATTAATCAAATTTGAACAACCAAAACCCAACCCTTTTTTTATCATTTCTAATATTTTAAGACATAGATTAACTTTTATAGATGTGGAGACATATTGTCAACTAGAATGTAATTTTTTTTATTTCATAAAGGCAATGCAATGTTGTTTAGGAGAATAGGATATTTACATATCCATGTAAATCCAGTTGACTCCTCAGATACAAGGAAGAGATTAAGTCATTCTGGCAGCACGACAAAGAGATCTCTGGCAACACAAAAGATTTGGTGCAGTATCAATGATCAAGAGGAATTACACAAGCAAGGAAGATTAGAGGTTGTGATAAAGAAGGCATTAACTAAGCATTTCCACTGAGAGTCAGAGACATGATGGAGGAATGCCAGAATAACCAAATTAGCAAGCAAGTGTTTCCCCCATTTTGGTTATCAATAATGCTAAAGCTGAGAGAAGTTAACCAGAGTGCACAGATTCATATTCAGGCATTCAATGATGTAAAACACGTCTGAGGAAGGCCATAATGGAGACTAACTCAAGCAAATGAGTCCAATTGAATTCAGTGGAAAAATCAAAAAAGGATAGACTAGTCATGGCAAAAGAAGATGCTATCTAAGAATAGAATTGCCACCAAAAAGAGTTTGTGGATACAACAAGCGAAGATGGCGGCATGATCCACAAGAACAAAGTGCCTATTTTGGTTTCCCATAACGTGCGTTAAATACCATTTTCCATCTGGACGACTAAACTTCTCGTATCTCTAAATTGAAAGTCCTCCAATTCTTTCCGAAATTTATCCTTCACAATGACAGCTGCATCTCCAACTACAGGCAACATCATAAAAAATAGTTTTTATGTTTTTTATATTCAATTTTTATTACACTAAAACAACAAAGAGAGCCTTTCTTTTTTTTTTTTTTATATCTATATGCAAAAGAACACAAGGCCAATCAAAACAAATAGTACAATAAAAAAAAACCAAGAGTAAAAGATATACCCTCAATTCTTTTTAGCTTATCAGGAGCTAAAAACTAACTGAAATCTTTTGAACCATTTCTCTAAAATATCAAATTCAATTCTTATTGGAATCTTAAAGCTAGCCTAAGGTAGAATGCAAGTTATAAGTTATGAATTATTAACTACATGAATAATAAA
Source organism: Thysanoteuthis rhombus (assembly GCA_963457665.1). Classification (NCBI taxonomy): domain Eukaryota; kingdom Metazoa; phylum Mollusca; class Cephalopoda; order Oegopsida; family Thysanoteuthidae; genus Thysanoteuthis; species Thysanoteuthis major. Next base: position 49,335,230 of record OY735208.1, on the reverse strand, counting down.
GATCTGAATAATTCCGAAATGGTATTTTGTAATATAATTATGATAAAGTTGGAACTTCTAAAATTTTGATTGGTAATCTCTTTTGTACTTCTATGATAGCCAACCAATAAATTCATACAGTGGCTGCTCGAAACAAGGAATTATACATAAAAATTTGAACTTTCAGAAAAGTTTGCCAGAAGTCTAAGAATCCAATCTTCTTGAATATAGACTGAAAAATGCCTTTGCTTGATCTCTAATAAGACAGATCACTAAATTTCCTTTTTGTAACATCATGAAAAGTACAAATGATAAATGTTTCTGGAATCTAAATAGTATTGAATTGATCTGGGTGAGGAATTTGAAGCCTTGAACCACGAGAGGAAAGGTGCATAGTTTACTGAGAGTGATAACTGTACTCACCAGTGTCAATTTTTGCTGAAATATGTGAAATGTCCACAGAGAGAGGCCGAGGAGTCTTGAGAGGACTACTTGTAGAAATCCGAACTGGGGAAGAACCAAGTTTGGCTATTTTACTAACTGGTGCAAAAACTCCTGAAAAGTAAGAATATAAATAAAAATCATCAATTTTTTGATACATCAGTGTCAATATATTTTATGAATTCATTTTTCTTCCTTTGCTCTGATGTTCATGAAAGAATAGATACATTTCAAATATTCCCATTGAAAAAGTATCTCTCTTTGATAATGATCTGAAAACATCCTTTATTCTCATTTTATATTTCTTCTTTTCTCTTCCTGTCAGTAGTTTTTGACTGATGTTCATCATAGGATGAAGTTTGAACATACAAATATACAAACTGTATTTTCCACATTCAAGGCAGAGTTTTGGGGATTTCCTTTCAATAAAACTCACAACCAATGACTCAAAAAGTAGCATGCTACCAACTGCTTTATGATCAGTACACATCAAAGTGAATGGACGAGTCTATATTAGGAGTGTGAGAAAAATGTTCCATCTCCTCCTGCCTCTTCCTGTTCCCTTCATTGTTTCAGCACACACACACAAAGAGCTTACCATGCAAAGTACAAAAATCTTATGATTAAGTTTCCTGTTCTGGATATATATCCACCTAATTAATATTCAAGTAGCTAAAGAGTTGACATAGATTTCAGCAATTATTTTTTTCTATTAAACATAATTGGTTCTTTCACCTTTTATTCCAAAAGAAATATATCTACTATTGTTAAACTCAGTACTTTTGAAACAATTCCTACATAACCATCTTTCATTATTCCTTTACATTAGCCTTGGAAATGAGAGGAAGATTAGTGAGTTGACCTTTTGAGATGGAGTCAAATTTTGTCAAATTCTGGTCCTAATCCATGACTGGAATTGACTTTGTTTTTTTTTACCGCAACAAAAAACAACAACACTCATCTAATTCAGGGGAATAACTTTTCACTGTTTGTCTGTCATGTCATGTTAAACTAAAACGGAAAATGAAATTAACATTTTCCTAACATGAAATGAGATCACAACCAAGTGATCGGTAGGTAGCTCTCTTATGGTACCTTACTCACAAGTTGCATGTATCTACCAAAAATTTGCACGACCAATAGGCAAGGGCTTATTTCATTCTAATAAATAAACACTTTTATACTAGAAAATAAATATTTTTTTATATTTTTTTTCATTTATTATATATACATCACAAAAGTTGTACCAATCATCTTTAGTTAGATTAGAAGTAAGAAAGGAGTTTGACCCTGTAGCAGCCAGGCTTGTTTTACTCCTTCTCTCAAAAAGTAAATTACGTAAAATTGTATAAGCCAGTTAATTGGTGAAATCCATATTGGAATATGTATGAAAATGGAGGCAGCCATTGCCCTGAATTTTACACTGATAGCAGATACTGTAGTTTGTGAAAATGATGGATGAATGTATGCCAACATCAAAACCCAGGAATTAAAATGATTGGGGCTGATAGTTGGTCTCAAGGGACGGAAGTAGTATTACTCAAGAACATCAAAAGATGTGTAATCGAAAGTAGCAAAAAATGTGTAATCGAAAACAGCAAATGCTGTGCGATTACAAACATGAAAATGCTGCTCTTAAAAGGGAAGAAACAACTTGGGCAGAAGCTGAAGGGTATTGGCAATAAACATGATTCAGTTTTACATCAGATGGCACAGATCTCAAAAGCTGTAGAATGGGTGAATTAAAAGCTTACCAGATTAAAAACAAGCAAAGTTGCAACAGAAGACCAACTTGAGAAGCTTTTTACTTTGTGTCAAACTTGTGAAGCCACTACTTGTGCAATTGGCCTGGTTATATTGCTTGTCACAGTGAATAGGAAAAGGACTCAGAGCAAGTGGTCCACCATTTTTATGAGGTAAGGACTAGAAGAGTGCAATCAACCATATTTACAAAGTAAAGCTTCGAAGCAAGTAGTGTATTATTTGTATAGAAAGAGAATATCTCTTTCCAGTAGTGTGAAGAAAAAGAACAAAAACCATGTTAAGGTTTTGTGTATGGATGATGGATTTTCAGTTTGGAACCTGATGTATATTGATAGAAAGAAGGCTTAGCTACGGATTCTCCACTTTCCCCTGTGATTTCCAACATTTGCATAGAGTGTTTTGAAGATTTTGCCTCAAGTTCAACTCTGTTGAAACCTCCAGTCCGGCTTAAATGCATGGATGACATGTTTATACTATGAAGCCAAGAAAAATGAAGTACAAGTCCCGTTGGACTAAATCAGACAGATGAAACAAGTGGACAACAAAATATTAGCTTAACCTTTTTAGAAAATAATAACTCAACCTCACTTTATGATTTTTGCTAATCAAGTATTTATTATCTACAAGTATATTTTTCAAAATTACTTTCATCTTTCGTGTTGGAAAATCATCTTTTGAGTGGAATTTCTAGAAAATAGAAGACTCGCCAGAGTTTGATATCTATTTCTTGTCTTATCTCCATTTATTGCCACTAATCTTTATTCTATGAGCTATTGCTTTTAAATGATAGGAAAAGCCATCTTTGTTCAATTGGGATCAGTTAAATGTTCAAATATATTTTACCAAAATAAGAAACCAATTATTCATAACTTGTAATCATTAGTATAAGTTATTCACAGAAAAAAATAATTAATTTTGAAGTCTATGACTTGAATAAACATATATAATATGAAAGAAAACTATTAGTTCTGTACTAGGAATCCTGAGAATTTATCACAAAATTCTTTTTGTTGCATTGTTGCTGTTTAAAGAATATTTCTTCGAAACTTTATATAAAAATTCAAAATGCCTTAATTCAAAGAAATAACTGGGTGGATATTCTCATTACTTACTGCTTTAATGTTATCTTTGATTTTCAGACATGAGTACTCATGCAAATAATATATATATATATATATATATATATATATATATATATATATGCATACAATTTAGAGTGCGATTAAATCCTGTGTAATATAGTCTCATCTTTGCAGCCTGCATTGGTCCTTCCTCAACTTATTCATCACTTGTTTAGTTTCCCTTTTATAAAATATAAAGCAACTCTTACAAAGTACACATTTTAATGCGATTGCCTGGATAACACTCTGTGAATCACAATGCATATAACATTTCTTTAGAGTGTTAGAGCATATCATTTTCAAATGATAGAACAGACTCTGTTTTATCAGGGTTATTCCTGAACTTAAACCAGAACTAAATAAATAATTTCCCAATAACTACCCCAAGAACCATTCCTTTTTTATAGCAAAACAAATGCTTTTCCTTACCATGATTTGAAGCACAACGGAAATATGAGATTCCACCAACACTACCATCATTTTTACCAATTTTTTCATCCAGTTCTATTCCTGCCCAAATCCCAGCGGCAAATTCTGTAGGTCCACAATATCGAAGAGCTCCGCTCTGAAAAGAAAAATGATAAAGTAATGGAAGAAGTTGGTAAAAAATGTTCAATTTCAAAATGGAGGCTTTAATGAAGACTAAAAGGCAGGGCATTTTGAAACACATGAATTTCCTCTTTTCTTACTCTTTCGAGCATTCACAAGGATATATTCACCTTTGTTCCATTTATAACCACTTTATCACCAAGTCGCAACCCCATGGCTTGGAGTGTCACCCGACTTTGTGTTGGGTCAAAAATAGGTGAACAAGGGTTTGGACTAACAGGGCCAGCTTCAGGCATCATCTTTCGGATTTTGGTTGCCAGTTTTGCCATTTCTGATTCTTCATCAAAATTTTTAGGATCAGGAACACAATCTGCAACAGAAAGATTTTATAACTTCGAAGGAAATATAACATATTAGCAATGAAGAGTTATCATCTCAATTGTATGCCATAAGATATATATATATATATATATATATATATATATATATATATATATATATGCTTCAACCATTGCATTGGAAAAGATAGGCCAGAATTTATGTTATATTGTCTAACTACCTTTTATAAAAATAACTGATTTTGTAAATGGGATCTGGATTGGTGCTGATACATAGCTAGATAGAAAGAGAATGATTACACTTGGTCTCTCACTTTTTATTAACTTGACAGAAGACATGTCCCTCCCCATGTTCAAACTCAAAGATTACCTTTGAAAAATCCACAAAAACATAATTAGATGAGATGACATAGGTGTTGCCAATGTTTCAACTTATATTGGGATTTATAAATATTGGAATTCATACTCATAAATCAAAAGTTCAAGTCTTGTGTCATATGTTAACAAGTTTTGTATGTGTAACATAATAATAATAATATTTTAATATTGTATTCAATATTTATCAAAGGCTAATGTGAAAATTCCCATATTTCATTCATACTATTTCAACATAATTTTGAAATTTTTTAAGGATTTTATCTAAAGCTAAAAGCTATTCTTGCAGATAATCATATTAGTAATAACAATCATTTAGATAGATGGTGGGTTTGCATGTACAGGACCTGTTCATTCAAAAGTTCTGCTGATTTGACTTGAAAGAGTTTTTGTCTATTTTCTAAACCAACACAGGTAAAATATATATAAGCATAATCAAGATAATTTACCTGATTTATTTGGAAAATATTCACCTGATCAAAGATTGTTAAACATTTTGAATTATAACATATGTCTAGCATATTTTTATTAAAATTACATTTGACAAAAAAAGTTAGGTATAGATATGTGAGTTACCAGGAAAAAGAAGGAAAACCCTTTTATTTTTCTTACATTCATTCCATAACCAAAGATATTGAAAAAGTTTGAAGTATTTGGATACCAACAGCACTGCAAAATCCACAGAAGTACCACCAAAGCAAAGAATGAGATGGCCTGGCCGTATGTTCAAACTTCAACTCTTGCCATTGTTTGTTCCCAAATATTCATTGCAATGTCTCTGATGTATTGCACATATACTTTCACGGTGTCTGATAACACAAAAACTCTATTTCGAACGATAAGAACTCTATTTTTCATCTTTAATGTAGTCATAGCATTGCAGACAATTCATTTCTACCGTCCTCTTCAGGAAGAAATGAATTTGCCAAAATCATTATGACTATATCGAAGATGAAAAGAAGAATTCAAATTGTCTGAAACAAAGTTGGTATGTTAATGACTCTTCTCAAAGTTATAGACAAAACACTAAGACTCTTTTGAACTTACATGCACAATTTTACAAAAAGATTTATTTATTTAATGTAAAATGTTTTGATCATAATACTGTGCATCCCTGTTCATATCAGTTTTGTATTCACAAAATATGTTCTAGAAACATTTATGATCATCAATGCTGTAAAATCATATATTTATGTAATCATAAATCTTGTAAGGAATAATACAACTTTAATGCTCTATTAAAATAGTTTTATTTTCTCAGAATATCAATGAATTAGCATAAAAAAAGGTTTACATTTGAGACTCTAAAGAAGAATACTGAAGTAATACTACATATAAAATGACCAGTTTAATTGATAATAGCATTTTGTTGAGGTTTCTTGCAAAATACCAATTACTTGATATTTCTGAGATGATGATATGAACATTTGAAGTATTTATTAGGAAAATGTCAACTCACCAATTGGTTGCCTACCAAGATCATCTTTCATGTATGGGTTGGCAGCATTTTGTAGTAAAACCTTTACAGCATTATAAGCTACATTACTGGCTGCAATATGCAGACTAGAACCATGGTCAAACTCGGAACAAGTATTGTCAATATCTAAAATAAAAAAAACACGAAAATTTTTTTGATGCACAAATCAGATAAGAATCATGATATACACAAATAATTTTTTTTACATTTCCCAACTGGGAAGTCTACACTTCCAACATCTAAATCAAATTCAAGGGAAATTATGAATCATCACCACTAATAGATGCTTCTTTCTACCTTGTAAATTGAGCAGTGATAGTGTTATGTGTATATATATATATATATATATATATATATATATATATATATAATACTTATTCTGAAAAAAAAATTTCCCCAAATGAAAAAAAATTTTTTTTTTCCAAACCAAATAGAACAATATCATAATTACTAATAAATGATAGGTGGAAGTCTCACGAAACATAAGTAGACTTTGATATTATCATGATTATTGTAATTATATATAATGTCATAGTAAGACTGTGAAATTATTGATTTTGTAAAATCCTCAAACTATTCAGTAATTTCATGAAATCTCTAGTTTCTCAATCAGTGAAGAAATGGTAAACAAACTTGTGATTACTACTCATAAAGTGTATTTACAGCTAAGTTTGAAACAGAATAGTGTTGACTTGTGACACCTAGCAACACAATGTGCTACTGAATCCAGTTCATGCATCACATTCAAATTTTTTTTTTCTTGGAGTGGGGTACCTCCCCTCGTAAATGCAGATTATCACTATTATAAGATGTCACTTTTGAAACCAACTAGAGGCTATGAATCAGTCTATATGGGTATTTCTCAGCAGAAAGTTGGAAACTTAGTCATAAGCTTCAGAGAATCAAATATGTTCAACAGACAACAAATGGTGAAATATCAAAAACACATGACAGTTTTTATTAACGGAACTGCCCATCAAATCTCTCACTATTGACTCACCTATTGCTTTCGTTGTTTTTAGAAGAATTTTTATGACAGGAGCCACATCAAAATAGGCAGCATAATGGAGAGCTGTCATGTTGGTCCATCTACACCGAATAAAAGGGTCAGCACCCTTATCAATTAGCATGGTTACTACCCTGCAGGCCATTTCTGCATCACCCACACCACTGGCCCCGGCTTTGCTGGCATAGTGTAACAGTGTCATGTCAGTCAAGCCATCACGGTCATTGATATTGGCACCTTTTTCTAAAATCTGCAAAGATATTTTGAAAAGAAAAAATACATAGAGAGAGGAGAATGTGAGTCAATAATCACTACTGAAATAGTTGAATTATTTATAAAGGAAATTTACAAAGCCATACCTCAATTCAAAATACAGTGGATTCCAGTTAATGGGACCGAATCAGGACCAACAATTAAGGACATAATAACCAGCTTGTCCAATTAACTGAACAATTCAATTTTTTTTTTTTTGTGTACAGAGCATTGGAGATTTTTTTTTTGTTCAAGAGTGACAACTTTCATAAAAACCACAACAAGTCAAGTCATTTCATTTTTCTATTTTTTCTTTCTTTTGAAAATTTGAGTCACAAGCTAAAAATATATGAAAGTTGTGTTGAGAAGTGAAAAATATATTTTTAGCAATTCTATCAGATTCTATTGTTAAAAATGCACTGCTGCTTGGTCCAAATAAACGATGTATTGATCATAATAAACAAATAAAATTAATGATGATTCCATACGTTCAAAACCGTTCTTACAAGATTGATCCTGTTGTATAGATGGTCTCAATAACCATTGCTCCTATTAATTAGATCCCACAGGATATATATATATATATATATATATATATATATATATATATGTATATATATATATATATGTTCAATCTTCTTTTACTGGAAGATTCCTGCATAAGATCGCATTTACAGCAAACGAGACATTCTGTTCTCACTATTTCATTCCATAAGCTATTGTACTATAACTATAGATCAATAGAAACAGAACAAGAGGAAAAAATGCATTTCAAAAAGGACATGGCATAAAATAAACCAACGTTCAGCAGCCTGAATATAAAACCTTATTGGTTCCATTTTCCATTCTCTAGATATATGCATGAAGGTACGTAGGCGTTTACTGAAATCATATTTGGTTTTCATTTGCACCCTGTTTCAACAAACAAGAAGAAAAAGATATTATTTTTTAGTTGTTTTAACGATTGTTTAAAAAATCAACTTTTATAGGAAAGTTTCAAATAATAAAATACAAATGTTATAATACCTAATTCAGTTGCCAATACCATAATTGCGTGGAACTCAACAGATATCTTCATTGGTGCACATGTTTAAACAGGTTTTCATGTTTTTTAAATCATTTTTTTGTAAAAGCTGATTTTTCAACTTGGTCATAGACACATCTTAATTTTCATTCACTTCATTCCAATTTACCTGATCATATCATAGACTATCCTTAAAAATTTAGTTATGAAGAATTAAACCTGGTTGATTACGAATGCAAGTATGCTAATGATGTATTCATTTTTTTTTGTCTTTTGGGGGGAAGTTTTTTCAGTTTTTTTTTTATTTTGCAAGTCTGAGATTTAGGATCGAAAGTGATAGGAAACATTTTCTTTTCTGTTTTGGGGGTTAAAATTGAGGGGATCTCCTTTTCCAAGTGTTAAGTATATATTTGAAATGAAGGACGTGACTTGACATGGAAATTAATGGCTGGTGAAGGCAGCTTTTTTTGCAAGTTCGTATAATAACAAAGATCTAAAATTAAGTCTTGCTTATAAGTATAAGAAGAGTCATTAACATACCAACTTTTCTAATCTCTTCTCCCAATCTTTGATATTGACACGTTTCAGACAATTCTTTCTACAGCCTCCTTCTTCAGGAATCAGTCAAAATGTTTTGTTAACAATAATGATTGGAAGGAGAGATAAGATTGTCCAAACAAAAGCTGGTATATATATGTATATATTATATTAAATCATCATTAGATTTTTCTGCTTTCAAGTAACTCCCACATAATAATAATTCATGCTGCAAAGATATCTTATGATCGTTCCAACACTTCTGTGCTGATTATTTACTTGTAAGCTGACTTTTGGTAAATACTGATATTTCTTTAAAGAAAAAGCTTCCAAGAAATAGTTATCAGTGTCAGTAGGTTAATGTTACATCTTACATAATTGCTTGAGAAGCTCATGATATAAGTAGTACAACTAGTATTTGCTGAATTACTTCTCTCACCCAAGTTACTCACAGCTAGGCTGAGTCATTTGTGTGCCTTTCAGAGTCAATAAAAACTACCAACTGACAAAATAAATGCTACACATTTATATGGATACTTGATTGAAAAAAATGAATTTGAAGGGCAAATCAAGTCTTCGGTGCATTATCCCAGAAATCTATAGTAAGTTAAAGAAAGTAGATTGATATATTGATCAATAAAAGAATTTTCCTAAAGTTTGAATAAAATTTTAGAAGACTAGCCATCACAGTTGATAATTGACCAACCGTAGCGTCAAAATTTTAAGTCATGTAAAAAAATTCCATCAAAGAATATTTATGACATCAGAGGCATTTTCCACCAGAAAACATCTAAAATAGAGTGAGAAAAAACAAACCGCAACATCTAGATTCCGGAGAATCTAGATGTTATCAATAAACCCATCAAAATAAGGTCATATAAGCTTTTTCCCAAAATGCCAATTTTCAAGTCTGTAGACAAAACAGTATAGCCTGGAGCATTGGAACATACAAACACACTCAGATATAAAAAGGGATGAAACCCTTTGCCACCTTTGATGGCTATGGTTGTTCAACTGTATAATTAAAAGCTCATAATTCCCTCTAACTAAATGCATAAGCCACAGAAAAAGTTGAAAATTGACAATGTAATACAATCTTATTTATAGCCAGTCATTTCAACAGACATTGAACCATATTTATTTCATGAAGACAGAAAACTAGAGATTAACTACTGTAAACATGGACTTACACCATAAAATTCAACATGCGTTCAATTTTGAGAACATTTAACTTGGCAATTGGACCATAAAAAATGAACCAAGTAATTTATGCTAAAATCTAAAAATTACTGGAATTTTTTTCCAGAAAATTAAATTTTCCCAACTTTAATGATTCAGGATGAATGTGAAAAGAATTTCTTCAATATACAACAATACGCAGATTATTACTACAAATGTCTGAATACTCAAAAAATACTAGTGATCTTTAATAGCAAAATGACTTTTCATCAAAGAAACAAATCTTTATACATCATCACTCCATATCATATTCCTCTTACATATGTATCTATATACTATTGCTTTTTAATTAAAATAACTCGATGATCATGCAACAATATATTGTTGGTCTTACATATGATTGTATTGTATATTAAGTGAAGATATTTTAGCTGCTTCTTTTGTTGTATTTTTGGTTCAAAATGTATTATGAGAATAGGATATTAAGATTTCTTTAATGTAATTATGATACAATGATTACTTTGAACATTGCATACTCATTCAGGCATAGATTCAAGATGAAAATTGTTTGTATCGAACTCAGATTAACCAATAAAACAACACTTGCATGAAATATGGTGTAACAGAAGAGTTGACCTTTGCAGCAAGGAATAACAAACATTTAAGAGCATAAAGAAAGGAAGTGTTTCCCTATCTGAGTTTCACTTGCTATTAAACCAAGGAAAGAAATATAGATGATAAAATATGAACTAAAACAAGAAGGAAGTAGCTCATAATCGACATGTTGTAATTCAATCTTTTGTTGATTAGACAACCTGTATTCTGGTAAATTCATTTCAAATTCATCACTCACAAAGACTTTTCAAATGGTATCGTGTACATCCTCACCAAAATCATTACAGTACTATTCTATGACAAAAAACTTTCTTTTTTTTTTTAAAAAAAAAAAATGTAACTCACCTGATTTATAAGTACTTCAATATTCTGTTGTGTCTGCGGTGTCCATTGCCGGAGAATGGCAAAGATTTCTGGAATGGCAGTGGTTGGACGGAGCAAAATTTCCTGACATCCGGGACAGTTGGGATCGAAGAAGGAAAGTTCAGATTTTTGGCAGTTGCTACAAAGTGGAGGATCAACGCAAGGATGGATCATGGGGCAATCTGGATTTGGTGTACAGTTCACTAGATTTTCAGCCTGGAAGATCTCGTCGTCCTCTTCTTCTCTGCTCATGCTACAAATCAAACAATAAATTTGAGATTTGAAACTATGTAAAATTTTGTAACCAATACCAATATATCACTTGCCATCACAGTAAATAACTGAACAACCGTAGCGTCAAAATTTGAAGTCATGTAAAAAAAAAAATCCATCAAAGAATAAATATGGTCAGAATAAACTCTATTTATGACATCACTTGCATTTTCCACTTGAAAAATAAAATTTTTAAAAAAAAGAGAGTAAGAAAAGCAACAGGACATATCTAGATTCTCCAGAATCTAGATGTTATTGATAAACCCATAAAATTAAGGTTCCCCAAAATTGTCAAACAAGCTTTTTTTCCAACTCACGCATGAAATGGGATAAAACCCTTTGCCACCTTTGATAGTCATGGTTGTTCAACTGTATAATTAAAAGAGTTCATAATTTCCTCTATTTTATAGAAAATAAAAGAATGAAAACATACCATATTTCAAATATAGGAAAATCAGATGAGTACGTTTATTGTTGTCAGTAAATCTTGATATCTAGACAATCCCTTCTGGTAAAACAAATAGAGTTCAGGGTAATCATTGTGAGAAAATCCAATCATTTTTTTTTATTGCCAATGCTGGAAAGATTCATTCAAACGAATTTCAGATTCTGGGACGAAGTTATGATACTTAATGAAAACTAATGGCTTCAAAATGCTATAGAAGCCAATTCTAAATATAAGCGAATAAAATGCTCCAAATCTTGTTCGTAAACTTTCCAAAAGGTCAGATTGAAATATCTGAATACCAATGCCAGTGTAGGTGTGAAATCTCAAATGGTCAATGCTGGTATTTTCTTTTTTAAATACTGTTGATTTTTTTTCCTTTATTGTGTGTAAACTATTGTTTACTCATTCAGACAACAAACAGACACAAAATTGTATAATTTAAGTGACAATTCTCAAACAAACAAACTCTCTCTCTCTCACCCTTCTCTCACCATCCATCCCCTTAAATACAGAAATAGTTATTCTCTAAAGTGAGGTTTTTGTTTTGTTCCTGTACAGCATAAAAAAAATTCCCAGAAGGTTATATACACAATAATCAATTAGTATCCTGGAGAAAATTACGTTGTTTCATTTCCAAATCATTTCTGAGCAAAAAAAGGTTCAAGGTTTTCTTATTAATGATATCTGTTGCTAATATTACCATGAATCATTTGATATAACCTTTGTTAACTTCTTTGATCCAAGTGAATTGATTTTCCACAAAACATATTGAGTACAAAAAGTTCATTCAGTAACTTATGATATCCAAACAGTACTGTCTAAATGAGTTTTGTAATCAAAATATCTGGAATTTTTAAAACAATACCACTTAAAAATTAGAAATTACCAAGCTTCACTGATCGAACAACAACTATTGTTTTAGAAAATCCACAACAATAAGTTAGTTATTGTATTATCATTTGGGGCAGAATAATTGCTTCCCAAAGCAATTCAAAGAAGTCTCGGGAGATTGACTGATACAAAATCCAATAAATGGATGGAATAGAATAAGTGAAAATAATGGTCAGGTTTCAGAGAATACATGATCAATTAAAATGGATAAAGAAGAAAAACTTTAAACAGCACAAAATTGAGCATTAAAAACTAACTTAAAAATGAAATCCAGAAAGAGAAAAAAAAGGAAGCAAATAGAAAAAAATAACAGAATTGAGATGAAGGAAATTATTGCAATTCGGTGAATAAATAAGGAAGAAAAATAGTGAAAGAGAGAAGAAGAAGGGAAAAGACAGGAAGAGAGAATGAAAAAGGAAAAATAGTGAAAGAGAAAAGAGAGAATGAAAGAGAAAAAATTGAAAAAGACAAGAAGAGAGAATGAAAAAGGAAAAATATAGAAGGACACAAGAAGAGAGAATGAAAAAGGAAAAATATAGAAGGACACAAGAAGAGAGAATGAAAAAGAAAAAGAGAAAGGACATGACTGGCTGCTTCAGGATCAAACTTCACTTTGAATGCAACTATTTCAGCCACTAAGACAAATTTTCAAAACTAATTTCAAAAATCAGTTTTCCAAGGGCAGTGTGTGTTCAAAATTTCAAGTTTTTACAATGAACAGTTAGAGCTGAAAAGAGTAAAGATAAAAAAGAATTATAGTAAAGATAAAAAAAGTAAGTAAAAAAAATTTAATTTTGATTAAAAGAAATCTAGCTTCTATTGCTTTCCATTTTCTCTTTCTCTTTATTTCTCTCTCTCTCTCTCTCTCTCTCTCTCTCCCTTTTTTTTCTCTTTCTCTTTGATTGATAGATGACATGGGAATAGAATCTGTCTCTCTTTTTCCCTCCTCTTTCTATTCATTACTTAGAATTTATAACATTTTTAGTTTTTTAGTTTTAAGCAAAACTTTGAATTTGTCCTTGTTGTTAGGAATGGAGAATTAAGTCAAATCCAACAATAGTAGGAGTTTGAGATCAGGGAAGAGAGAGGAAATAATGAAAAAATAAGACAATGGAGAATGGAAGGGAAAAATTAGAAAAAAAATTTCTTTTTCTCAGCTTTTCTTTTACTAGATTCATTTTTTTTTTTACAAATCTGAACAAAAAAGCTGACTTGCAAAATGAATATTTCGTCTTCTTTTAGAGAAACAAGTTCAAACATTCAATGTCCATTCCATCTTTGCCAAATAGATTATATACTATATTGTGAAACATATGTATACAATGAAGATTAATCTAAGTATGTCATGGTTTGGTATATTCTTAGAGATATGCTTTTTTCCCCTTCTTCCTCTATCTCTCTCATAACATCTGAAGAAGCAAAAAGAGAACCTTTCAGAGCTAGTCATCATTTTATCTAATCAGACAGCCACAGAGTTGTGAGAGAGGAGGGATAGTATAATGCACCATCACCTCCATTTTGAAGCGCCTCCTCAACATCTGCTTCTTAATGATGTCTGAAACCTGGTTTTGAAATGAGCCAAGATCAAATACAACAATAACAAACAAAGACTTATTGTCCAGGATTAGAATTCTAATAACCGAAAATGAATCTTCTGTGTTCTTGTTGCTATATTGATTTTCTGAAAGTTGTAATCTCCTATAACATTAGTTCTTTCACTTCACACTAGTTAACCTAAAAGCTTCCTGATCACAGTAGATATATATATATATATATATATATATATATATATATATATATATATATATATATGTATAGTCTAGAAAGCTTCACAGCTTTAAACACCAAATATTTTTTAAAAATCATGTCATTTCAATCACTTATTTCCCAATATCCATTAATGTAATTGATGTAATTTTCTTCAGTGTTTTTATGTTTAACACAGAATTTGATATGATGGTATTATGCATGAATTTTTCTTGTTGGGATCATCAGTTGTTTACTATGTAACTGTTTCACGGGTTATAAAAACACAAGATATATCAACATACTTCTCTATTATATATATATATATATATATATATATATATATATATATATATATATATAATTATTGGTTCATCAATCCCTATTCTTTTAGAAATATAAAATTTACTGAGATCAGTACATCCTTAAATGTTTTGTGATGTTGTTGTTATATGGGAGTACATTTTTGGTCAATATTCCCATCCATACTTGATATATACCAAAAAAATTGGAAATTGAACCCAGATGGCGGGATATAAAGAGTTAGAGTATGCAGTTATATATATATATATATATATATATATATATATATATATATATATATACACATTATGTACATGAATGTATATTTTTTCACTTCCGTCTCCCTCTGAATATATTTGTCTCAGAAACGACCCTGAGCAGTGATAGAGGGTTGTAATTTGGGTCATTTTATTGCCAAATTTGGCCATGAGCTTCTTGTTTTGGCCATTTTTATTTTCCTTTTTTTTTTTTAATTGAAACTGAAATAAAACAAGATCATGTTCAAGTCCAATTTATCATGATTAGTAATATTTTTTGTACATGCTCAAGGGTTGAGAGATCAAGGATTGCATGAAGGGGTCTATGGTCTAAAAAGTTTTGGACTTTTTTTTGCCAAGAAACACTTCCAACTATCTGATATTCCTGACAGAGAACTGAGAACTGGGAATGAGACACAAAATTAAGGTCCTCTAATTGATTTGTTCTTAATTATGTGTTTTCCACAGTTTTCTAGGCAGCGTTACAACTAGAAATTCTCTTCTTATTGATTAATCTGTTGATTATTTTCTCAATTCAATTAATTAGTTTTTTATATGATGTGCTGTTCTATAAAATATCAGAAAATGGTGAAAATTGTTGATCACAGTTTTCCAAAGCCCAAGATGACATCCTCAAATTTCTTATTTTGTCCACAACCCAGTGATTTTCAGTTTAGAGGACAACATTGGCAATTAATTTAATAGTTAACAAATTAATTAACTGCTGCAGCTCTATAGGTTACAGATAACTTTTCCATTTACTTTAAAACCAATTTATTTGAATCAAGCAAAATAACTATAATCACAGGCGGCACGTGGGACCTACAGACCCTGCAACTACAAGGGGAAGTGGAGCTCTGGGGGTACAATATATCTGAGGAGCCCTGAAAAATCTAAAAAGGATAATCTTTAAAAAAATTGCTTAGCTGCACAGCCAAACCTAGCACCACCACTGATTTGAATGATAAATTCCATAACATTTTAAATGGGTTTTTATATCATCAACATCATAATCAGCCTGTGAGCGTCCATCGTTGGACATTCCCCAAGATTTGCCAGAGCTCTCTATCATCGCGGAGTCAGTACTTTATGAATTTATCTGGCTCGTCATGCCATCTCACTTCGTCAGCCACTGTTTCACATATGATCTCTGGGGATTCACATTGGCAACTAACTATAGATGATAATAAAGTAAAGAAACAATATTTTGGACAGTTTCAGGACAGTGGTGGAAGAAAGTTAGTCTGGAGCCCTGATATAAGGTGTCCTAAAAGTCCAAAGGTAAAGATGGGGTTTAAAATCTGATAATGTTTGTCAATAATTTTTCTAAATGAAATTTGCAAGATGGAGATAAATTTCAAACATGGAAAACAATGATACCATGTGGCCCCTGTAAATAATCTTTCCTTAAACTTGACGAAAACAAAAGAAAAGATTACTAGCAAAAAAGATATTAAATTTCAAAACTCTTTTGTGACAATATATAAATTAACCATCTTAAAATTGTAAACAAAAATTGCATGTTAAAACACATTAACACCTCATGAGATCTGCCACTTCTATGACATTTTAACATCAACCCCATCATTTGCTTTGTACTAACTTACAAAAATTCACATATAATGGTTCATAAGTTTTTAAAAAAGCAGGTTTACTGTATGGCATAAAAGAATTGATAAAATAAAATATAAAGATGAATGCATAATCTTTCAAACATGAAATTCATTTTTTTTATCATCAATTGCTGCAAATATTTCCAAATCCAGATCATATACTGTATGTATATTTCCTCAGATAAAGTGACCTTCAGATAAGACAAGACTCATATTTCAGTCTAAATATCAAGGTTTTTACTCACTGTTTAGTCACAGTTTTTGTACCTGGCTCAGAGGTGAAGTGCTGTGGGAACAACTTACTTTTTCTGGGAGGAAGAGGAACAGCATTTCCTCACTATCTATATATACTCTATTCGAACAATTCACTGATAAGAAAAATCAGCCAGAAGATGTCCAAATACTCATCCCACGTGGCCCCATCTGAAATTGGCTGAATTTAAAAGATTTCCATCAAGTCCTACCTCCCCTGTGAGCAGGCAGTCGGACATTCTCTCATTTCTTTTATTTTTAGCACTGCATCTAACCTGTAGGGCAAACTCAATCTAAAACTAAATAAAAAATTTGAACACTTTTGAAGAATTTTGCTTCCAATCAATGAGACTTTCATTAAGTATGTGAAAGTGTAAGTTTCATAAAAAATTTTCAGGTTTTCAAGCGATGAGTTCTATTTACAATGTAATATTGTTGAACTGGACAACTTGCTTTCCATCAGTCATACAAATGGCTCTGAAATACTTTACTTTATGGTGAAGCAAATTTTTTTTTGGGGGGGGGGGATTTTTCTTTTGTAATTATGTCCAGATATATAATTGTGTTCAGGAAAAATGATTTCAAATGGTCATACTAGGGACAGATAGTAAGGGTCCAGTTCAGCATTATAGCAACATCATTGATAGAACCACCTGCCCCTGCTGAACCTGAAAAACCTTTTTTTTTCAAAACTGTAACTTCTTCAAAGGTGACAGAGGTCTCATTGATTGAAAGCACCAAAAATTTACAGATAAAAAAATTATCAATAAGTTTTCACTGATCTTTGCTTAAAAAAACAAAACAAAATGAATTAAGGTGAATGTTCAGAGTAGTCAAAAATGAATAGATAATGGCTTACAATATTCCATCAAATAAAAAATGAATAATGAAATACAGTCGGCCCTACAATTTTGTGAGGGTTCAGGGTGCAGACCCCTCACAAAATTTCACTACACGGAAAAACTCTAAACTCCCCGCTGAACACCTAGAAATGTATTGTACTCTTTTGAAAGAAATACGTAGATGACTTTCTGTTTAACATTCATTAAATATCTCAACAATAACAAGCTATACATTAAAGAAAACAGCAAACATGTACAGAGAGAGAGAAAGAGTATACCTGTAAATGAACTTTTAAAAATGTTTTATATAGAACTTCGTGTAGAAATTTAAGGTGATATAACTTGATAATGTAGAGTACACATAACGCTTTATGCTTTATGCTTGATGCTTTTATGATTTACAAAACTTCATGACTTTGCTATTGTATGTTTCGTCTGCAGTTAATAAATTAAATTAAAGGTTAGAAGATTCACAATCAAAGTCACTTACTTTATTTCGTTTAAAAGAAAATTAAAGACAACAGTAATAACAGGGTCAACAAACTAATTTGAATGCAAAATTAGCCGTCTTTTTGTTTTCTTGACAATTACACACATCTATGCAGTTAATTTTGCTTAGTTTACATTCTATTAGGAACTGTCAACTAAAACTGTCATCATAGGTTTCTTTAGTTTTCAAGTTAGTCTGGCTGACTTTGTATATCTCACACATACATTGGAGCTAAAGGGTCAAAAATTCAAATATCTAATCCTTATTATGTCTAGAAAAAAATGTTTTTCTTTTTTTATCCATTACCCTGGTTTTTAGTGGGCAGAGGTTCGATTTACAATGTAATTTTATGTTAAATTGATCTTGTTGGTAAGATCATGCCTGGATACATCCATGTTTGTTTCATGAAAATTCAGACTTTTCAGAGAACTAACAAAAGGCGATAGAAGTAAATTATTCATTGACTATTCCATTTTTCAATTTCTTAACTGATCACCCCCAACATGGAATGCTGCCAACAGACATTAGTCGCCTGACAGTTTCTATTGAGTGACAAGCCAAATCTGTATTCTATTGCACATCAAGGTTAATTTGTATTAATCATAAAAATACCCGAGACTGTGACCTGGATGTATTTCAGATTTACCTGAGTAATGTTAGTGAAAGCAACATTTTTTATGCACATTCTGCAACTGCACATTTTATGAAGGAAATAGAGGACAAAAAACACACAGCTCAATTCAATGATATTTGAACCAATCCATACTAATATTTAAGCCTCTTGTTTGTTTGTTGGAGCCTCTTCTTCGCTAAAACTACAAGGTCTACCAACCTGATATTCTGCAAGTAGACTGTGAAATGGTCTAACATTGGAAGTCACAAGAGGTCATTCTCTAGCCAATCTTCGATTCTATCAAAAAACAAATAATTCTTGAGCCAGGATTCTTGTCGATCATAAATGACACACATATTTCTTACATTAAAATTCAATTCCTAAAAACATTTTGAAGTTTTTTGGTTTTTGGTATGTTGTTTATCACTTTTTTGGCAATGAAACAGTTAATAGCAGCAGTAAAAGTAACAAGTGGATGTTTTTGTTTCTCTCTCTCTCTACCTCTCCTCTTTTCTCAACAATAGAAGGTGAGTGGGAAGGAGAGGTGGAGGTGAAGTGAAGCATAGGGACACATGACTCAGCATTAACGCTAAATCAGATCATTTTTAATGATAAAATTGAAAGTGATTATTCTATTACATTTTTTTGATCAAGTATTGTAAAAGATAATCATTAATTTTTTCGCAACTATTTCCTTTCATCTAAATTTATGGTTGATTTTTTTCTAGTCATGATTCAAGTCAGGACATCAATCTACGGCAGTGAGTAAACAGTGCAGATTGGAAATAAGGATTTAGGTCTTTGTGTAAATAATATTTTTTCCATTTGTTGTGTTGGATAAGAAGCATCAAGGACATATTTCACAAGTGCTGTCTATTTTGAAGCTTTATTTTCCTTGGGCAACACCAGGTATCCCTGCTAGTAAATAATATCTCCTAACAACGTTTTATACATATGTATGTGTGCACTTGGTTGACTAGCGAAAGCAATTAAGTCAGCTAAGCTGCTTTATTGTTCTTAATGTACATGCCAAGTAGATTCACTGAATTGGCCAACAAGCTGCAAGAACAATTTTAGGTTTTAAAAAAATGAATAAATTTTAACAATTCTGCTGCCAGTCACTTTCTCCAAACGACCCAGAATTTTTATACTGTGGAGAAAAAATAGCTTGTAGCAGCAAATCAATTCTTTCCCGGAAGAAACAAAGAGTTGAAGTAAAACAGTAACCTAGACATGGGCAGAGATGCAAACATAATTTTTTTCTAAAAAAAAAAAAAAAAAAACAATAAATGCTCAAGTATCGGCCCATTCTAGAATGCGTGACTGAATAAGTGCGTATGTGTGTGGAGAACCTATTTCTACTCAACAAGTTTTCTCCCACAAGAGAAAGGAAAAAAAAAAAAAAAACTGTTGAAATCACCATAACAACATTCTTCAAACCAAGCATGGTTATTGATGTTTATCAAAAAATAAGAGAAGCAAAGAAGATTTTTGAAATATATTCACCAAACAAATATTATCAGTATTAATTCCAAGTAGAATTGACTAAACAGTTTTACTTTCATTTTTTCAAAGTATTGCTCTTTACAAGAGTGCCAATCATTATTCAGATGATGCCACTTCACAGAAAAATATTCATCTTCATAACAAATTATTTGGTTGATTTTCATGAAATAATTAATACCAAGAACCAGAACAAAACATTTGTTATTAAAAAAACTGAATGTCATAATAACACAATGAAAATAAGTTAACAAACAGCCTAAACAAGATCCATGTAGAAATATCTATTAGCAAGTTTACAGGCCCCTGGAAGTAGGAATTACTATAATGCCTTTGTAAAATATGCATATTTGATATGCACAGCCAACTTCTATATTTATATCTATAGATCTCAACTCAATCCTCTCACTCACCAACACAGCTCATCTCCTCCTCTTACATCATCATCCGGCCATTATAAGTCCACTGCTGGACATCTTTATTTATCCTTCTCTTTCCACAATAGACAACATAACAGAGAATCAATATAGAGTAGGGTTTGGTACTTCTTCACGTTTTAACACATAAAATTGGAAAATTGAAATACAAAATAAACATTCAGAATTCCTTTAAACTTATTGATTATGAGAAATTTTTTACACTAGCTAATAGTCAAGATCAAAAATATTCAACAATTAGATCTGACGAAAAGAAGGGATCAATGAAAAAAAAAAGAAAAAAGACTTCAGAAAATAGATGACTTCAAGGCATTTATATGCATATGATTAAAAGAACAATATAGAGCAAATAAAGAATATAAAAATGCCCATACATTCATGCATTATATTAATGACTGATCAGCTTAAACAGAATGAAATAACTCTTGCCTGAGTTACAAGCTAAATAATCGCTTAATTCATGAAGAATCCTTGCGACATAGCATTTTTATATCAAGTGAATATAGATGTAAGAAACTATTATATTTGCTATTTATTTATCAAACCTGAAATTCCACAGAAAACAGATGATCGTTCATGTTTTGCTAGAGATCCTCCAAAATTAAAATCAATCAGTGGAAGTATGTATTATACTGTAGACTGCTTATAATATGGTTTGAGCATGGAACCCAATTTTCAGAATGTTAACTTTGACTCATATATAAATAGCTAGATAAAAAGATAGAAAAACCAAGCCTGAATCAGGTTACACCAACTGTAAAAAAGAAATGAATTAAACAAAAACGTTTCAGTAGTCAATAAACTTACCACCCCTTTTCCTTTCATCTGACACTAAAAAAATAATAACGTATTGTCTAACTCCTACTCTAGACACTCACTATGTATGCATTTGAATTCTATCAAAATATAACCTTCTGGTGAGGTGATATGATTTAAAATTTTTTGAAATATTTATTTATCTTCCAAGTGGACTAGCCTCACCCAACCCCCATCCACAGTTTTCTCTTCATTTCGGCACAAATTATGATGGTCGGTCTTGAAAAATTGGGGGTGGGTGACTTGGATTAAGGTTTGTAAAAATGGAAAATTTGTTAAAATGCAGACTCACTAAAAACGTGATAGAAAATTATAGACCCCGATTTCCATGTTATAACTTGTCTACAGTGTACTATATATAAAGTTATTGTTGTATAAATGTAACTCTAAACAAGACTCTTGTATTTACTTCCTGAAAGATGAGTACCCAGATTCAGAGTGAAGAGGTCATTTCTTCAAGTTGCTAGAGTGGCAAGCTTAAAGTGAAGCCTCTTCCTGACACTGCGGTCAGCCCATTTATAAACATGTGAAGTATGCAATAATGAACGTAAATAAAAATCAATTCTTTCTGATATAAACCCTTTTCATTTTTAAATCTAGAATTTTCCCTAATATATTTACAAGACAAGATCAAAAAGTTTCAAAACTGTACCTGGCAAACAAACTAAGCACGGGACACTCATGTCCACACGGTAGGAAGTTAGTGAGCAGTAATTGCTATGAGTCACCATGCTATGTAGCGTCAGGCTGTGAAGATTCGCACCTGTGTTACACATATTTTTGTGACCATGTTCATGTGCTCATTTGCGGTTTCAGGATGGACCACAAACTTGAGCAGAGAGCAAACGATAAATTCTGTGTCAGACTTTGCAACAAAAGTCCTTGAAATGTTGAAGCAGGCTTACAGCAATGAATCAATGAGCTGAGCTAAGTTCTTTGAGTAGCACTCTCACTCCAAGAGGGGTAGAACAAAACGAGAAGATGACGAGCACAACCTCAGAAAATGTCAAAGAAATTGAACAAATGTCTTTTGCATAGATAAAAAAGAACTCTAAGAAGTTGATAAGTTATTCCTTGTCTTTCATATTCAACCATATATATATATATATATATATATATATATATATATATATATATATATATATATATATACCAAGGGTTTGTATGCCATGGTCCACCGAGGTGAAGCAAATAGCACAAAGGCCCCTAGGTTGTAGGTTTGACAGGAGTTTTCTTCTGGCAGATGACTGACTTGGGTAGTTAAACCAAACATGAAAACTCTTTAGTTGGTAGATGATTGGTGCAACTTGAGCACACTGCAGAAGCAGATGCCCAAGCTGGATGTAGAGATTTGCGACCCCTTCAGAGGAATAACCGAACAGTACAGCTGCCAGTGCAAATGAATATATATATATATATATATATATATATATATATATATATATATACAGAAGTGCAGGTTCGAAAGATACCACTGGTAATGCAGATGCCCGCGCTGGCTGAAGAGGTCAGCTATCCCTTCAGAGGAGTAATCCAACACTATAGTTGCCTGCACATATTGAATCAAAGGTCTAAGTCACACCAGTGACCACTGAAACAGATACTCAAGCTGGCTAGAGAGGTTTGTAGCCCCTGCATGAAGAGAACCAAAACAGTATCCCCTTCATCATTTTTTCCCTTCCCTTCTTTCCTCCTTTTATTGACTGAGTTTATGCACCCCTTTTCAGACCCAAACCACTTCCTTACAACCCTTTTACCCTCAAATCCTCTGTCTTTTCCTGATTCAAATATGGCATTTTAACAAAAACAAAATATACATTTCTCAGTCAAAGAGAGAAAAATTTCAAAATATCCAACTTGGCTTTTATTTCTGCCAGGTAGCAGATCATTCTGACAATTGACACCTTCGAACTTTAGTAAAACAATTTACTTTATAAGGCATATATTGATATGTAATTTACATATGCCAAAGGATACAGGTATAGAACACTAATACATAGTATACAAAGAAAGCAAAAGCATTCAATAAAGATAAATTGTATAAATTTTGGATATGAACACTCTTATATATACTTATAGTCATCTATATCATTTATGTAACTTATTATTGTACACAATGAAGGCAAACGGTTAATAAGTATTTGAAATACATTCATTAATTGATATATACACATAAAGACATACATATGTAAAATATACTAGACACATGTATAAAGATCATTATCCCATGCATATTTACTAATGTATCTCAAAGTATATATAAACTGCACACAAAATAAGTCATGCAAATAAGTAAATGTTTAAACAAAAACAGAATCATACACATATAATGTATAATCCTAAACACATGCAAAACCAAATTCCTTATGTACATATTCTTCACACAGCTATATACACACAAAATACTATATGCAAAAACTGATGAAAGAATCACTTGATCAGGAAACTTATCATAACTCTGGCCCGATCTGCATGAAAAATTGTGTCAATATATTGTATGAAGTATTTATAAGGTTATTAGCAATGCTTCGTTAACTGTTTTTAGTTATTTATGATATTATACTATTAAAATTATACAAAAATATCTTATCATGAATGAATATTATACAAAATATCTTATCATGAATGACACATTTTACACAGCTATATGGCCCAATAACGCTATTTGGGATACGTCTTGAAGTTTGTTTTTTTCACTACAAAATCAAATTCACAAAGGTGTAAGTGAAGAACCAAGTCTTCAATCAAGGAATAGGTAAAGTAGGCATTAAAGTATGATCTCAATTAATGTCCACTGTCATTTCTATATCTTCAATGTTTGTTTTCCTTGTAATCGTAATCACAATTTCAGTTCATAAAAAAATTTCCAAAATGACCCTTTTCATATAATTTTTCTCATGTAGATAAGCAATGATTCTAAATTAATTCATAGATGGAGTTATAATTAATCCGACTCACCATTTATACATATATATATATATATATATATATATATATATATATATATATATATATAATGTGTACTGTAGAGAGTAAGACAGACTCGGGAGTAATGTGTTTAGAGGTAAGGTTTATTAATCCTTAGATGTAAATTGTCCAAACATGTTTCGCGATTCTTCCCATCTTCAGTGGTGTGTGCTGTGTGAGTATATATATATATATATATATATATATATATATATATATATATATATAAATATATATATATATAAATGAATAGGTATATTTGTAACTGATTTTTCTATCAAATATTATATTGATACAAGTTCATCCATTTTGTTTAGTGCCTCCTATGATACTAAATGAGTTCTTTCAAGATCTATTGATGGTTTGCTCTAATACCAAATCTGCAGCAACAGCTGTAAATCTATGTTGATACCATTTCACATGCTTCCCCTCCATAAACGTTTTCTATGCCCCTGGGGTTGTCTTGGGCAATCTCTTCATGTCATCTTGATATAAAGAAGACTTGATGGTAATTAACACTATCAAACATGGAAAATACTGACTGAACTTTCTGTACTGTATCCAGATGTACATGCCAGATATCTTGTCTATCAAAATGGATCAAATTTCTTTGAAGTTGGAGCAGTCTTAGAACAAATTTCTCTAAGTCTGTAAGGATTTTCTCCACATCGACACCCAGATCGACATGATCTATTTTTTTTTCCCCTAGCCAAAGAGATACTCTGCTGAATTTGAAATAACTTTTCAAACTCTGATGCAAAAGGCCTAATGGAGTGCTCCTTCAGAAATCAGAAGATTTCTCCCAACATATGCATCCCTTTTACTCTCCACACATCATTCTTCCCTTGTGAAAAAGACTAACATGTTTACTCCAAACATTGAGCTTTTTTCAATCAACACAATTGAAATTCAATTTCTCCAACCATATTTACCAAAATGAAAAGGCAAAACTTTAGCAATTTGAAATGTTTCCAAAACAAAAACAATATTCATGAATTCACCCAGATTGATTAGCTGGTATTAATGTATATGCCTTTGTCCCAGGAAACTTATAAATAGTTTTGGTGCAACCGGTCAAAGATACTATTGAAATTCAATATTGCTGAGCAAACATTTATATACTGAGTGACGGAGATCCATTGAGAGCACTCTATGATGGTAGAGGCTGTTTAAGGTTTACTTCTGGATTGGCAATCTCAGAACTGCGGAGAACGGTATGTACAGTTCTTGAAAACTGCCACAACATGTCTGATTTTTCATACTGCTCTTTCTCATCCTCATTTACAATTCAACTTAACTGCTGAACTGGACCCTCAATTTCCATCCATTGCATAAAGCTACGGCCCTCAAAATAATTTGGTTACTCCACTCCATTTCACTTTAATGGGAAATCATTATTCAAAAAAATTTTTTATAGGGATGGGGTGGAGATTATAGCACCTTCCCCTAGGGAGCAGGCAACCCTGCATTCCCTCATTTCAATTCTTAATACTGCACCACTGACATAAAATCTTCATTTAATCTCAGCAACCTGCAAACAAAAATGCTAAATTGTTAAAATAAAAAAATATCAAGAATATCAGAAAATTAGGCAGTTCAAGTATTTGTAAACATCATTCATCATTTTTACCTCTTTTTCACCTTCGTAAAGGTAAAATTAGTAGAAATAGTGGAAGTTTAATGCAAATCAGGTTAGCATGAACGGAGATATGACAGGTTTCATAATCCAGCGGCTGCCATCTTTGATGACATCATAACTGGAAAACCTACCAGGTAGCTGATGTCCACCCGAAACACTAAGACCACCCCCCCAACTACCATATTTATTAGTGTATAATACACATAATTTTAAATCTCCATATTACACACAAAAACTAAATGCTACCTCTTTTCTTCCCAGCCATGTGTGTCGCCATATTCAAGAAAGCATGCCAAAGAAGTAAATTATATCTATTGTCGAAGTTAAATGATGTGTAACAAGGAGTTTGAATCATTATAAAAATGTTACATATTTCTACAGTGATGATAATATATTAAATGTCAATTATATTTCACAAGTATGCATTGATGATGTAAATTTTATGTTGCTTGTGCAAATATTGATACCAGGTACGCTTATCCCCATCGGAGATCGTATCGATTAATGTCGGACAAAACACAGCAAAATTTTGAACAATGGAACACTGCATTTTTATTTTTCATCAGGACAAAAATGCACATAAAGGCATTTATGACTGTACCATAAATAGATTGTCTATGTCATTCAAACACATTCATGTCCTACAAAATTACATTTTCACCTGTTAAGGTCAAAGGTCACTTTTGAATTTACTTTCTGTTTTTTTTAGGGTGCATAAACTTTTTCAATATAACAGGTTTAGTTAGTAAAACGTAATTACGATTTCATTCAGTATTTTGTTCAGCTGTTACAATAAATCAGACTAAACACTCCTTTTTTCCATACATCGTGAGATGGCATGCCGCTTCAACCTCTGCGTCTGTCAACTTGAATTGGCATGATGGAAAAGTCAGTGTGTATTATACATAGGTGATATTTTTCTTCCAGAATTCCGTAGCCGATAAGTGGTGCGCATTATATGCGAGTGCATATTATATACAATTAAATACGGTAAGCATTTCTGAGAAAGAATTCTTCAGACACAAACTTTCCTACAGAACCATGCCAGATCCAGGACTAAACATGGGTTCATGAGCCATAAGTATGCTAAATGCTGAGAAAAACACAACTGAAGATTTGGGGCTGGTATCCAGTCTTTTGCCAGTTGATGGGGGTGAAGAAACAGGCTCAGTAAAGTGAATGCTGATTGGCTATAAAATCATCCTTCTTTTTTGTTTAACCCAAGTCAGAATCTTATTTTTTCTGTATATAAATCGAGTTGAAAACATTGGAGTTGAGGGAAGAGAAATGACTTCAATAAAGAGAAGGAGAAAATTATGCAACATATTTTGATTTCTTATTCTCTTTCTTTACTTGGAATTTTGAAAAATAGATCAGAAAAAAATAATAAAAATCACCTAACAAAGTTCAATAACAATCCTAAAAGTTGGTTTAACCCAACTAATATCAGGTAATCATATTCACATAAGCACCATGACAGTTGAAACTATATATGACCATAGCATTTATGAAAAGGAAACCAATTTACATCTTTTTTTTTCTTCAAAAAACAAATAAAAAGGATCTGATTCATTCTTACTAAAATAGATTTATAATCTCTAAGACTGACAAAGATAGATTTGCTAAGTCATCTGTGACCTTTTTGCTGTAGGCCAGATCTGAAATCATTATTGGTATTTTGTATCATGGAATATTCATCCGTAGATATCAAAGTTTTTAATAAGAGAAAAAGATTTTTATTATGATTTGAAATCAAACACTTTCTTCTCCAACTTGGAATATAGAAGTAACTTCCAAAATAACGTCTGAATTAATAATGAATTTGCAAACCGCACCTCAGGAACCCATCTTTCATGGACACCACCATCACCACAGAGATGTGATGATTAAACAAAGCATAAATCTAGTCATTCTGCCAATCCTTCCAATATAATTCTTAATGTTAACTGATTTGCAACCTCGTAATAGTAAAGATATTTTTTAAAAGAGAAATAAATAAAAAAGTGAAAATGCTTCATTATGAAGATTTAATGAACAAAACAAGACTTGCTGTTTCAGGGTCAAACTCCACACTGACAGAAGCTTATAAGTTTTTAAAATATTTTGACTTTTGTAAAAACATTTTTCCAAACTGAAAAAGATCTTCAAATTTGGCCCCAGGAAAGGGGCACAACAGAATAGAATCTAGATGTTTTTCTAGAACTTGTCTCTCTCTTTCCCTTCTCTCTCCCTATCCATCATTTGAGATTTTTTACTTTTCAGTTTCCACAGCCAGAAGTCTGACATTATCATTGTTGTATGGTGATGAAAAAAAATAAAGTCAAAACTCAGTAAGAGATTGACAAAAATTCAACAACTCAGAATGTTCTAATGAAAAGAAACAATAATAAAATGGAGTAAAGCTAATAACGAAAATGTTTCATTTAAAAATCAAGTTGAAAATAACTCCTTGGAATCTTTTCAAGAAGCCAATCATTAAAGAATTGCCAACAACCTGACATTTGTATCTGTTATATTTGACTGCTTCAATCTTCAAGCTAGAATCTCTACATTAAACTTTGTCAGCTCAAGATCTTCAGTCAAATCATCCAATTCCTGCTGCTTTGAAACATGTGGTTGCTTCTTTCCTTTGTCAGTACAACAAATTCTTCAATGCAAAATTTTCACCTTTATTTTCACTCTCCAAATTTCTATCAGGTGGGCTCAGAACAGACAATTCTTTGTCACACGGAACTGAAGCAACGGATGGAATACCTGGATAAATAAAGTTACATCATTTTTTTTTTTTTCTTGAATCTTGAAATAGCTACAATACTGAGGTCACAGTCATCTACATTGTCCGGTAGTTCTCTTCATATTTGGGAATGGTATTGGGCATTGAGTTACAGTGTCCTTGCTTCTATTCATTCTAATTTGATTGGCATGTTATACGAACAAAATGTGGAGCTTACTATTCATCTTGATCCCCAATTAATAAGTTTACCCATATTTTTTAGCAGTTTTAATTCTAAACTTTCTTTGCCTTGAGCCAGAACTAAGCAACTGCTCAAGGCCCCATGGCCATCAGAAGCCCTCCCCCAAGACCGATGGGGGGGGGGACACTGGAGAACAGGGGGGGGGCTAAATCTATAAGTCAAATACAGCTTGGGCTCCCATATAAGCTTGGGCCAGCCCTGCCTTGAGCCAATGAAGAATCCACAAATGTAACAAAAAATTCAGCCTAACACAGACAGCCTTGAAAATATTCCATTATACACCTAAAAAAAACTGTATTATATATACATCCATCACCTTATATATACTTTCTGGGACCTGCACTAGAACATTTTAGAAAGCATCAAGTCCTAAAAGGTTCTGAAATATTTGGTACATAGATCCTGTCACCGAAATTTCAAAATATGACAAATTAATGCCAAAGTATGCTTAACCTAACAAAACTCCAAAAGGCAAAAAAAATCAACATTCAATTTATGTCATATTGTGTAACGTGATATTTATTTGATTTGCAGTCTTAATTTTTTTGTTTTATGATACATTTATAATGATCAACTGTCAACTTTGGGTGCTTGTTCTACTTGAGGCTTCCCATGTTTCCTTGCAGGTAATTTTTATAAGAGCTCAAGTAAGTATATATCAATATGTGTGTGTTTACATATGTACATCTATATCTGCTAAATGTTTGAGTGAATGACAAATTATATGCATGTATTTACATTCATTACCAATAGGTCTGCATGTATGTATTTATAGGCGAGTGTGCATATGCATATTCGTTAGTACATATTAGTTGGAGGCATTAAAGAAGAAAAAAATCAGTCCAAAAACGTTGATAATGCTTTCATCTCATCAAAAGGGACTAATCCATAGTCAAAATGATTTCAAACAAAAGTTTTTTTAAAAAGCAATTGAGAAAAATATCAACGGCAAAAATCTACAATGAATCAGAGGAAAATAAATGTTAGTACAGGAATTTTAATTATTTCTCATCTCAGTTAATAATATAGAGTAAAACAACAAAGTCAGCCAGAGTGAGATTCAAAATAACCGAAGAAGGAGCAGGGATTTTAATAAGCATTCACCTATATTTTCTCAAGAGAAAAAAAACTTCCATGCTTTTAAACCAAGTCAATTCATTTTCCAAATATTAGGAAGAAGTTTACCAAAGTGAAATCCAAAATTTCCCAAATCACAATCCAATTCAGTTATCTAAAAAAAAAGATGATAGCTAATATATTACGTGACAATTGAGAACGTCATCATATGATATTTACAAATGCTCTCACACAGTACAATCTACAAAAGGTTCTCAGGTGTAAGTTTTGATAGTGTTCTCAAGGTTTTTGTAAACTTTGACACTGTAAAAACAAATATCAATTGACTGAAATCAGTGTTGATAATAAAACTTCAATCCAAGAATTTTGCAAAAACTCAAGAAATTATACTTGCAAGTTTCCAACAGTCAAGATGATGCCCACTGAGAAGCAATCCTGGTAACTTGGGATACTTTGATGCAACAAATTTTGAAGAATCAGATTACTTTAATTAAAAAAATTGAGTAAGACTAGATTACTACCTCACTGAAAGATAATAATTTGTACAGTTGCAAGTACATCTTTGATTAAAATGGTTTCTTGAAAATCTTGTTCTGCTTTTTATGATAATAAAACAGACTACCTGACTTTAAAAATCTCTTCTTAAATAGAGGCATGAGATAAAAAGCACAACAGAATTGAAATTTCAATTCAAACTATTTCCACCATTCCATTATATATAAACACATAGACATACAGTGGAACATTCATGTATACATGGAGCTTGAAATATATATCTTATATGAACTGTAAAGAGTGAGACAGACTCGGGAATAATATATATGTAAATATACACATACACACACACAGTTATCCCTTGCCATTTGCGATTTCAAAAATTCACAATTCAGTCTTGAATAATTTAGTGAGGTTAATTCTTAGATTTTTTCCTCGGTCTAACATGAAAAACCACATAAGAAATAGGCTGTACAGTATAAACAAAACATAAAAAATTTAGCATGGGGGGGGGTCGAATAGTTTTTTTTGGTGGGTGAGTCTACAATCTACAGATTTAGATCATTCGTGCCCACCTGACACCACTAATACTCAAAAATGCAAAGGGTAACTCTGTGTGCATATATATATATATATATATATATATATATATATATATATATATATATATATATATATATATATATATATACATACACACACACATATATATATATATATATATATATATATATATATATATATATATCACTCATGGTTTGGCCTCGTATACAAGACAGTAAAATGAAATTTTTCAAGATCATCTAGTGTTATAATAACACCTTGCCTTCAGTCTGCACTTACAAAGAGTGTGTTAACTTGTCTAGTCATTGACACCATTGAGGAGTTATACAAGAGATTTAGCAACTGGTTTTCAAGTGGGTCAGGTAGCATATAATATCTAAAGCAAGGGTGTCAAACTCATTCACCATGGTGGGCCAAATATAATGTGAATGCACAGTATGCTGGGCCAGATAACATAACTATGAGCAATTTGTGATCGCATATTAGATGAGTAATATATAAATAAGAAAAGTGGATTTATTCTATTCTCGTGTGAAGCTCTTAAGAACGAACAAGCAAACAAAATCAAGTGTTTATCTACCTCAATTAATCAGTCTTACATCGAGTAATAGTGCTCCCTGATACTAGGCACCCCTTGGTATGGACCAGTGCATCAAAGTTTGGCACCAAACACTGAGCTGTATCCTATTTCAGTATTTAATTGAGATGCATATCAGTAAGCTGAGACCAAGGTCGAGACTTATTCAAGTTCATCACAGAAAATAATTGCTTGCAAGCATATGTGCTTCAAACATTCAATCCTGGGATAATTTGTCCCAAGATATTGATAAAATGTGCCAAAATCAACACTAGAATTACACTGGAGCTCAATTCTTCACTGGAAATGTTCTGGTGCCATATTAACGCTAACAGAGAACAATAGAAAGATCGTTCTCAATGTTTTTAAAGCCAGCAAATCTTTTTTGGAACTCATTCATCAACTTGGAAACATTGATGCAGTATATTTCTGTGTTGATGTCGGCATGAAACGTGAGTGTCCCACTGAGACTTCAAGGTCGGAAAATGTGTAATATTACCATCTGATAGTGGACGCTCAAAAAGGTTAGGTTTCATTTCAAAGACTCAAAAAAAGTCATATGAATCAGTCGCCAGTTCATTGCAACCATGCAGCTTAGTATTCAAGTAATTAAAGTGTTCTGTAACATTTACCATGAAAGTTAGAACTTGAACTCATTCATTATTTTTCAATTCATGTACATTCTTTCACTATTGTTGTATGAATATCTATATTTCACATTGCAATTCATAAAATTGCTTCAGTATGACTCCCTGATTTATACCGGCAAACATCAGTATGATATGGCAATACATGTTTGTTATTTCCTCTAATGAGCAGTGAAACTGTCCATGGTTCAGACCTCACACACATATGATGTTCACTGTCTTTTTAACAGCATGCATGACATCATCTATCTTTAATATTTTACTGCACAAGCTACATGTAACATAAAATTAATCGTATTGGTTTTCCGCTCACTTCAACAAAAAAGTACAAGATTTTCCACTTTTTCAGTACCAGACAATAGTTTATTAACTGCTCTTCTCTTCAAAAAACATAACGAAGGGGTTAAAAGTAAAAATCAATTAATCTTGATATAAGCAAAAGCTATGAGAAAAAAGATTGATATAATTTTTTTTTTTAAATTTAGTATAATTCATCGGAATATTAATGAATTATCTAATTATTAAAGTTTTTATTCAATTTATTAAATTTTTCCATTTTTTTACATTAAAAAAAATCATGTCTATTTTTCCATTTTCTTAAAACACAGCATTGTTAAGAACAAGATGTGGCCAAAACATAAAATGTGTTGTGGGTCACATGCGAGAGGGTGGCAGGCCGAATAAGGTCCATAGACCACATTTTCGACACTCCTGATCCAAAGTCTTTGTACAGGAATGACAAAGGATGATAGTTCAGGATCAACAGCAATGATTGATATATATATATATATATATATATATACAGACACACATAGTATATATAACACAAATCGGGCTTGCAATATAGCATAATATGATATGATATAAAGCAACGTCTGATACGTGATGAATTTATTTCATAGTACTTGATACATTCAACTTTAAACTATAAGTGTCAAGTTGATTCGAGTAGAGCTGGAAATATGGTAGAAAGTGGATTCGCTACTCAAACACATTTATGTTTCTGCCTGTTTATGTTTACTTATAACCACCAGCAAAACACACACACTACAAAAATAACTATAAAACAAAAAAAAAACCTCCTCCCACCATAGCAATACCCACAAGAATCTCCCTTAATTCCCCAAACAAGAATCTAAAACATACATAATCATTCACCTGAAGATGCCCAAACAGGGCATAAACATAAACGTGTTTGTGTAGCGAATCTACTTACTATTAAATATAATATATATATATATATATATATATATATATATATATAAAAACACTGTACACCTAATATGACACCTAAGTTAGGGTCCTTAATTGTTTACTAGGTTAAAAAATGGACAAATTTTTTATTTTTACAAACCTCAATTCAAATCCCCACCACCAACTTCTTCAAGTCCAACCGTCGTATCCGTACGTGCAGAGAAAGCCGTGGGTCTGGGGAGGGCACTGCTAGTTCCAGCAGGAAGACAGAAATAGATGTAAATTTATTTTTAAATCATCACAGCCCACTCACCAATAGGTTACAATTTTACAGAACTTAGTGACATATATAGTGAGTGTCTAGAGTTGACAATACATTAGTGATCTTTTCAGCGACAGAAAAAAAAAATAAGAGATGTTGAGTTTCATTTCTTGACTACTTGGATATTTTTGTCTAATTCATTTCCCTTTTACTGTTGATGTAACCAAAATCAGTGTTTGGCATGTTTCTGACTATTTTTAGTATCTTTTTGGTGGTTTTTAGCAGTCAAACTGGGTCGTCCGCAAACACTGACCTGATTGACGCCCCTAGTTTCAGTACATCCATGCTAGCTATTATTTTGAGAGGCAAATTTAATGTTTTGAAAATTGGGGTCCATGCTCAAAATGCATTATAAGCAATGCCACATTATAACGGGTCTACAATATATCATGATATTCGTACACACAATAAAGCAGTTATATGATGTACATGGAATATGTAAAGAATTAGAAGATGCAATCCCTGACAAATATCCAATGTCATTGATGGTAAAATGTATGTGTCCTATTGAATAGAATGATAACATGGTTAAGTTGACCAGCTCATAACAATCTAAATTCACATTTTATTCAGGTCTTGCACACCAAAGACAATAAATTACTTTAGGTTATGGTTTGATTGGCCAATCCTACTATCTTCAGATCATTGCACAGCAAAAATGGCCACAAACCCCTCCCATCTGATTGATCAACCAGATAGGCTTTGCCGGGAGAGCCTAACATCATTTACCATGATAACCAACAACATAATTTTATTGATCTGTCTCTTTCAGAGTGTTTGAAATAATAGAATAAAATTCAACAATTCTGTCTGAAAATCAACAAAAGAACTGAATGAAAATGAGACTCCACAACCTTTACAAACAAACCATAAGCCCCAAGTGTCGGAAAATAATAAAAACATATCAAATCTTCCATTGTGATGTTTGTCTGACCTGAAATCCTTCTCACTACTGATTCCACAAGTATTTGAAAAAAATTTTAGATATTTGATAGTTCACATCCTAGCTTCACTTTGTTGTGATGCATAAAATTTTGAACCATGCCAAGATTTTAAAAATCTGATAAAAATCAACTAATAATTGGATTTCGATGAAAATTTTCAAAAATTCTTCATTTATGACTATATTTATTTATGAAAAGGATAAATTGAGAAAAGAAATGGTGGAAATATTTTCACGTCAAACACACCTTCCCCTTTATTTGAAATCCTATTATGAAATCTCTATAAAAAATCATTTGTTTTCTTGTGTTGTTATTTGAAGTTAATTTTCCAAGGGCAAGTATCCCTGTTCATATTAGTATATAATTCAATAAAGTTTTCGATACAGGACTATAAAGGTTCAGCAAGCAATAAGTTGGTTAGTGACCTGTATCTTGTCTTTCTGGCTGAACTGTCTCAGTTTTTAACCAAACTAATTTGCTTCAAGCCTTACAATTGAGATTGTATTTAACATAATCTCTGATAATCATAATTCCAACAGACAGATATAAAAAATACCAAATTGTATTTTTTTCCTTACATTCTTAAGAAAGGCCTGAACCCTAAACTTCCATTCACATAAACACAGAAAGATTGTGATAATAAAGATTTGGAGAGAGAGAGATAAGTTTTACCAGTAAGCTCCAAGAAACACTGAAGAAAAGATTGATATCTGAAATCACCTGAGAATTCTTCAAGATGTAAAAAAACATGAGAAATACAGTAATGGTATATCACTGGTTGAAATTAGTTTCAGCATATAATTAGGTATTTAAATCTAATACAAGTTGTTTAATCCAGTCTTCAGTTTAATCATGTGCTTGTAAAATATTTGATATTCTAATGAATTATTTGCATGCAAAACAACCATGGAAATAAGAAGAATTGAGATAATATTTTAAAAATTCCTGACTACTTTCTCTAAAGAAATTAACAGAGTTTTTTTTAATGCATCATTAGTCTATATCATCAGTTTGATGCAAAAGTTCCTAGCTACATCTTTTTCCACAATGTTAGGGAAGTCTTAGAAACGTGAGAACTGATTGGTAGATGTGTCTCTTACTGATTGGGCTGAATTGATAAGTCTCACATATCCACAAAATTTATCTTACAGATACACAAGGGCTTATTTCATTTCAAAAAATATATTTTTATAATTTTCAATTCATATATACAATATAAAAGTTGCTTAATCATTTTCAGTCACAAGAGAAGTAGGAGTGGAGCTAGACCCTGCAGCAACCAGGCTTACTTTACTTTATTCAGGTGAAAATCATGGCTAAA
The DNA here is from genome assembly GCA_963457665.1 of Thysanoteuthis rhombus. Taxonomy (NCBI): domain Eukaryota; kingdom Metazoa; phylum Mollusca; class Cephalopoda; order Oegopsida; family Thysanoteuthidae; genus Thysanoteuthis; species Thysanoteuthis major. Next base: position 49,299,004 of record OY735208.1, on the reverse strand, counting down.
TATAAAATGTATGTAACACATGTAGAAACTGTCAATATAGGTTTCTTCAGACTGGTTAAGTATGTTTGTATTGAGCATACAGGCAGCTCCACTTGAGCTACAAGGCTGAAAATGTCAACATTTACTGCTCATGTCTAGGTAGAATTTTTCTTTCCTTCTTTAAATGTTCCTCCCCCCTTAGGTTTTTAGTAGGGAGTTCAATTAACAAAGTAATTTTATACTAAATTGATCCCTTAATTTGTGTCCAGCAGCGTTCATACTTCTTTTTTTTTTTTGAATCAGAACTTTTATTTATCCAACATAAGACAAGAGAAGTAAAATTAATTGATCACCGCAACACAGCATGCTGCCAAAAGACATTGGTGATATGACTGCCTATTGAGTGACAAACCAGACTTGTTTACTTTTCATGTTCAATGCGGGGAAAAAAAGAAAGATTGGCAATGATCACCAAAGCTAATGGTAAATCATACAAGAGGTACAATCACGTATTGGAAATGGTTTATGAATTGCAGAAATATAAAATTTTGAGATCAAGGACAAAGAATACGCTGGATGATCTCAGAACTCGAAAACTGATGAATATTCATCCTTTCCTGAGGATGTTTATCTGATCTGCAACCCCCCCCCCGCCACATAATTCAGACGTATTGTAACCTTCAACTCAAAAATAGAGACCTGTTCAAATTCTAGCATCACATAGTTGTATTAACAATTCCAAACGATACCCAATATTACAATAAAAAAAATGATAATATTAAAGTGTGTCACATGTATCGACACATAAGAACATCTACATCCAATAGCTATAACAAATACTCAGCTAAAAGATGAAAAAATATTGAAATGTTAGGTCGGAAAAACTCATCTACATTGCTTATATCATGAAATAATAATAGTTCTATTGAAAGGGCAAAATAAAAACACCATATTTTTTATATCTAGTTTCAAAAATGTACATATAAAGGAATACACAATAAATGAACTACTATCGTATGTTCTCTGAGATTGTATCACAGATTCATAAATACCTTTCATATGCATCCTAGACACAAAAGAAAAAATATTCAACAACTTATGTAAGTATTATTAAAGATTAAAATGGTCATCATCTTTGAATAGATTTATGAAAAAAAAAACAAAACAAAGATTCCTTCTACACAAATATCTAAGTAAAGAAGTTTCACATATTCAGCTGATATACCTGATAGCAATGTGCCAACTGCCAATACTGAGTAAATCCTGATCAAGGAGACTTATGAGGCATCAAGCCAACAATCAGAAGTCAACCAACTCCCATTGACCTATTTTGGTATGATTTGCAGGTAATCAGTCAAGATTTGTTTAATCTATTTAAAACTAAGAACAGATTAAGATATTTGCAAACTTACATGAGTAAATTTTAAACAGTAGTGAAATCCTCTTTCACAAAACTTCTCTTGCAGTGAAAGTGTTTTGTTTTTTTCATTTCGGGGGGTAATTTTTTTTTTTTAGAAAAGGGAAGAAAGTAAATTTTTATGCACTCTATACAAAAATACCTACCAGTACACAAATCTGGCACATGGCAAATATCTAATAGAATATCATGATAGGAATTACAGAACCTTTAAATCTCTTTAAAAGCTGAAATTGAAACAAAAAAAAATAGAAGTAGTTTCTCAGGATCCTTTAAAATACGTCTGGTTGGTCGGGCTATTTGTAGGGCTACAGTGATTTGATAATATCTTTTTTTTGTATAATTGTTTATCTCTGAGTTTATACAAGTGGGGTAACATAAGTAATAATTCAGAAATGGGATTTGACCTCATAAACAGATAATCCATAGGTCCACTTCCTCTACATTGGCTACTTAAGTATCTCCGCCATCATTATAGCAAATAAATGAGACTAATGAATCTACCACTCTTTACTTTACTGATATTCATTTTTCCTTTTTTTACTGACAAAAAAAAAATCCCAAACCACTAAAAATGCTCATTTTCGACAAACATGTATGAGAATATAAATATGTATACATGCATACACACAGAGAACGGGGCATGTGTGCATATACATACTTTCCTATTCAATTCTACAAGCATATCCATGTTAGACTCTCTGTGAACTTGCGCTATCAACTAGACATCTACTGAGAACTCCAACTAAGTTCAGAACTACAGTAAACACAAAATTCAAAAATATAGTATTCATGATAATTTTTTGGGCTACTAATTATCTCTGTCTCAATCTTTGCTGTATTTTATCATGACTAAACTCACACCCGTTTACGTTCGACAGAGAGTAAATAAATTAAAAGCAATGATCAGAATAAAGAATAAGTTCCTGGAGAGAATTGAACTCCAAAACCTCTATACTGGAGGGCGGCTCTATCAACACCCAACCACTGCTACCACTGAACTACAAGAACTAGTTTGAGTCCAAATCAAACCTTTAAACTCATCCCCTATCCCAATCTCTTCTGCACCATATTTGATATCAACTAGTAGTTCAGTATCGGTAATTCAACTTCTATCATTAGAAGTATTATGAACTATTATTTGATTTTTTTTGGCTACTATTAACCTTCATCTCAATTTTTGTTGCTTTTTATCCTAAGAAAATTTAATGGTTTATTTTGTTCAAATAAATCAACACTAAAAATATAAATTTTCATAATTTTTTTCCATTTATTATTTGTACAATATTGAAGTAGCAATAATCGTCTTCTGTTAGAATAGAAGTAAGAGTAGAGTTTTGACCACACAAACAATTTGACAATTTACACCAACCCACACTAACTGATTCATCTTACGTACATCACATCCAATTAACACACGGAAAAATTCAACAGAACTTTCCCAATTGAAGCATAAGAACTCAAATTTCATGAGTGCACCCGTAGTTACTACTTGAATTTTCTGTTCAAAATCTCAATGCAATAAAAACTTCATCAAAATTTTCATTGGGCTTATTTTTTCTGAACACTCAGTATATCATAATGCTTGAAATGTCCAGATTTTCTTTTTCAATCATAAACAATTATACAATTATGGTAAATACTCAGGAGGCCAATTTTGACTTGTATAAGACTTCATAGTTCAATTTTCTTTGCCATATACTTTTTTTAAATGGAGATGTTTTACAATACTTCAATTGCATGAATTAAAAATAAAGTAATGTTTCAAGAAGATACAAAATTTGAACCAATATTTCTTAATCATTTTAATCACTATAAAAATGTAAATACTCATAGATTTTGCAAATAGAAGACTGATTGCTTGGATGAGTGGTTATAAGATCTTTTTTTTAAAAATCAAAATCTTCTTTCTTATAACTCAGCACTGGAATAAAAATTTAGATCTCTAATTAGTGAATGAACTGACGGATCAAAGTTGATACTCTACATTATACAGTCTCTACATTTCAGGGTAATTTTTAGTTTTAAATGAGAAATGAGGATAATTTTATAAAATTTTGTCTGAATTTCTGAGTTGATGTATTGTTACAATTATACATTGATTCTGCTAAACCAGTTTGCTTATCTTCGTTGTCTTTATCACACCATTCCTGCTATTGTAGCCTTCAGCCTTTCTGGGGTATTTGTTGCATTTGGTAATGTTCTGCCACAATTGCATGGAATGTTACTTACTCGGTTCTTGGTCATATTTTTTCTAGCATAAGTTTGACTCTGGTAGGATATATGCACAATGAAATTACTTTTGAAAACAGTCCTGATGTTGAATGTATCATATATCCTCTTGATCTCCTCCTCTGACATAAGATACAATGACTGTAGTTGATCTGCAATTGTCTTCCAAACCAATCTCGGTTTTTATGGTTGCAAGAGAGTTACTTCTTCAGAGGGTGTCCGTTTTGCTGATTATCACTCATTGGTACATATCTGGGTCACCGTTGAGATGTTTTGATCCTTTTCTTTATACTGTTTTAGAAAATCTTTTAGACATTTTTTTTCCATAGGTTCATCATTTTTTCTACTTCTTTCAATGACTTCAGGCACTGTAACCCAGACAGTTTGAGGTCACATTATTGACAAAAATACTGGATAAGTGTGTGCCAGCTGCTAACAAATCAAAATTTAAAAATAAGTTGTTGAAAATATTTTAAAGAAAACTAATTGAAAAAAAAAAAAAATACTTGACTTTTTCCAGTAATTACATTAATTCCATGCACCAACTCCAAGCAAATTAAGAGCACAGAGAGTAAAAACAAGTATTTGCTCAACTAATAATACGAGAAAAGAGTCTATCCTCACACTCTTAATTGAATACTTCAACAGCAAATAATAAAGAGTAACCAATTCATTTCCAGTTCGTGTGCATCCAACTTTCCAGCAACAAAGTTTCCTTTTATGTACTTGTGTTTAAATTACTAACTTTAATTATTTTCTATGTATTAGATTATTATGCGCACATGAAACAATACACTATCGTTCTTCTATGTATCTTTATTTATTATTATTATCATTTTCGGCACCGTTTTTCCTCTCTCAGTGTTCGAAATATCTACACCATTTTGATGCTAAATGCCACATTGTAATGTAGTGGATTGCACTTGCATACAGTTTTTTAAAGAAATAGTTTTTTAATGTTCTAGAGAGGGGGGGGCCTATTCACAATGTAACTATAATGCTAAACCAGACCCTTACTTCCCGCCATTGGTGCAGTTTCAAAGTATTTGGTTACTTCCCTGGTAAATGTTGTGAAGATTTTTTTACAAGTAATTTTTTGTGCTTTGATCAAGAAGACCAAACCTCAGTGCAATCATACTTGCATTTGCTTCAGGAAATGTAGGCTCTAGTTGAAATAAATATCAAATCATTTCCTATATATAAGAATAGCATTCATAACTATAGACTTGAGTGACCAACTAATATTCTACTCAAAGGAGTCAATAATATTTTTAAAAGGCTGTGCATGCAGTATTTTACAATTCAATCACATGTATGTGTGTGTCTATATATGCATGTCTGTTCTGTCAACAAGAACATTTGACCTATTGATACCTGATCTTACATTGGGAAAAGGGAGGTTTATACGGAATTAGTTTTCATTAAAAGATTATCCATTCTTGATACCAACTAACCTTTCTTTCATCTGGCACAAAGCCAGATGAGGGGTGATGTAAATAAGAAGACTGCTACGTTGTGCCTCCCTACCATGAAAATCATCATTCAAAATTCTGGCATTTTAGCAGGAATCAAACTCTAACCACTCGTGCCTGTGAAGGATAAGCAGTTATCTCACCCATAAGACAGGCCCATTTAGTAGTAGAGCACCTTGTAAGGATTGAACTACCACACAAGTACGTAGGTTGGTGAAATGAACTTGATAATCATTGCACTACAGGAGGTGCCCATATATTTACTAAGCTGAGTCAAGCTGAGGATCACAAGGTTGGACGTGACTATGGGCGTCTACTGCCAATCTTCCCGGAAGAGGCAAAAGGACATATTTTCCAGAAGGACAGGCGGGGTATATATGTTGGTTATTGGGGGAAAGGACTAGACAGTACATAGAGACCCCAAAAAGTACTTTTTTGAATAGAAAAAAAAAAATTTTAAATGGTACCTAGTGGTGTATTCATACAAATTTCCTGTTTTAGCCCCCAAAATGTGACCAGGAGCACCTGGGGACACACACAGACAAGTAAAAAGTGAAGAATATGTTGGGCGGGCTAATTGTGGGGCTATGGTGATTCAATATGGTCAAACACATCATATGACTGACATCATTCTTCTCGAAGATCAGTTGTATCAGCCCATTTCAACAAAGGATGGATGACATCAATTGGAAGGTTATTCTAGAAGAGCCAATATACACCTTGGGTTATTAAATACACAGTTTACTTTATCCAGTCAGTGAATTAAATATCAAGCCAGAAATATACCTTCCATATGATTTCTACTGGTAATCCATTAAAGTATACGTCACATCAGCCAGCATTGAATAATATTCAATATTCCTTACTTACATTTAAAGGGGAAAGAGGAAAATAGAGAATTCTCAAGCAGCTCCTAATAATCAGTTTAATAAAAAAAATAAAAAATATGAACAACATAAAATCACCATGATCAATAAATTGATTAGCAATCAATAATCTGTCATGGGAGCAACTTCAGGCTTTCAGCTAATAGTTTTATAATCTAAAACTTGCTCTGAAAACAATAACAGATGTGCTTTTTAGAGATATAAATAAATTTGAAACAACAATAATACAGTTATAAGTGATATTGATTGACAGAGGTTCAAAGAGAAATTAAAATCAATTTTTTAAATAACAGAATATGAATTGAAATATAACAAGTCAGATTAGTCACCCAATAGAAACCATCAAATGACCACCATCATTTGGCAACATGTTATATTGAAGGTGATCAATTAAAAAAATTGGAAAAAGAGATGATTAATGCATAAGTTTCTTCTCTTGCCATTTGTTGGGCGGTGATGAATTTTAAAAGAAAAAGAGCATGAATGCTGCCGGATACAAACAAAGTGATCAATTTAGCAAAAACATACATTGCAAACTGGACCCCACACTTTGAAAACCTATTGGGGTTGGTTAAAAAACATTTTTGTAGACATAATAGGGAGTGAATGTTCAGATTTTCAGCAATTTAGCTCCATTGGTGCAGCCTGTACGTGTGACAAATAGCCAGCCAGTCAACCAGACCAATTTAAAAACTGAAGAAACCTATGATGACAGTTTTGGTTGATGGGTTCTAATTATATCTAATGCAATAAATGAAAAGAATTGCTGTAAGCAATTGAAACTATGATTATTGATAAGAGCATATAGAGGGGGGGGAGCATATTATCAGGCTCTGAAAAAAGAATTTTATAACTGAATTTCAAGATCAAAATTCAATCATTTATTAATTCTAATTTTAAATCAATATTAAAAAGGAAGATTTTAGGTAAATGCAGATGAAAAAAATGACCTTGCAAGGTTAAGTAAAATAAAAGTTCTACCTAATTTATTACATATAAAGGAATTGATTGCAGAACAGACAACTAATAGAGCATACATAATTTGGTCATAACACCTGCTGTCAAAAACATTGCGTTACTAAAATGCATACCCTGAAATTTCTCCAAAATGAAATTCATACAGTTATTTTGCAAAGAATTCTTTTAAACAGGCTGGAGAAGAAAAAAAAATGAGTTTTTTCTTCATTAATATGATGTTGAGACCAAAGCTATGATCCAATCAAATTATTGCCAATTGAACCAGAAGTGTCGTCGATTTGTATTTTTAATCGCAGATTGAAATGTTTAATACTCATGTTGCTATAACTCGACTGACAATTGCTGCAGAAAAGTCTGGCGTCACATGACCATAATACATAAATAAAAATAGATAAAAAGATAATCATAATTTAATCAAAATTTCATTTCATTAAATTTAATCAAACGGATAACTACATCAAAACTTATTTACAAATAAGAAAGTCAAATGTTTGAAAATGAATTGAAAAAAACATTTTGCAAGTCATTTTTGGTATTTTCTGTTCAGTACCTTATTAATCCACCTCATAAAAACAATCTTTTATTTAACTAAAAAGAACTTTTCCTCCCCACACACCTATTCATCAAACCATATTTTAGTTATACTAAAAACACAATTTATGACAAAACTACAACGCATACTATAATTGATTTTAATACTGGACTATTTATTAGCCATTTTCTAATAATAATTTTACTTTTATAACTTTCATTATCGAAGACATCAAGGTCAGTTTTACATGTAAAAATAATAAACCAAAACAACATAAATTTTCCTGAAAATAATGTAAAAATGTGGAAATAGGCTTGACTAATCTAAAGTTCCTTGTGATGATGCAAAAAGATTGCCATTTTTATTTATTCTTTATTTAGTTGAAAAGGAAGTGACATTAAATTCTTCCTCCCTATTGGTTAGCTACAATATTCAATCATAGAAAATAAAACTATTTCTATTGCTACGATTCAATTGCCAATAGGATCCCAGATGTTTTTAAAGTCGTAAGAACATTCATGTTGACACTTGATTGCCGATATATTCATCACTGATTGGACTCAAAAAATTAGCCATCTGACAAAATCGAATCGGTGACCGATAATAAGTGCGAACTAAGTGAAGCTTAAAACCCAGTCTTTACAGAAGATTATTCAAGTAGAGACAAGAAAAAAAAAAAAATCGAAGAAACACAAATGAGTTTATCAAAAAGTAACGGTCATCATATTTTCTTATTTCTAACAAATCATTCATTATGAATTTGTTTCAACATTTGTGCTAGTGATTTTTAATTTTTACTTTTGAGAAGATGGGATTTAAACAATATGGCTTCTAGAATAACAAAAGCTGATTACTGCACCTCCTTTAGTTAAATAATTTGCTCCAACTTTCAATAAAATGCAAATAAACAAGAGTATTTTGATTCTGGCTTCAAGAGAGTTTACTACCACTAATATTACAAAACACTATAAAATTCTAATTCCTCATTTATATATACAGAGTATAAGTATAAAAATATCTTAAATCTAAATTATGACAATTATTTTTAATGTGCACAATGGAATTCAAGGATAAAATGAACTCTTCTTTTTGTAGATAATCTCAAACTTCTTTTCCTTTGCCAACAAAGTTGGAGAGGTATATATATATATATATATATATATATATATATATATATATATATATATATATATATATATATATACATATATATATATATATATATATACATATATATTCGGTTACGTCTCATTCAAATAGGAAGACCCAGTAAAAACCCTCAAAATTGCCCACAACTGAACCATTGATCCAGTTCTGCTATGATTTCTACTTGTGTTCAAGCCAAAGACCTTTCACTGAAACAGGTTATGAGATATAAGCTTGGCCCATTCCATATAGCTGTTTAAAGACAAAAAAATCTTTTGCAAAGCTGAAAAGTCCCAACCAACACGTGCAATTGTTGAGTTTTCAAGCAAGAAATCCAACAAAACTGTCATGGATTTTATTCCACCAACTGAGCATTATGTTCTTGATGATGGTTCATTGCCATGAAAAAAATGGGAGGCAGTTATGGTATCATTGGACGGTCATACACTGACACACAGGAAACCATTATAGTGAAGCGATTGTAGATTTAGCTGGTAATAGTGAAGGCCCTTTCCATCAAAAACAAATGCACATCAGTGATATGGTCAAAACAACCCCCCAAACACAAGCTTCAATGCAGCTGCATACAAAATAAGGACCTAGTTCAGCATTATAGTTAAATTGTAAATAACCTGCCCCCTCCTAAAACAATGTAACATTTGCAAAGCACTCTGACTGGTTTTATTATTCAAGTTGAAGATTTTGAAGGAGTAGCACTGATAAAACTGTCTACAATGTGCTATTTTTGCTGTATTACAGTAACACAAACAGAAATCCTGTTATCATAAAATGTCTTTAAATATAATTTATTGATTAGGTAATTTTTATTTAATTTTTAAATAATATTATTTGAAGATTTTTTTTTTTTAAATTAATTCATTATTAATTTTACATTATTTTAGACAAATATAAAAAGTCTTGCAGCTCACAATCTTTGCATCTTATAAAATGCTGAAGCCGAGAATAAATACTAATTTTGAATTAAGGAACAATGCTTATCAATGAACAAATAGTAAGATATTAGTTCCAAAATTTTGCAAGTAGGGAATCCAGTTTAGGAAACCTCGAAATAAGATAAAACCCTCAATCAATGACAAATATTAAAAAACTAGTGAAAAATGACCCCCATCCTCTCCCCCCAAAAAAGAAATCAATCTGTGACCTCATAGTAATCTTCAATACATCAACTGGAACCATTTCTAATCATTTGATAGTGATTAGCAAAAGAAAAAAAAAAAGATAAATAGATTCCATCTGAATGGAATGAACAAAAGGCCATGTTGAATGAAAAATATGCAGAGAAAAATCAATTTTTATAAAACCAAAGATCAGCATAATAACCAACCATGGAGGAGATGTAGAAACATCCCTAAAAAACCCATCATCCTCCCTGGAAGTTCATGGTGCATGTTTAATGGAATGGGAATATTTTGATAAATCATAGCTTCCTTCAAAGTGGCTGAGCTGTTACAGCTTATTGATACGTAGACTAACTTGAAAGAATAAATTCACAACTTCTAAAAACAAAAAATGTATCATTTTGTTGCATTATCATACCTGCCCACGCATGGCACAAATGATATTAGATGGAGATTTTATTGCACCTTTGTAGTGACCATAGTTACCCCCCCCCCAACAGTCAATAAATGACAAATTCACTTCTGTTCAACTACTTGAGACATCAGCAACTGGCAACCAAAATTTTCTTACTAATCTGAATACACCATTTCTAAACTTAGTTTCTGGCCCCTTTGCAGGAGACACTCCTTGAAATCAGGCACACACTGGGGTAAAGTCAGTGGCAGACTAACACCCCCCATAGTCACTCACTAACCACATTACAGCTACAGATTTCCTTTCATGTAAAATTACGCACCATACACCACATCACACCAAGTCAAGTACTATACAACTAAGAACTTTATTCCTGGCAACAAACTTTCTGGCACATTAATATTTCCTTTGGCATCAAACAGATAACCACTTCACCAGTTACCACCTAGGAAATAAATATTTGCTATTATTGATTCTAAATTCTTCTCCATCTTATTTCTCATACAAATTTCAATATTATTGGTTATGTCTGCATGTACACTGAACTCCTTCTACTCGTTTACTAAGCAACCCTAAACTTAGCCTGCTACTACAAGGAAGGGGCATCTATACATAATAGGTACAAGCAGCCAACCACAATGATAGTATACCAACTCAATAACCTGCCAATTCACCTGACCTCTCTCTTACAAATTATCATTTTTTAAGCATCCAAGCATATTCCTTACAGGCAAAAATATCTTCTATCAGGATCAAATTGAAGAAGCTTACAATGAATTTTCTGGTTCTTCAAATGAAAAAATCTTTAAGCACGAAATTAACAACTTGCTGCCAGGATGAAATGAAGGGTTCATGTGTCATTAGAAAGAGGAAAAATTGGTAAAAAAATGCAATGAACTGTATAGAACTAATGATATTATCATTTTGATATTTTGTTTAACCCACTTACATGGTGTTCATGCATGAATCTATGGTACAAAGGCTAGTGTTTTATCTGTGTGAACATAAACATGTCACCGTTTATATAGTTTACATAAATAATTTTCATTCTTAAATTTTTCTCCAATCTTTCTTCTCTCAGTTGCCACGTTTCCTAAGTGATAACCTCAATATTCAAAGAGGTTCTTGCTTTATATCTACAAACAAGACAACAGCTTGTTATATAAACAAGGTACACCCATGCAGCATTGCGGGCTTAGCTACAAGGACATACCATGTGGCAGGCTAAGGGTTAAATAAATAAAAAGGTAGATATAATTTAACCAAAATTTTATTAACATTTTTCACAGAATAAAATATATTCATTGTTTTAATTTAATGAAAGTTTATTCAACCAAAAAAAAGATTGAGATAAAATGACACAATGAATTTGTTTACTTTTCCTCAAGATTTCTGACATACTTGACGTCATTCAGTGTAACCTAAAAAATTGAACTTTTCAGATGGATTAGATCATGGGTGCTTATTCTACACATGATCAATATTTTAAAAAAATTATTTCAAAATAAAGTCAACTAGGGAGGGGGAATTTTTTTTTTAATTTATTCTCATTATTGGATCAAGTATTTTAACACCATTATATGATAAAAATCAACTGAAAGCAGGGATGAATGTAAAAACTAATCAAAATCGATAATAATGTTACAATACTTCATCCAATAATAAGAATTAATTTGAAAAAAATTGAAAATATCATATTAAAAATCTACTGGGTCTTAAATGTAAACATCAACAAATGTTGAATAATGATGGCTGATTTTACACTTTAAACCTGTTTAACAATAAAGCCGACAGGCATGTAATGGACTCCCCCTGGCTAGTTCAATTCTCACTATGGGCTTCATCATCATCATCAGTCTTTAACGTCCTTCGTTGGACATAGACCTTCCCCAAGATTCGCTACACTTCTCTATCATGGGCGTCACGGAGCCAGTACTTTCTGAATTTGTTTAGTTCATTTCTTCATCTAATATTCTGCCGGCCTCGTTTGCGCATGTGATCTCGGGGGATCCATGTCGTGAGTCGTGATGTCCATCAGTTGTCCGCCATTCTTGCAACATGGCCAGCCCACCGCCATTTGAGATTTTTAATGGATTCTCCGTTCATTATATAAAAAGCAACTGAAAATTGGGAAAGAGGTAACAACTAATCAAAATTAATAATAATCTAGTGTAGGAGTTTAACAATACATTAATAATCTTTTTAGTGACGGATGAAAGGAAAAGCGGTGGTGAGTTTCATTAGTTGTCAACAGAAATTGTTATTGTTTAATCCATTTCTTTCGACAGTTGGTTGTCAATTTTGCACTTTTGGTGCAAAATTCAATGTGCTTCTTTCTTGTCTTGGCAGAAAGAGAAAGTGCTAAATTATTGCTGAAGCTGCAAGATATCATGGCTATTTTTGGTGTGTCTTTTATTATTTTAAGTATCTTTTTGGTGGTTTTTGGCTATTTTTTTTCAATAAGCAGTTTTTAGCAGTCAATCTAGTGCAAAAAATATATTTTGAGTTGGCAATACTGACCTGATTGGCCTCTCTAGTTTCAATATATTTTATGCTACTAACTGGGTCAAATCTAATATTGATGGGCCCAGTGAAAACATTTCTTGGGGGTCTTCCAATTTTTCATACTTAGCCATTATTTTGAGAGCCAAATTTAACATTTTGAAAATTTGAGTCCAAACCCAAGCCAAACTACAAAACATTCCACATTAAATTGAACTGCATTATAATGGGTATTTACAATGTTTAAAAAGAGTCTTTGATAATTGTTATTAAAACCCAACAAAGTCAAGGTTTAATACCAAGTTTCAAGGTAGACACACCCGACTCCAGAAATCATTATTGCACAATCTTTTCAATAAATATGAACTTGAATTAGATTAAGTTGAAGTGAAAACCTTTAGATCATAGAATGGGCTTACTTCATGGCTAAAATAGTTACAATTTCCCACCATTACCAGTGGGCAATTCCAGGTTTGAAAAAACAAAAACAAACCTAAATGCTGATTTTCAAGGCAAGCAGACCTCTCTCACTTGGAAGACAGGCACAACACAATCTTCTCACTCCATTCTATCTTATTTAGCCTTGCGCCAAACTAAAATAATATACTTCCTCAGCTTTGAGCGCTCAGAAATTTGAGCCTGGTGACCAAGAAGAGATACATCCTGTAATGTGGTATTGATGAAGAATTATAGATATTTTTTGGCAACTACCCTACCCTCATCAAAAGGACCCTATGTCATATTTTGCAACCATAAGTAATCAAAATGAATACTCATTAGGTTCACAGAATGTATCCTATCAAAAAATCTGCGACCATAACCCACTGTACCAGGCAAAACAAAGATACTCATAAAATTAAAAGGCATATTAGACCATGCAATTTCATCTAAAATGATTTTTGCACCTCCCCCCACAAAAATAAGCTGGATCATTTAAATTTTAATTGCCATTACTTGTAAATCTAAAAATAAAAATATTCAGTTTTATTTTGGCCTCTTGAGCGCAATGAGTCAATGTAAGTAACATTATGGAGTAAAACTAGTTTTGATTTTATTACAGATCTATTCATGCATAGAAAGGTGAATAGATTCTTTTGGAAGATTTTTAACTATTGCATTCTGATAATGATAAGATAATGGTGCTTTTGTTGTACTTCTCATGCTATGAGAAAAGAGAAATCTTATTAAATTTTCCATACAATGGAGAAAAAATCATATTTTCAACTTGAAACAAAGAACTGAATAATTTCTGGGTATAAATTCTAATTATTTTTTAAAAAGCTTTAAAAATGTTGCTTCTTTAATATCACACTTAAAATAATGAGATAATTTTACCAACGGTTTTAAATATTGAATTAAATTGCCTGAAAAGTACTAAATATTCTCCTAAATAGACACACAACACTGAAACTTATTATCCACAAAATGCAGCCAAAACATTTTAATATTTTAGAATAAAGAGTAGAGTATATGTTGCTCACTGATGTGATAAATAGAATTTATTCTGACCATATCTATTGGAATGTTTATTTCATCTTGTGTTACTTTTTATAGCTAATATTTATTAGTGATGCGTATGGGGAATTCACATCAATTTGCGCATGCATGTATACAATAAAGGGAAGTGGGGATCAGTGTAGCACATGAACATTGATTGAGAAGGAAATTTCAAAATCAGGATTTATATGCTAGTATTTTAGCCTCAAATACTAGCGTGGATAGTATGCAACTGGTCCAGTCACTACAGAAATCCTGACCCCTAAACTGAGAACCATGCAACATGCACAAAAGGGAATCATGCTCAACTTCACATGGAGTGATCACAAGACAGCACAGTATATTAGAGGAAAGAAAGGAGTCCAAGATATCATAGAATCCATGAAAAAACATGAATGGCAATGGGCTGGTCATGTTGCAAGAATGTCAGACGACCGCTGGACATCACGACTCACAACGTGGATTCCCAAAGATCACATGCAAAACCAGGACCAACAAAATATAAGATGGCATGACAAACTAAATAAATTCAGAAAGCACTGGCTCCTTGCCGCCCATGATAGAGAGGTCTGGTGAATCTTGGGAAAGGGTTATATCCAACAACAATGATGATATGCTGCTTTGTTTTAAACTGTCCATTTGCAAGCAATAAATATGGCCAAGAAAATAACTTTCAAATGTTTCAAAACACAAAATACACATATTTTCCAAAATAATTTTAGGGTAATTGTTTGCTAATTCTATAGAGAAAATTCCCCATTTAGATGTATGGTAGGCTATAATGTTGGAATGTTGGCATTGATATAAAATGAAAAAAAACTTGACCTGGTATGAAAAAATGATTTTTAATGTAACAGGCTGGCAAAAAGATCATTGTTTCTCTCATTAGATGGCAATAGGAGCATTTAGTTTTAACTAACTTCATTTAAGAACATCACTTTTGATTGTAAAGTGACAGTTGTCATATCAGCATGCATTTACAAATTTTGTTAAAATTGGCATAATCTTTGTTTATTGATTCTGACATTGAATATTGAAGAAAATAAGCAACATTTTTGGCTTTTTTTTAAAGAAGGTAAAAATGCAACTCAAATGCAAAAAAGATTGGTGCAATTTATGAAGATACTGTGAAGAGTCAAACATGTCAAAGTTTTGTGCAGGAAATTTCTCACTGAACAATGCTCTACAATCGGGTAGATGAATTTAGGCTGATTGTCATCAAATCAAGATATTACTTGAGAATAATCAATGTTTTAAGACATTAGAGATAGCCAACATATTCAAAATATCCAAATCAAGCATTGAAAATCATTTACATCAGTTTAATTTACTCACTTTGGTGTATGTCTTACACATCATGAAAATGTTCTATTTTTGAAACAAATTATAACAAATGATAAAAAGTAAATACTTTACAAAAATGTAAATTGAAAGAGATCATAGGGCAAGCAAAATGAATCACTACTAATTTTGCCAGTCTTCATCTAAACGAGGTGATGCTGTACATATGGTGAGATTAGAAGAGAGTTGTCTACTTGAAGCTCCTTTCAGAGAACCAAATGTAAGTACTCATGTAATTTAAGTTAGTTAATGTAAGTATTCATGTAAGTACTGCTCCAAATTAGACAAATTGAAAGCAGCAATCAATGAAAACTTTTCTGATGTTTTACAGAGGGAAACGCAAGTGATGTCATAAATTAAATTCCTTCTGACCATAATTATTTTTTGATGGAATTTTCTTTTATATGATTTTCACATACAGTTGTTCAATTATCAATAGTGAGTTTGTCTTATTTTTCACTGAAGATACCCAACAATACATTAAATTTACGTGTGCTCTCTTCGAAATTAGGGAAATTGAGAATAGCCAAAATATGCAAAAAATATCATCTAGTTAGATTGATTACAGTTGGAGTGATGTTTTTTTCAACAACCAAGATTTTCACTGAAACATCAAATTCCATAATACCATGCCTGTTTGAGGTATTTTTGTTCAAGTTTTCAGACTACATACAGAAACAATTGTTGGATTTTAATAACTCTTTTCTGCGAATTAAAACTGAATCATTGGAGTTGATGAAAAAAATGTTGTTTATTGGAGGAAATTTGCAGCTCGATTAGAAAAATAAATTAATGAGTTAATTTTACTATTCATTCAGTTTGATATTACTGTAGTCTATGATCATAAGCGTTGCATACCATTTTTTCTTCTCTCTCTCTCTCTCTCTCTCTCTCTCTCTCTCTCTCTAAACTGGAAATTGAAAAAAAATTGTTCAATATCTGTCAAAATGACTGGTGCTATAGTTTTGATGGCTATTTTTTTCCAATTCCACCTGCTTACTTCTAATATACTCTAAAATTCTGTACCAAAGAGGAATTTTCTTCACAGAATCCTTTTGCTTTTTTCCTTTCCCAATAGAAAATATTCCACAAGAAATTTGAAGAAAACAAATCAGTTTTGGCTGAATTGTAAAAATTTCAAAATTATCAAGAATTTATTCATTTACACCAAAATTTACCACAAAATTTATACAAGAAATCATAGTTTTTTTAAAGGAAACCAGATAACCAATGCAATCAAAAAAAAATCTCCTCTTATTTGGCTATGATGATAAAATTACAAGGCTTATATTACTTAGAGCCAGTCCGTCGAGTGTATATTGCACTTAGCTACAGACAACCAGACATCAAAGAAATATAGGTAGGGTCTCAGTGACCTTAAAATCTGCTCTGTTCAACAAAGGCTACTGGTTTAAAAAGCTAAATAATAATGAAAAAAACAGCCATGAATAGAAACATCTTCCCCTGCCCAGAGTTTCAGCTCTAAGGCAAGACCTCTCAAGCTTTTCTCATTTGCAACCCCTTTTGATGAGACAAAATTTTTTGCAACTCCTCACTCACAGTTATAGAAGCAATTACTAAGACTATAATTAGTCTTTAGCCATAATCTAACAGAAACCAAACATAGAAACAAATAACTACTCCAAAAATTGTCAAAAACTTCAACATATTTATAATCTGTATGTTTAACAAGGTTTATTACAAAAACAAGAACCATGGGTTAAACGAGGAGTCCACCATCCTTACGTCCATATCAATGATTTCTAATGTCAAAGGAATTCTAAATAAAATAGTATTAGCATTAATGGCTAAAACAAATAATTAGTTTGAATTAAAGTAAATGTACAATTTTTATCAATAATTTGTTCTGGAGTCTCATTGTATGGTTACTTTATATGATAGTCGGCTTTAAATGAGTATATATAACACTTTTAGCTATAAAGTTAGCTAAAAGTGTAAAAGTTTAGCCATTTTTGCAGACAGTTTTAGCTATTGATAACAAACGATACTTGGCAACACTGTAAAAACCTAACATTTGATGAGTCATCCATTGGTCTGAATAGAATTCTCTTTATGATATCACACCTTTTCATGACATCACACCTCTTATGACATAATAGCAGCTGGTAAATAAAACACAAAAACCCCTCCTTTCTCTTCCTGCTGTTTAACATAACCGGAAAACACCTAATAGAAATGTATTGACGCATCTAAAAAAATTTTTTTTTTTCTAAACAAATTATTAAAACGGAACAAATTTTTTTTTTTTAAATCAGTGAATTGACTAAATAATGCTGTCACATGGTTTTTCGGAGACAGCAATGAACAAAATTCATAACAGCTTGTTTTTTGTCATTCAAAAAAAAAATTGAAATAAAATTAATTAAAATACAAATCATAACATTTGAATAACTTTTAAAATTGAAAACGTGAAGTTGATGTTATGTTTCATTGACAGCAGAACAGATATTGCTCTTTGATCTTAAACTAAAGGCTGAAGAAAGCATATTCCGATCTGGACCCCAACATTAGTATAGTGCCACTACATTTTGTAAAATTGATGAAAAATCAATAGATCTTTCCATTCTTACAACAACTGATGTATTCATATATGTAAAATGTTTTCAACAGTTGTTTTGAATTTAATCAGAAAAATTGATGATTAAAAAGAAATATGAAAACGTGATCGATAATGTTGTTTCAGCATGCTACTGCCATAGGAATCAGAATAGTCACCTGAGTTATAAAATGCACTGTGCTGAAATATATTTTTTCAAAAGTTCTCAATGAACACACACTGAAACATTTTTTTACAAATTTGATAATAGGTTTTTTTTTCAAATTCATTTCAAATCACTGAGGCCAATTTTTTTTAAATTGATCTTTTCTGGTAGAAATTTCACCTTTTCTCAAAAATTTTTAACACACATTTGTTATTGTCAATGACTTTGAAAAGAGTCATTAACATACCAACTTTTGTTCGGACAACCTAAGCTCTTACCATCTCCAATGTTGACTACATTCAGAACGATTCATTCTATAGCTCTCTTCAGCATAAAATGTAATACCCGGATATCATTACGGATATTACTATCAGGCAAAACGTCATCCCATGTGTGGAACTCACCCTATTTCATGGAACTTATTCAGGAAGCACCCATCTCATCACTAATGATGAGTTTTGATACAGTTAGCCAGGTTAATAAAGTATCAACTGAGGAAGTTTTGTACATCCTTCAAGACAAACTGGAAAACGACTTTGGTCTGAAGACTTGCACTAGTATCTCCATTATTAACTTGATGGACATATTGATATTTTATATAAGAACAACTCATTTCCAGTTTTTGCCTGGTGATATTTAATATCTAGCCGTACGTTCTACTCCATTGAAGCCTTTGGTCTGGCTTAGGCACATAGTTGATAGGTTTATCTTAAGGCCACACCAAGTGGACATACAGGTCCTATTGGATCATGTCAATTCAATCAGAATTTCCATTCAATCTACAATGGAGAAAGAATGTAAAAGCAAACTTCTTTTGGGGAATATCTGGGTGATCTGTACAGAAGGAGGACATAACATGGGTGTGTATAAAAAAAACAACACACACAGGGTTATATCTGAACTTTAAATCCAACCATCCTTTTTGTAAGCACTAGTTAGTTGCCTTAAACACCAGGCTTGAGAATTCAGTAGTGATCAAACAATTTTTCAGGAAGAATTCAGGGACATTAGTAGCACACTCCAACATGACTACCTCGGTTGTTTCAAAAATGGGAAATTAGAGAACCCCCACTACCACCAACCAAGTAGCCCCAGCAAACATTCCTTATTAAGAGGTGTGGCAGAACAAATCCAAAGGGTTTGTCATCACTATAACATCAGGATAGTGTTCAATGTAAAACTACTCTCTGCAACTGCCATACTAAGATTAGTCCCTTACTAGAGAAGGGTCTGACTGAAGATTGTACTCACTGGCAGGTTGTGCGATCAAATCTTGGCATGGATATCACACACCTTGGGCAGGTTCGTGTAGATCTGCATAGGCCCCCATGCACAGGTCAACATAGTCCACGTAGCTTTTCCAGTGACAATTATCAAAATGTTTAGAAGCAGAACTTTAAGATTGTGATTATATGAAATTCATTGAAAAAATTTTTGCAATCTTAAATAACATTTTGGCAACCCTTTGTTTTACGAAAGCCAAAATTTCAACATTTGTCGAAATCAACTACGGAGGCAAAAAAAGGGGCAAAAGCGAAGTGACTGAAATCACACAAATTATTAATTGTATTAAATAACAATTTTAAATTTTAGAGTTCCACACACTTACTCACTTGATGATGTTAAAAGTTGTGTGCCTTTTTTGACGTCAAGTGAGCAAGAGAAGAAAATTCACGAAAGGAAAACGGAAGTTTATACATAAATCAGAAAATAAAATTTTTGCATTCTCAAAATGAAGGATTGCCCAATATTTTTTTGACAAAAAAGGAAGTAACATATGGGAACTAAAGGGAGTAACCTTATACTTCAAAGGTGTACTTCTGTATGACAGATGGAAAGTAATGATCTAGTTTAACATGGTAGTTACAATGTAAATACAACCCCATTTTAAAGGCTTAAAAAAACAATTTCTCTAAATACTGAATTTAACCTCCATTTCTTTAGATTTTTAAAAATTTTGACAGAAATTCATGAGTGCAAAAATCTCCAAGGAGACTAATTTTCTGAATAACTTGCATCAAAAATTTTGCCATAATGCATTTGCTAAATACAGTTATTTGAAAAGATCTGCTTACTGACAACAGATTGCTACTACTGATGAAATAGTAGAGTATCTGACTGCCAGCAGGCAAGGCACACATTCAAATCTGAGTGTGATCATAGAAAATTTTTAATACCTCTTAGCTTCTATTTCGATCATGTGTGCACACATACATTGTTACAGACAACCAAAAGAATGAGCGATTTGTCTATAATCATTAGATACTAAATAAAGAAGAGTTTCTGCAGTTTATTTACTTGCAAATGCGTAAAAAAACAGAGTTCATTCTGGTCATATCAGATAGCGCTACTTTTCTCTCGGAAAGTGACCCAACAGGTCAAATGATTGTCTAGTATAAACTAAAAGGGCATAGCTAGTTTTCTTCTACGTTTTCTCTAGTCTTATCTAATCGGAAATGACTCATATTGCGTATATTAATGGAGTAAAACGTGCGAAAAATTGTTCTTGCTTGAAGATTTAATTTGTAAAATTGATGTTGATGCGTAAAATATCTTTATTGAAAGAGGAAACTAAAGATTGAAATATTGAAAAAAAATAGAATCTAAAATTTAAATTCGCATAACTTCACCTATAAATTATTACTCTTTTAATTCGACAAATGATTTTCTCCTTTTTTGATAATAAAATTTACGTTAAGGGCATCAGAATGTTTTTGAATTCAGTGCAGTATGTTTTTTGATTGAAGACTTGTAGATTTTTATTGAACCCATAGTGTAAATTACATTGTTAAAAAAATAAAAGCGCATTTAAATACATCATTGACCAAGGCTTGACAAACAACGAACTTGTTAAAACAGTTGTCAGAAAAACCATCGTTTTATGCCACATAACAGACATTCATATTTTGAGGTCTTTCTAATTAGTGCTGAGCAAATGGGTACTCTTTGGTTAGGGGGCAAAGGGCGTGATTTGTCCAAAAATTTACAAGGTTAGGGGGCATTCCTCTTGCTTACTGCAATAAAGTGGCGGCTTTTAAGCTTTCGACAATCGACGACTACACTCTCTCTTAGAAGAAAAAACGCACAGAATCGCATAAAAAATTGTTTCCTTGTGATCTGGGTTTCTTAAAAGATGTCCTTGTCGTCTGTCATTTGAAACATGCTTATATTGTCGAGAAGAAAGTTGTTGATCAAACACACATAAATGTCATTTCTGACGAATGACACTTGACAAATGTCATTAGTGTTTTCTGCACCCAGTAATTAATAACTTGGGCTTGAAATTAAAATCTGTACATATGAATAATGCATGAATAAGCAAATTCGTAAGTGTATTCAATATTAATTCAATTACTCATGTTTATTGTTTAATAACTTACTATAAGCATAGGTTAGTTAGTCCGGCACAGAGCCAATTACGGAGAAATGTTAAGATGATGTTTCACCAAATTTTAAACTTGAGGAGAGCCGGCTTCTTGCCTTGGGTGTCAGCGTAATCAAACAAGGACTTCGTACGAAATCCTTCTTTCTTTTAATTACCGGGGCTTGAAAAGCGACACTGAGGCCGGTGGAAAGTATGCAAATTGGCAACTACCTCAGTCACGAAGAAGCAGGCTGCGCTGTAATACTTATATTCAGTATTTCTCTTCATATGTGTTAATGTGTATATACACTCTGTGTGTATGTGTGTAATTTGTGTGTATCATAAACATACGTACTGTTTTTACGCGTGTTATAGTATTATTAGGCTAGCCTAAACAAAATAATTTCAACTCAACTTCGCAAATTACATGTCGAATGGAAAAAAGTTACCCAAATGTGTAGATTGTGTTTGCATTTTACGAAAACGATACATTCTTTTTTTTATGCTCTCAGAAAAGAAAAAAGTCTGTAACTTCGTCTTCATTTTGTTGAATAGATATAAGAACCCAATTCATGCATAAAAAATAAAACAGACGTACAAACTGTCTAGAGACAAAAAAAGGTCTTGTTTTAAAGGTGTGGGGAAAGGATGCTGAATGAAAATGTTAAGACCTCCGGTCAAGGCCGAATTTGCGAATAATACAAGAAAATAGAAATAATCTCTTCTTTTCTAGTCAATGACATAATGTGAGGATTAGACTCCCTGCACGTAGCACAACTGCAAAAATATTTAGTAGTGGTATTTAACTTACATCATTTATTTGATTTTAACTAACAAAACTGTCCTTTTTTTTAGCCGTAAATTGAATCTTATCATTCGATGAGATTTAAGCGAGTGCGTTAAATAACAATAACAATATACAACTGTATTTTCAATATTACCGCTGATACTAAATAAAATAATTACTTTAAAAATATAATGAAATCAACGGAGATTGGGTTTTGTTCCCGATTCACTCAGTGAACAACTTCTTTCTCTTTAAAGAGCATGTCGCTAGCACAAAAAGAGTACCAAGTAAGTAACTATAGTCAAGTCATCACGGGAAAAATAAATGACTGCGTGGGGGTAACAAAAAATGACAACAACACAAAAGAATTCATCTTGAAACTACGACCACAAAATGATTGACATTTCCTCTTTGTTATCTTTCCTTATTCGTCTGAAAACTGATTCTCTCAAGTAAACCATTGTCCATAAAATTTGTTACGCTAAATAAATGGAACTTCAGATTTACACAACTACTACTTCTTCTTACCTACTGATATTAAAGAACGTTATTATTGACACAACACGAGAAGAGCAACTAAAAAAACGTCACCAGTCACAATCCCACATGACCATTCTCTCCTATTTTAAAGCAATCGTCGTTTCTGGTGACACCAGCGAGGTGCGATTGATATAAACAAAACAAAAACTTACTTTCATCAAGATGGTGAGAAAATAGCAACAACATCCAATTAAAGAACAGAATGAAGGGAAAGTGATGGAACGGCTATATTCCCATTACTTCTTGTCTTGACATGAAGTTCCTAAAAATGTTGCGGGTTAGGTACTTAAAACATGTGCTGTATTATGGGTAAAATCAGGCGGCAGGCCCTTGATGTTGCACAAAGCCAATAGTAGTCAATCACTCAAGAAGAAGTAAAAACCCACGGAAGAGCATCTCCTCACAGCTGGTATTAATAATAGTAGCACTACTTCACACAACCAATGTCAATGCCAGCTCGTAGTAGTAACACTAGTAATAGCTGTCATAGTAAGAAAAGTTGTAACATTAGTCTTGATTTTTCTTCCTTACGATTGTGAGTTTTATTGTTGCGGTAAAGTAAACACTACACAGATTTTCCGGGTATTTTTCCGTATACTTTTTTCCCCCTAATCTTGATAAAGAAGAAGCCTACTTTACTCTGCTTTTCAAAATGTTTCACATCCCCCCTGTATAAATGTGCGCCACTAAACTTACAGTGGATAAAACCAGCTAACCTCTGACAGTCTCAACAATTACAACATTTAAAATACTTTCAATTAGAAAATATTACGGAAACATTTTATAATCATAAGTGATTTTGTTGGTGTTGTCTTTCACTTTGGCGCCAGAGCCAAATAAATAGCATTTCCTTCTCCCAGCATCATTACTATTAATAACCAGGAAAATACAGCAATGTTGATCTATGAAGATATTGATGTTTGAGTAAGTGTAATGATAACAATCGCTTTGTTGGCAAATACGAAGACGAATAAATTTCAAAATATGAGGCACTAATAACATATAGTCTAAGCCAAACCAATATGGGTCGCTTTTCAATCTTGCCATGGAAAATTTGCTTTTGTTGTTTTTATTTTATGGTGATTTCTTTTCGGTCAAATACAAATCTAATTTCTAAGATACTTTCAATCCATTAGACCCTGCAACCACCTAGAAAGTAGATAGGTTTTCAGAGAAAAAAAATGTTTTGGGTGATTTCACGAGGGGAGTTCTATTTACGATGTAATTATAATGATAAAGTGGGTACATACTTTCCGCCATCTTTACGTAGATAGTGACAACTATTTCCGTATTACCATCATGGCTTCTATACGATGTATCGTCTGCTCTTTGAAATTCTTTCAAACAATCCAACTTTTCAGCTAAAGAGTCAACGAACAAGCTTTAGTTGCGTTTTTTTTTTATTTTCGTTTATTTTCTCAAAAAAGGAAAAATTTGGAAAAATGGCTCCCCCCCCCCCACTATAGAGCAAATATGGCATATAGTAATTAGGGTTGGGTTAGGGTTTCTTACTTCTCAATTATTGATCAGTGTTATTTTTATAGCCCCAGTAAGATGGCAGAAAGTATGTGTTCACTTTATTATTATACATACATTGTAATTAGAACCCCCAAGTGAAAACTTTAAAAACTATTTTTCTAAACCTTAACAAATTTCCGGATGGTTCTAGGGTCTAATGGATTGAAAGCACCAAAAATTGAAGGGAAAAAGAATTCTCTTTAAATTCCCGCCACATAAATCTTTACCCGAAAAAAGGAAAATTGGAAACCCAGAAAAAAAAATCAAAAACAAAATCAAAAAACAAGCCTGGCTGTTGCAGGGTCAAACTCCACTCCTACAGCTATTCCAACTGAGGATGATTACAGCAACTCTTATACAGTATATATCTTAAATAAAAGTAATTCTGTGCATAAATGTACTCATTTTTTAGAATGTTAAATAAGCCCTTGCATATTTCTTATATAAATTTTCATGGATAGGTACGACTTGCCAGTTTGGCTCAGTTAGTAAGAGAGCTACCTGCTGATCCATTGGTTGTGATTTCAAATCAGAATAGGGAAATGTTGATTTTATATATTGTTTTTGTTTAACATGACAGGATAGACAAACAGTAAAGAGTTTAATGCCTTAAATTAGGTGAGGATTGTTATGTTATTGTAGAAAAACAAAATCAACTCCAGACTTGGACTGGTTTTTGACAAAAACGAATTTCAGTTGTTATAAAAGCAATGTTTAAAGAAACTGAAGAAGAAAAATAGAGACAAGACTTTTACATCGACCATAAACTGAATGAAAATCAATACGTATATAGCTATGGTGCAAGAAAGATAACAGTGTAAGTTTCAATTTAATGTTCCAGACTATTGTCTCTCAATCACCCAAAAATTTAATTCATCTCTACTCAGCCCATGGACCATTCTTCTATGAAATATCTTTGAAAAGAAAAAAGAACTTTTGGAGATATGGTTACAACAAATATGAATGAATACATTTAGAGAAAAAGGAGAAATATCTGTCAATAGGAAACAAAAATTTGTGGATCCCCCAAATTTAATCAATTCTTCCTTAGCCTGTTGCTCTCTCTTCCACAAAACATCATGTGAACTTTTGGAGATATTGTGTGGAGAACAGATAGTCTGATAGACAAATATGAGTGAATACACATAGCTCTTCCAAATTCATTCAGAGGTAAATAACTTAGTAAAAATCAACAACGAATTCACAGTGCGAGAGAGAGAGAGAGAGAGAGAGAGAGAGCAATACATTCAGCATTTCCATTCATTAAACTGAAAGCCATAGTTAGAGTTGACAAAAAATAGATACTTTCGAAAATTAGTTGTTTTTTTAATGTAAACAACCTCAGGTCTACACGCCATTGACCATAACTGTAGGTGCAGCACCTATCCAGATAAAATCATGCCACAACTATCCCTAAACAGTGCAACCAGAGATCTCAGTAAGGAGCTACAAATTCAAAAAGCCACCGGGGTTAGAAAACACTCCTTCTCAGAGAGATCCACTCCTATCTGGGACATGCTATCCGATGCCACAGGCTATCCTCCAACGTATTTGAATCAAATCTTTAAAAGGATCTGAGTCATCAGAGTTTGAACCTGATGATAAAAAACAATCAAAAAATCTAAAAAATAAATAACAGGAAGTCAAAACAACAGTAGGACTCCATATGATGACCTTATCAACCTATAATCGTGCTTTTTGAGGCACACAAAAAGGCAAATTTTTATCTGCAAATTACTTCCTTTTTTTTGTTTTGATTAAAAAGAAAACTTCTTTTTTTCATAGACCAACTTTTAACAGTAAATTTCAGCAGAAAGTTTTGCTACAGCATACTTGAAGCCATTATGAAGACTGGAAAAGAAAAGTGGGCAGGCAAAATTTTTTCCTGTCTTTGTCATTAGATGGCATTAAAAGTGTTTTAGCTTGATCTAATTTCATCCGAAAACATTGTTTTTGATTGTATTGTGACAGCTGTCATATCAGCTTGCATTTTTTTTTAAATTGGCAAATTTTACTTATTGATTCTAACATTGTGAAGAGTAAGATCTTTTCCAGTTCCCCATCCAAAAGGATGACATACTTCCTCCCAAAGGATGAAAACATTGATACCACGGTATAGAAAGGTGACATTCTCTGAGTTCCAGTGAGCATAGAACACACTGGGAGTTGTCACTAATCATAGAGATGCATAAAGGGAAGTGAAACCTAGTTATGTTTTGGCTTGACCTTGCCAATGCATACAGCTCAATAAACAGGTCAATTGAAACAACCCTGGTCTGACACTATGCACCCAGTAAGATCAAGAACCTCATCCTGAACTATTACTGGAACTTCAGGCTTCGAATCTCTTCTGGTAACAAGACTAGATTGGCCCCAGCTCGTAAAAGGGATCATAACTGAGTGTACCATCTCATTTATCCTCCTTATCCTTGGCATGAACATGTTAGGCAAGGCAGCTGAAATTGAGTTCAGGGGCGCTCAGTCTGAGTCTGGCAGATGCCCCATCAGAGCCTATATGGACAACATCATTGTCACCAGGACATAGGTGCCTGACAGTAGATGGATCCTTAAAGGCCTTTTGGGTCTGGTTCCCTGGGGGCAAACTCATAAAATCTAGGGCCATGGTGGTGAGATGAGGAAAAGTGGTGTACAAGTTTTGCTTCTTTTTGGATGGTGTTGCAATTCCATCTATCACAATGACATCAGTCAAGAGCCTGAGCAAGGTATTTGACTCTAGTCACAGGGATACAACAGCCATTCAAACAACCAGGGAGTAGACAAGTCTGGCTTACCTTACCCGCCAAATTAAACGCTTGGATTTATCAACAAGACATCTTACCACAAGTCCTCTTATGTTGGTGTACAAGGGAGCCCGGTGAACAGTGAAGGCCTGGAGAGGAAGATCAGCAGCTACCCACATATATGAATGGGTCTGCCTCATAGTCTCTGTAGTGCAGCACTGTATGGGAGGAGCAACAAACTCCAGCTTCCTGTCAGCAGCCTCAACAAAGTGTTCAGGGCCCCTAACATGGGAGGGCATTATGGGGACTCATGGGACACAAGATTGGCGTCAGCAGGCAATCCAATGCAGACAGCCAGGAAGTGGAGAGCCAAGGAATGTCTGGAGATAGCAGAACTGTGGCTGAGGCACAGGGCTTCTAGTAGACATGGCGGCAACAGGATAGGCAGGGTTGGGAGCTATTTTACAACCTCACCTTGATAAGATCCAAGACAAGGATAGACGTCATTTAGTCCAGGAGATGTGAGCAAGTGTCAAGGAGGAGTGGATTATTAGGATGACGGGCATGCTCCAGCAGAATCCCAAGATATTAGGTTTGTGATCTAGGTTGTACACAATGTCTAACCTAGCCTAGCAAATCTCCACATCTAGAACAAGGATGATCATCCCAGATGTCCTCTGTACCCCAGAAAAGGTTCATTAGAGAAAATCTTTAGCAGCTACCCAACAGTACTGGGGGAGGGCCATCACAACTAGTGGCACAGCCAGGTGTTGAAGACGGTTGCCGATTCCATCTACACCAAAGCCATTGCCAACAACAAGCTCCCTATCAGCAGTCTCAACCAGAATATCGTTTTCGTCAGGACTGGAGAGCAGCTTCAGTCATGGCCCACATCAGTAAATAGTCTGCTCACTTCCTCATCAAATGAGAGCTGCGGGTCAACCTGGGGAGGCAGCTTATATTTCAAGACCACAACATGATAATGTTGCCGAGGCCAGACTTGGTACTATCATCAGATTCTTTGAAGAAGGTAGTTAATGGTTCCCTGGGAGGACTGTATGGAAAAGGCAAGTGAGCTAAAACAGTCCAAGTACCAAGAGATGGTGGATCAGGCTGGAGGGGGATCTGGAGGGCCTGTTGTGAGTTAAATGAAGTAGGGTATAGGAGTTTTGCAAGGCGCTTGCTATGCAGGGTCTACATTCAACTTGGCACCAATGGGGCTTCAAGGAGGAGTGCAATCAAATCCAACATGGAAGCCATCGAGACAGCCTCCAGATGGCGTCGGATCAAGAGGATTGATCTGCAGGCCAATGCTGTAAGGACACAAGCCATGGCTTTGTCAAACCAGGCTGGGTTACCTGAGTGAGAGTGCATGATCTTGAAAGACCCGAAGTACCTGATGACTGCAGGAACATCACTACTAATGTCCCTGCATAAATTAGTATTGAATAAAGGTATTGCGAGAGAAAGTGAGTGTTTATAGTGTAAACAAGCTTGGCAATGCTAGGGTCGAACTCCTTCATTACGTTAAAATCCAAAAAGTTTAACAAAACAGAATTCATTTCTCCATACAATATTATTCAAAAACTGTCTCATTTCAGCTCCTTTATTAGTAGTTTCTGTATATGGGATTTGCAAACTTTACCCAGACAAATCAACCTGAGTTGGGCTTTAGAAATGAGAGTGAATTTTTCATCAGTTTTGGCATGTGTCACTGTTATTCGTGCATGACATCACTGGTTTTTGATCTGATCATCATCACCCATCATTACATATAAAAGATAAAGCCAAAACTCACTAGTAGGAGTTTAACAATAAACAATTGTTTCTAGCTAAATTTATATACCAGGACAGTTATCCTGACATTTCAAGTACAAAAATAAAGAATTTTATTGAATTAAGCTATTATTACTCACCACAGTAGACCGTCCTCTCGATGGAGCCTACAATAGAAATAAAAAATGAATATCAAAAAAAAAATAAACATATAAACAAGAATGTATGTCATTCAATCCTCCCAAACTTGATAAGAAAGGAGTTCATGATATTAATCCATTGAGAATTCTAATTTACAATGTATACTGTTAGAAAAGGTTTCCAGTGTAAATGATTTCATTTGGACCTTTATTTTTATTTGTTTTATTAGATGAAATACTGTAAATCATTATTATTCACTTTTTGCTATTATTTACCTCCATTTGAATGGTCGTACATTAAATGAGTCACCCTCTGGCATAGACAGTTGTGAGTTTGATTCTCACCTGGAATTTTATTCTTTATTTCAATCAGCACTTTTAATTTATTTACTCACAGCTGAAGGGTACTCAGCCTGATTTTAGTTGCAATAAAAAGCAACAATTAAGATGAAAGTAAACAGTAGCAAAAAATTGATAGGAATGATGAACTTGCCATCACAGTCAATGATAGAACAACCATGGTGTCAAAATTTGAAGTCATGTAAAAAAAAAAATTCAGTAGAATCTAAATGTTATCAATAAATCCATCAAAATAAGGCCCAAAAAGGTCAAAAAAGCTTTTTTCCCAAAATCAAGACACATTTTTAGAGAAGTTTTAGGGGAGTACTGATGCCTATTTTCAAGTCAGTAGAAAAATGGTAGGGCCAGGAGTGCTGGAACACACAAACACACAAACACACAAACAAACGCACAAATAAAAAAAGGATAGGACCCTTCGCAATCTTTGCTATGGTTGTTCAATGGTTTCAGTTCTACAAGAGTTAAAATCAAATCAGATTTTCAAGTAAATCAATTTATAATACAAACTTGTTCCAAAATAAGGAGTTACTACAGACAAACTTGTCAGCCTTTGTCAAATAATATAATTTTGTGATAACACTACAAACCGTTGATCTACTAAAAACCCTTCATTTTATGGGTCCACAATATACTCAATTTCAGTCTGAAAGAAAAGCACTTCATCCTAATTCATTATCATCATCATCAGTTTTTTATTGTCCGTCGTTAGACATAGGTCTCCCCCAGGAACAGCCACATTTCTCCATCATGGGCATCGCGGAGCCAGTATTTTCTGAATTTGTTTAGTTCATTTCTCCATCTTGTATTTTGTCAGACTCAGTTTCACATGTGATCTCTGGGGATCCATGTTGTGAGTCATTATGTGCATCGGTTGTCTACCATTCTCGCAACATGACCTACCCATAGCAATTCAAGTTTCCTAATAGATTCTATGATGTCTCAGACTCTAGTTCTCTCCCTCATATACTATGCTGTCTTGTGATCTCTCCAAGTGAGGTTGAACATGATTCTCTCATGTGCACATTGCATGCTTCTCAATATGCAGGTATATCTCCTGGTTAGGTCTCATGTTTCAGCCCGATAAATGACTACCGGGAAGATGCATTTGTTATATACTCTTCTTTTTAGGATTATTGGGATAGTCTTATTTTTGAAGGTTGAGCATGCTCTGCCAAAGGCTTGCCATCCTAGGGTGATTCTTGATTTCTTCTTTTCATGGGTTTCATGGTGATTCGTTGTTCCAGGTAGTTGTAATGGCCTACTTTTGACAGATTCACATCTTAGATTTTGACAATTATGTCCTTATTCTCAATGTGATAGGTGCACATGAGTTTCGTTTTACTGAAGTTTATGTGTAGACCGACTTTTTTGCTTTCTTTGTTTAGTTCATCTGGCATTAGTTGGAGGTTGTGTAGGTTCTCTGCACAAAGGACAATGTCATCTGCAAATCTGAAGTTGCTCAGATATTCACAATCAATCTTGATTCCTCTTAATTATATGATCACAAATTTAGTATCAATGGAAAAGAATAAAATTTGCTGATATTTTGCAAAAAGCTTGTTTTTTAATGAGCACACACACAAAAATCACCAAAAAGCACATTTTCTGTACATTCATAACATTCTAATGAAATGCACATGATCTTTACAAATTTAGCAAAAAAAAGTTTCATGTTTCATAGATAGGTAGATTTCACAGCATGGCATAACTTCTCATTGAAAAAATGTACATTTTTTTATAAAGATTTTTTTTTTGATTTGTTGTTTTATTCCGTTTTTTTTTTTAAAACAAAAATAATCAAATGATTACTTATTTGCAAAGTATAGCACATAGTTTATAAAACTAGTAGTTGTAGGTATACCCTCAGCAGGGAACTGATGACAAGTCATTTTAAAATAGTAATTAAAAATTTTCAAGTTTTTTTCTTGTTTCATTCTCATCTCATCATCAACAGCCATTTAACGTTCATCAATAAATCTTTCACAAGATTCACCTCACTATCATGGGCATCACGGGGCCAGTATTTTCTGAACTTTATCTTTCATCTTTATTTTTGCCCGCCACAGGTTCATATAAAACCTCCGCAGATTCATATTGTGAGTAGTGATATCCAATGGTTGTTTACCATTCTAGTAACATGACCAGCCCATCGCCATTCGAGTTTTCTAAAGGTTTTTATGACACCTCTGACTCCTGTTTGTTTTCTTATATACTGTGCTGCCTCGTGATCTTTCCATGATTCTCAGTTTGACGGTCAATCTATCAGTAAGGTTCCATGTTTAAACTCTATATACAAAGAATTTGAGCGAAATTTTGGGGAAGAGCGGGCAATAGATGAGGGAAAAAGTGTTTTAATTTTGGAGTGGATCCATACACAATTAACTTCCCACATCCTAATTAATTATCTGCACCACACAATAACTCCAAAGGTTCTCCATTTGTCTACACCATATCTAAAAAAGTTATCAATGAATTTCAATGGAATTGAGGAAAAGTTGACAATAGCTTACAGAGAGAGCAATCCACCAACACTTACCCCCCCCCCAATGTTATAGGTATCAGTCCACACAGGTGTTTCATTTTAATGCCATTTTTCATTAACTTTTTTGGCAACAGATCAGGAATGTCTACCAGAGATATTCTCACTTGCTGAAGGGCCCTCTAGCAAGTTCAATTGGTTTCTTTGGGCAACACGAAGATTCCCACAAGGCTCTATTACAATGTCAGGATTTATAGTGCCAAAACATTTGGAACATTTACTTTTTTCAAAACGGACAATTTTCTGAGGCAACGAAAGTCTAATGCAGGGATTCCCAAGCTTTTTGGCACCACTGCTCTCTTTCACATAGAAAACTTTTCCATCGCTCGCCTGTACAGTAGATATTCAAAAAATATACTCAAAAATGGGTAACTCTTACAAAACAATAAGAACGAACAGCTTCCAAGTTACAAGATTGATTAATAAGAATAATGTGAAGTACAGGTGTGCGTACCTAAAAAACACAGTGCCTCAAAAGATACAAAGACACTTATTACTGTAATTTTCTGAAGATGACATTGAAATTTATGAAAATGTGGATTTGAGTTCACTATTTTAGTATTTTATAGGAAGTAAATATCTGATCCTTGCTAGTTTAAACAGAAAATCTACAAGGAACCCAAAAATTCATAGTAATTCAATGGTAAATAGGTAGCAAAAAAGTGCTCTTTGTATCTTTTGAGATGAAATCTGGTTTCTCTGAGAAACTGCTTTTGGTTGATCTTTTTGACAACTTCAGAGTGATCCTTATTGGGTACTTCATAGTCCAC
Organism: Thysanoteuthis rhombus; assembly: GCA_963457665.1. Taxonomy (NCBI): domain Eukaryota; kingdom Metazoa; phylum Mollusca; class Cephalopoda; order Oegopsida; family Thysanoteuthidae; genus Thysanoteuthis; species Thysanoteuthis major. Next base: position 49,266,209 of record OY735208.1, on the reverse strand, counting down.
TGAGCTTCTGCCCATTGGAATCATCTCAAGGGGGCCTGCTATGATATCTTCCAAATTGAATCTGGCAGTAGATGCTCAGGTGTAGGAGTAATAGTTTTGAAATTATGGGTGAAAATGCCAATGTATCTTTTGAGGTACATATTGAAAAAAAAAGAAAAACTATTGCTAAAAGTATGATTTCTTGTCTTATAACATTTAAACACCCTTGAAAGGAATTTTACAAGGCAGGAGCATACAATAGAAGAAAAAAAATTTCCCATCAGATTTTATGCAAAAAATAAATTTTACATATCTATTGAGACACATTGGGGTTAAAATTAGTCATCATTAACTGCATGTCACCTTGCTTAGTTATATCCAGCCTACTTCTATTTTTAGATAGCAAGGTGCTGACGTGACTGAAACCAACTTCAACCCAGTAGGACATTGCAAAGGCAAGCAAAATCTACTCTTAGTGCTCCCATAGATTGGGGTAAGAATTCAATATACTTTGTTTGCCAAGAAGCTGATATCGTGCGGCATCACTGTCATTTTGTAACGCTATTAATTCTTCCTGCACATCGTCCATGCTACTTTGACTTCAAATTGGTTGCTATGCCAAAGCTGTAACAGACAATGCAATAATATCTTGGAATCACTGTATCAGGTCATCATGGATCGATAGCAAATAGTCATGAGAAGTAATTATATCCTCATGAACTGATTTATGTTCCAAGCTATCCAATCATTGAAATTGGTAGAGTTGACATCTGAGAATGTTCATCTTATATAGCACCAATTTAGAAATGAAAGCAGTGAAGGATGTTTTACAATAGACAAGAGTGTTTTGCTTTCCTTGCAATGATGTATCAAGATCGTAAAGTTTGATTAATATATTGCTAAGGAAAAACTATCACTTTTTGTGGCACTCTAAGGAGTGGAAAATGGAATAGTTTAGAAAAAATTCCATAAGTATCAAATAGTTTGACAAAACAAATAGTCACCATCATTACTAAGAGATGATCAAACAAAGAGCGGTCTTGATATATATGTACCAAGTACCTACCTACAGAGTGTAGTGCAGACATATATATATATCTAACATTTACACGTCTCTACTCTCTGACATAAAGTGCAATATCATAATACAGCATAGTAAATTAATAATAAAAAATGTTGCCGTTGATTTTTTTTACTGCCAATTATAGACTTGAATACTCAAAATATTAACGATCAAAATTTCAAAATGCCCATTATATTTCAAAACAGTTGCTCACAGCCAACCCAAGAGTTGAGATCGCCCATCAGTGGGTGACATCGCCCAGACAGGGAAACCCAGATCTTATAAGACACAAAAAATTACTTGCAACGATTTTTTTTTTCTATTTTCAAGTGGTTTGACCATTAGTATCAAAAATATGAAATTGACTTTTTTGATTAAAAATTTCAAATCATACAGTAAAAAAATGGAAAGCATTCCTTCAAGAGTTATACGAAGAGATTATTTTCCTTCAAAAAAGGTATTTCTTGCTTCAGTTTTCTCTATAACTGTCAACTGACTCTGATTGTGTCATAAAGGCAATGCATGGATATGAATACCAAACCTTAGAAAAAGTTTGATCAACCAAACTCAATTCATTGTTTGTTTGAACCAACTTTACAATAATGGTGAACGATTGCTCAACTTGAAAAGTCATTTCTCAAAGGATCAACATTGGCTACTAATACAAAACAAGTTGGAATGAAAAGAGGACAGAAAACATGATTTCGTTTTTATTTGAAAAACTGAAATTATTAACACTTCTCCGCAATTTTTGCAATGTCAATCATCTCATTTCAAAGTTATTAGATCAAAATGATTTGTTCTATTATTGAACTCCAGTTTCAGTATCAGATTTACTAAAGAAAGAAAATTACATATTATCTTTTATGATATAGTACTGATTCACATTTATTTTATAGTTCAGTTAACACTAAAATAAAAAAGAAGATTCAAAAAAGTTTTTGGACAATTGAACTCCTTCTTGCTGTTAGTTTTATTAAGAGCATGTTTTGGCTGATCCATTCTACGGTCTTCTTCAGGTGTACTATCCAAATGTGACAGTAAACAGAATTTTCCAATGATGACAACATAGGATTCAGGTGATATCTATTTCTTTCCATGTCAGGCCTGGATTTCCATGTATATCTTATTCCTGTTGGGTAGTGAAAGCCATTTTGGTTTGAACTCTGCACAATTCCAACATACACTCACTTGACATGTGCCGCCTCCTTCAATTTTTTCAGTTTCCAACAGTGCTCTCTATCTATAATGCAGACTTCATTCAGAGAAAATGTGTTTACTTTTCTCTCCCCAGATAAGGTCAGCTATCCCAGATCTTTCTACTTCACCTTTGATTATTGCTTTTCTGTGTTCATCAAATAGAACTTTGAGAGGCCAACCAGTTTCTCCGGTATACATTTCTTCACATTTACAAAGAATAACGTAATTACAGTTATTGGTCAGACTCTTCACACATGGCAAACTTAATCTTCTTCATAGCCAAACAATAGTAAAATATCAAGGAGAAAAAATAATTTTCCCGTAATTTCACAACAGTTAAAGCACTAATTCAAATTCTGTCATTTTTCATACATATCACCATAGGGGCAATATTTAGATTGAGAATTTTTTTTAGATTACTTGAATAACCATTTTTTAATAGCTAGAGGTGGCTAGATTTGAGGATATGGCCATTTTGAATAGCTATAAGTGGCTAGATTCCAATTCCAATTAACAGCATAGCTAAAGATTTTATATATACTCCAAAGACTTTTTTCAATCCTTCAGATGAATATGTTACATAGAACCAGATAAGTGGTGCTGGAAGGCTTACCAAAGGTATCTTGAACAAGGGTTTTATTTTCATTATTTTGTTAATAACTGATCAATATGTTGTATAGTTATACTATACATATATATATATATATATATATATATTCCTGGAAATTTTGTGCTCTTAAGGTTGTTGAACATTAGCACTGAAAGAGAATTTGTCTTTTAAAAAATTCATAAGGCTCCAAAGCACCTCTGATGATATATCATGCAAATCAGTCATTGTCCAATCACTGTTTATGTACTGTGTTTTATAAAGAATTTGACTTTACAACCATCATTTAAATTTGGATCCTAATGTTATAAGTTTGATTTTATTGTGGGGACTATCAGCTATTTTACCATGGACCTGCTTCAGAGACTTTAGAAAACAGTACAGGCACTTTACCATGGCGGCAATCCCCAGCTGAGCTGATCAAACACAACCATTTCACATGTTTGTCAATGTTTAGATTTACACTAATCTAATGTGATACATGGATGTTGAGTTATTTGAGTTTTCTTTTATTTTGTTGTTTAGATTCAGGGTATTATTATATGATAAATGGATGTTTATTTTGTGAATTAGATTTCATGATATTTGAAGCGCATGATTCTGTTAAATGGGAAAACCAAAATTTCTACCTTTTCTATTTTTTTTTCTCTGTAGGTCACTTTTGTCTCCCAGAAAAATCCTGACTTTTTCTTTAAATGTTGAAAGCAGAGGAACTAAAAATCCTAATTTGGAAATCGCCCTTTCCTCCCAGCACAAGTTGGAGTGGCTGAAGAAAATGTCTACATATTTTTAAAATTTTATCCAAGAAAAAAATCCAAGATTCTATGGCTTTTAAATGAGATCCCATTCCAAGTCAGAGGCATTAGTGTCCAAGAGATCATCTCTTCACTTGAACTTCTCTCTGCAGGAGATCCATTAAGCAGCCAATAAGACTCCATAAACTCACACACATACACACATATGCAAACATACACTTTATCTCCCAATTCAAGACCTTAGATATACACATACACATACTTATACATACATAAGTACACATCATCATGTTACACCCTTATACATACACACACATGTACGTACATACATACTCACCCACATACAGTGTTGTGAATGAATATGATCATATTTTTAGTGAATGGTGAACTGAACATATCAGTTTTGAAACTATGAACATGAACGCTGTTAACTCTCACAGAAATTATCAACAGTCTCTCATGTTTCGTCTGAAATTTTTTGATAATAATGTATTGGAAGTAACAAACCAAATTTGAAAAAAATTTACAGTTTGTTAATAAAATTGCTACCATCATTATTAATAAAGTTCAATTAACTAACATTTAACATTTATTCTGAGGATTATCATCAAGTGTTACCGAATAGCTCAATGCAAATCATTGAAATAAAGAAAAAAAAACAAGAAATAAATGTGTACTAGTTCATTTTTGAGACTGTGAACTTGGTTAAAAAATATTTCAATTGTGAACTAATAAGACTAGTTCATTTAAATCTGTATGAACTGTACTAAGAGCTTTTCTTCCGAAGTGTGAACTTACACAAAACTGCATATACACACACAGAGTAACATACACACACCAATATCCGTACATATAATATAAACACATAGAAATATCCTTAGTCATTTTAACAGATAAACTGCTATTTGAACTCAGCCTGCTCTTTATTGGGGTAAAGCAATAGCTAAATCCCTATAACATCTCCACTGAAAATGAATACTAAAAACAAATATGTCCATATGAATAAAAATAAAGTATCTGTGAATATTATTATCTTATCAATACATTGTATATTTATACGTTTCGGAGAGTATACTTTTACCTGATATTTTGACTAATCTAGCTACTTTTAGCAATTCAAATAGCCAATTCAAAATGGTTGTTGGAGAAATCCAAGACAACACATCATTCCTAACATTTCTTACAATTGGTAATGAGACATTTTGGCTACCGACAGTTTGTAAATGAGAAAAATTTTGTCGGCACTTATTAAGGGAAAGGGTCACAGTTTCTGGCCTCATGAAAATCTAAAAAATGTTTCCACAGGTTATTTCAAGTGCATTCAACCCAAAGATTCTGGATTACCCAGTAGTCAGGTAGCAATTGTAATTGACTTGAATATGCACCTTTAGAATGGGCACAACACGAGTACTAGTAATTACAAAGATAGGGGAAAAATAAGATACATAGAAAAATATTCAACAAAATCGCTTATTGCAGTACATTCAACAAATTTATTTCAACAAATTTGAATTTCAGTTAGCTGACGATTGAGCAGGCGACAATTGAGCATAGGACATGATAATGAAAATACAAACACCATGTTATAAAATTACGCTACGTGCCTTCAGAGTACCCTTTCACTGAAATATTTTTGGCTCTCTTGCCTTTTGTGTTGGCTAAGGGCATCAAAGATCAGCTTGCCTGGCTCACTAAGAATCCTAGGGCTGGTACTAAGCGCTAGTTTGGTCCTTCAAGGAGTTTGTCTTGAAATTCTCATTTACTATCATGAATATCAGTGGAGGCGCCAGGTCTTACTACATCACCTACCCCTACAAATTGTCAAATTTGCTCCCTTCACAAAAATAAGAGGTTTAAACGGTTATTTTCTGGCTTGAAAGTTTCATTCTGATTTTTAATTTTTTTCATAAGTAAAATAGTTAACACTCAAACTTGTTCTTCTAATTGTATTCAAAACAAGGTTTATAACAGTTTTAAAAATAAAGACAAATAAGGTCTATCAAGGACAGACTTGTCAATTTTCCTGGAATAAAGCTACATTGATTTCTTATCAACTTAGAAACTTCACTTTCATGACTCAATGAATTTCAATGAAATTTAATGAAAAGATTGGCAATAGGTTACAGAAAAATTACTTGAATTTTTAAGTGGATCTGTCAACAATTACCCCCTCCCCATTCATGTAATAGCTATCAGTCCACACAGGTGTTTCATTTTAAAACATCAGTTCAGGACATTTGATTGTAAATAGCTCGAAATGACTTGCTTTGAGTCATATGATTTTTTTTATAAACTTTACTAGGCATGAAATTTTCTTTCAAAGTACATAAAATATGCAAATATTTGATTAAAAAAATTCTGACTAGGGCACCACAGCAAAAATTTGCCATCATGAAAAATGATACAATAATTCTTTGCAATTGATCTGGAATGTCTACCTAAAATATTCCCACACATTGAGGATCCCTCCAGCACGTCAAATTGGTTTTATGAGTCATCTCAAAAATTGCTTCGGGGCTCTGTAACAGCGCCATACTGGAAAATACTATCTGGGTGTGCAAAAATTTTTTTTTTTGTCCCCGAGCAACACTGGGTTTCCCCACTACTATGATCTAAATTGAATAGACTGGCCTTCAATACAATTTAGTGAACACAATATGTATTGAAATTGAATGAAAAATTAATCGTATATCAATTTCATGTCTAGTATATCAGTTTCTTACATTTGAGTTAACATTTTTTAGGGATTAGAATCTTGGCAAAATCATATCTAAAAATCATCCAGATTAAGGAATGAATTGCCGGAAGTTTTTCTATAAAGTTTAAGGGCAGCTATTTTGAATTCAAAAAATAACTGTAAATGTACATTTCTTCCAATCATGACTAAGTCGTCGTGCATGGATTCATCCTGAAATGTAATCACTTCTCAGATAGACTCGTGCCTTCCTCTCAAGAAAAATTTCATGGAGAACTTTTGGAAATATTGTGTGGGCAGACACATGTAAATAGAGGAATACATGAAAAAAAAAAATGTGAAGAAATCTTTCAATCACAAAAATTAACAGATCCATCCCAAACTAATCACTTTTTCCTCATGGTGAGGTTAACCCCTCCACAAAATTTCATTGAAATACATGCAGAACTTTTACAGATATCATGTGGACAGGCAGGAGCAAATACAGAAATTTAGGGAAATGAAAAAAGGAAAGAGATATTTTTGTGTTTTTGTTTTTTCATATCACTCGTCCGTCTACACAACATCTCCAAAATTTCTCAATAAATTTAGATAAAATTTTGTGGAAAGAAGTGATTGATTCTTGGGACGGATCCAGGAACTCATTTTCAATTGAGAGATATTTTTCCGTTTTGATATTTTATAAATTTCTGTATTCACCCATCTGTCAATACAATATCTTCAAAAATTCTTATTTCATGGGGAGGTAAGGCACGTATTACATAAGATATGATTAAATTTTTGGTCGGATCCAAGGAATTGTTTTTGATTGAGAAATTTTTCTGGGTTTATTTTTCTTCATGCATTCCTGTATTCGCTTGTGTCTGACCATACGATATCTGCAATAGTTCTCAATTAATGTCAATGGAATTGTGTGGAAAGGTAGACCATAGGATGGAAAAGAATTGATCGAATTTTTGGAAGGAACCATGTGCAATGACTAGGACATAATTAGAAGAAATACAAATTCACAGACCATTTTGAATTTCAAATTTTAGTATATTTTGATAACATTACTATGCAAACATTTAGAACTTATGTATATGAGGAAAAACTAAATGTGTAGTAAATTATCATGAAAAGATCAAAATAAAATTAAGAAACCAGAGTTGGCAAATTTTGCAAAGTAGGTTTAAAATTTGAACACCTGCCGCCTGACTAAGGGGAATTCGTCAGTTTTGAAAAAAGGCAATTTTCAAAACCAAGGGGTTACTCTATACTGTTAAATTATAATAATGAAGTGAGCACATAATTTCATCCATTTTCACTGAGGTACGGCTTACATGTGTTATCTTATCCTGGAATTTTAAAATTTCAATTCTTTTAAATTTGAGGGAGTTGGGGTTGGGTACGATGTGGGGGGTTGATACCAATTGTAAATTTTCACACCCACGCTCGCTTGATGTAAAAAAAAACGACAAACGAATAATAAAACAATTTGATTTATTCGAAGAAAATAGTATGATTTATGTATTTACTTCTATTTTTCTTTCGTTGATTTTTTTTCTGCACCGTTTTTGAGAGCGCGCGTATGAAACTTTCAACAATGGGAACCACCTTCCCTCCAATATGACAAAAATTGTAGATTTTAGAATTTAGTTTTTTATTTTTGCGCCGTTTTTCAAACCAAAAAGGGAGATTATTAGAGTAAACTGTTTTGTCAAAACTTGTTATAATCCATGCAAAAGTTTCAAGAAGGTTGGCTTTTTTTTTTCAACTTCAATAGAAAGCTAAAAATTAAAAAAAAAAAAATTAAAATTCACACTTTTATCCCACGAACTAAACCTTACAAGTCGTCTCTCCCTAAACAAAGAAAATCCCGTAGAAGTTACAATCAACTAAACTTTAAACGTATGAAAATAAAAATTGATGACGTTTTTTTTTAGTTGATTGTGCATGTTTATGAGTAGTTTTTAGCATAAGATACAATTAATGAAAACTAAGAAAAGATCGTGTCGTCTAGTGTTTGAAAAAATAAATAATCTAATCGATAGATTAAAAAAAAAATGCAAATCTTTAAAATCCTACAAGAAATCTTTGTAGTTGGGATAAAGGAACCGAGAGAAAAGCATGGGATGGTTTCTCCAGCAGCAAAAGTCTGGAACATCTGTTAAAACAGGCAACTGTCATTTTGGGAACAGACACTTTTTCTTTTCTTCTTTGCCAAAACAATCAATTGAATAAAATGCTATTATCAATTATTTGAATACAAGATGACATAAAACTGTAAAGATGAATTGCATAAACAAAAAAAGTCCGAACATGCTGCCATTCACAAAGCATTTTTGTCTCTTTTGTCAGTGAATTTACCCACACAAAGAAAAGAAGGAAGTTGGTTTTGCAGTTGTTTGTTGTTTTTTTTTTAATTTTAGAGATTTGTTCTCGTACAATAAAACCCCCTTCAATAATGATAATGATAATTAAAAAAACACTAATAAGAATTTTGTTTTAGTAAATGGAATATTTGTTTAGTTAAAAAAATAAGGAGATGAACCAAATTTACCAAGAACTTTACTAAATGTTACTATACGTAATTGAAAAGAAAAACTAAAAAATTAATCAGCTTGAAAACTTTTTAACTCAGTTTCTAATAGGAAGTATATAACTTATTTCGTCACAATATTTGCTCATTTTGCTCCCAAAGAAGAGGCTAGGATTCTCTCTTCTTGGCTAAATAAATCCTACATCCTAATTACCGAAGGACATCTTTTTTGGCGATAATCTACACTTCTACAATAGATTACCGAAAAATGGATAGAAATTCTTGTTTGGAGAATGAAATAAAGTAGTATATTTACTGCAAAATAAAAATAGCATTGTTATTTTTTCAGGTAAAATAATAAATATATAAAAGAAAAATCTGTAGTTTTAGGGTATCCTGATGTGTTTATTGTTAAATTAAAAAATTTTACTACTAGACTAGAGCCATGCATTAAGCTAAAAGCAAGAAGCGTCAAAATAAGCACAGAACTTCAATAACTTTTTCGAAGTCATTGATCTCATTGTATAGGGATGAAAATTTAGTCAAAGTAACAAGTCTGATCTAATAAAACAACTATTCAGTTGATTTATTCACTATTATCTTTTTACTTTGTAATAAGTTTGAAAACTTAAAGTAAAGAAAGCGCTCTTGATTTTTAAACACGAAGTCAAGTTACAGCATCCTAGCGACAGTTTTAATGGATGGGAAAAGTTCAACAAATCTTGTTTTTTCCTCTTTTTCTCACAAGAATAGCAGATTCCATGCAGCAACAACATTAAATAAAATAATATCAGTCATGCAAAGGCTTTTTTCAGCTGTCAACGTACCGGTGTCAAGATCAGTCAACAAAGAAGGTGAGTCCTTTTGCAGCTTTTTAGTTAATTCACATCGGGCTTTTTATCTTTTTCTTTTTTAGATAATCGACAACATACTTTTCTACGAAGGCCTGTCGTTGTAATAAAAGTTGCTTAGTAGTATGTCGGTAATTGATTGGCTTTTCTGAAAGCAGACGATTTTCACCACGTTTCTTTCCTTGTTTTTATTTTCTTGCCTTAAAAAAATGTTGACTCGTAATAGCGCTTACAAATAAAATTAGTAAAATAACTGCCCTAATGAAATATGGCAACAAAACAAAAAACGTCATTGAGTGTGAGGAAGTTTTGTTTTTCGGTTTTTTATTCTACTGTGACGAAAATCGACAGTTCTCTACTAATGCAAAAACGTTTTCCGTTTAATTAGACCAAATTTTAATCGGTTCATAGCGTTCATAAGAAAGATAGGATAGAGAGAATGGGCGAAGAGAGAAAAATGTTTTCGTTTTTTGCATCACACTACGTCATACTTTTTTCAATCAATTCTTGAGATAAAAAAAAGCATGTATAAGAAAAAAGAAATAAAGCAAACTATACAGTCAAATGCATGCATTACACACACACACACACACACACACACACACACATATATATATATATATATATATATATATATATATATATATATATATGTAACATTCATTTCACAATTAATTGTATTGCATTTCAGACTATATTTTTCGTTTTATTTTCTATGCAATGATTTTTTTTTTGTTTGGGATTAACTTGAAAAATCATCAATTGGGATCAAAAAGTTTTATTTCAGAAAAAAATGTTGTTAAATACTGTCAAAACTTGTTTAAACAACAATGCAAGATTTGAACAGAGTCTATTCTTTTTCTTGACATTACTTGGTGAAAAAAAAAGAAAACAGAAAATGATTATTTAGCAAAAATCAAATTTTCAATTTATGCAAATCGGTCTTGCAGATAGCTATAGCATTAGAATCATCAATACTCAATGAAAATGGGGGAAAAAATCAGACACTCTAACCCTTTGTTGTAAAAGCTAAACTCCTCTTTGTTATTGCTCTTCTGATTCATGATAAATTGTTAATGAAAACTTGAAATTTCTAGACAACTGCTTTCTCAAAAATGACAGAAAGGCTTGCATAACTGAAAATTTTCATTTTTAATTATTTTTCTCTTTTACTTATGATAAAACAGTTCCCAGTATAGAATGATATCTGTATTATAGGCACTGTCAGAGCAACCAACTCTTCCATACCATATTACTCACACTTCCACAAAAGTTCAGAGAAATTCATTCAGTACTTTTGGAGATATCATCTGAATAAACAAATAGACATGACCAAATACATATACCTCTCTAATTTCATTTGCAGAGGTAAAAAATCCTGAAAAAACTTCATACCACTGCTGATCATCATTCAAGAGCCCAAAAGATAAGGAAATAACAAATGAATCAGAAAAGTTTAATTGTGAATCATGAAACTTTTAGAAACAAAAAATTTACTAGCATTATAAAAAGGATCATTTTCAAAGTGGTTAGTGATGAACATATAAAACTACAAGAACAAAGAAGATACAATTATAGATAAATAGAGGAGACAATTCAAATATATGCAAGTTGTAACTTTATTCTTCCCAATGAGAAAAATAACAGTAAATTTGGGAAAAATTTAAAGAGCCATAAAATCTGAGCCAAATACCAGGGATGAAACCCTACTTCTCAATTTTTTTGTATGTTCAATGTTTACTAAGCCTCACCATATACCAAATCCCCCAAACCCATTTCCATTGCTACCAAACGCACGGGAGACAGGTTCTTGATGGTGAGATGTTCTCCCATAGATCAATGATCTGATATCCATCTTCTGGAAATTTTCATAAATATAAGAATGGAGTCCAAAGATTAGAAAAAACACTTCAGAAACTAAGGTAAACAGTAATTATCTCTCAGTCATGTAAGAAAAGTTCAGCGCTACTTTAGATTCTCATTAAGCCAGGACTTGGCTCATGGTAGTAAAAGGGCACTTCAGTGTTTGAACTGTATTCAGCTAATTAACTTATCACCACCAATGTCCAGCAGAATCACCATTGTCAATCACACTAATACCAGCAACTAACTCAATTATGTTGAGGGACAAGTGGGAGTGAACTCATTAAAAAGAAATATAGAGCGTCATGACAAGTTCTACCAGAGTCATAGATGAGGAAAAAGGTCACTTTGGGTGTTACTCTTCCACTAGTACCACTTAAGCAATACAACAAAGAGAACGTTCAAGGTATCTTCCTTTAAAAAAAATGCTGACAAAAACAGAACCAACCAAATAGTCCCACAAAAAGCCATGCAACTGACCAAATTACACTCCATTTCTAATAGCTAGCATATCCTGAAATTTCCCTCTCAAGAGAATGGAAAGGCAACTTACAAATTAGGAGAGGTCTGGCTCTGCATCTATCACAAGGAGAACCAAAAGATAAAAGAAGAACCAGAAAAACGTGGAGAAAGAGGACAGAGAGCCAACTCAGTTGGCTTTGTAGTCTACAACAGATCACTGGATTCCATTATACCATATACTTTGTGATTCATTGGAGTTATTTTGGTGGTATTATTTAATGAAAAAAACATTAAAGAATACCTTTGTTTATTTGTTCAAATCTCAGTTTTTGTACATTAGACGTTAGCCGCTTTTCACTTATCATTACTTGCCCTTGAATATCACTTACTTAATTCTTGAGTGATTAACCAGTTTCTTTCAATTGTGCCAGCACTTGTAATCTCTTCATTGCACAAAAAAGGCATTTTTTTTAATGCTTGTTTTTGGCAATGCAGTGGTATCAGATATCTTTATAGCCTATGAGTGACTTACTTAAACCTTCTACATTTTTAAACATTGCCAACATATACAGATTTGGCAGGTGAATATTGAAGAAGATAAAATATTTGTCACAACACCAACAAAGAATTTATCCAATAAACAATATAAAATTGGCTACAAAGAGATTCAGAGTTAAGAATACTTCCTATTATCTGCATCAGCTTATGAAAGTTGAAAACGACCAGAATTAAACATAGTCAATGTCTGCCCCTGTGCAGCAAAGCATTCGTGTTTGTTACATGAATATGTATGTATATATGTATGTATTACAGATACTTGTGTGCATATGGTCATGGTAGCAGTTGGAAAACTGACCTTGTATGAAATAGACATCTCCCAACAGTTACAATTCAAAACATCCATATCCAAAAACATCCAATTTATAAAATGTCCAATGAACGTGAGGTCAAATGCAAAGACGTCCAATATTACAAATACATCCAATGCAAAATGTCCAATGTGAACACAGATAATGCCAAAAGGGCCAATGCAGTAAGGTCCAATTATGCAAACATATCCAATCCAATGAGGTCCCATACTAAAAGACCCAATGCTCAAAGGGCCAATTTATACATATATTAATACACAACATACACACATGATACACGCTCATACATATACATAGATTCGCTCAAATTGCTTTTCCACCTGTCAATGAAGGTTTGTTTTTTAATTCACTAATAATATTTTAACTGATAGTTTTCTGATGTTGCTGAAATTGCTCTTCAAAATCTTGTAAAAAGCAATTTCAGAGCCAACAGAGAACAAGCCGGGTGAAATTAAAGTCAGTTGAAAAAAAAAGCTTCAATGATGGAGGTGAAAAAGCAATTGAAGAAGCGGTTCTAAATAAACAAACCTTTAATAACGAAGCTAAAAAAGCAATTTAAACGACACCAGAAAAGTGGTTCTTGCGAATGCTTCAAGGGGATGGTGTTAAGCATGTGTACATATATGTACACATGTTTGTATTATGTGTGTACATATGTATGAATTAGCCGTTTACGCATTAAGTCTTTTTGCATTGGACCTGTTTGCATTTTGGGCCCTTACTGCATTGGCTCTTTTTGCATTGGACATTTTAGTATTTTGGATGATTTGTCTTTGAACCATTAGCAATGGACATTATGTAATTGACCATTAGTTTTGGATCTTTTTGATTGGACATCTTTATTAAGCACCCTCTAAATAATTCAATGGCAAAAATTTGTCTTGATTTTGACAAATAAAACTGATCTTATGACCATCTACTGATACAACATATTGGTGATGTGGGGTATTATTTTCATTATAAAAGTTTAGAGCACCGGAAATTAAAAATTCATGCAGAATATGGTGCACAATAGGATTGAGTGCGAGTGAATTAGATGCTGTAGTATTTCATTTGAAGTCAGAACAATCACTGATTGTTTTCATGAGAATTTGAATAAAGTTCTGGGATAGACTGGAGAGAAAATTTTGATTTGTCCATTAATTAGATAATCATCTCTTTTGGGTGGTTGGAAAAAAATGACTGTTGAAATTTGGATTTTCATGTGCAGATATCCTCTTTTTGCACAGATTTCATCCCTGATGAAAAGTAGCATAAAGCTGTCCACTATAAGCCCCTTACCTGACTAGTTAATGTTTTAGTAATAGCAATGCTTAATGAGACAAGAATAATTCATTGATAATTTCTGTAAGATGTTGACTACAGACTGCCCGGTCTTGATTTTTTCAAGAATGGACATACTAACTTGTAGAAATTATTAATTCTCTTGTTGAACAACCTCAATAAGTATTAATCAATATGTCCTCTCAAAGAAATGATAAATATTTTTCATTTAGTGACAATTTCAATCGAGTAATGAAAATTTATTTTACTAGAATTGAAGAAGAAATCAATAATTACAAGTCAATTTACTTATACAGCTAGTGGACAACTCAATTTTGTTTTAAAAATATTAAACTAATTCTTACTTTTTGAAGTAAATTACAAGGGCCATAAGCTTCATACTGATTTGAAATCAGGCCTCTCTCCATCTCATTAATGAACTTTTCCTAAACCTGTCTGGTATCACTATAGATTAAGGTATGTTATGAAGGACAGAGACTAAATCAGTTTTGTTTATATGATAGGATTCTAGATAGGATTGTTGAGCAAAGCAATATTTGTTGTTCAAGCATTCAAAAATATTTTCTGAACAATCATCTTTCTCTTTTTCTAACCGTTTGCTTCAATTGACCTAAATATCAGTACACAACTGATGCAAATATAGTTGCTCAACTGAGAACACAAGTGGTTGTCCAGCATGTATGACGCTGTATGAATCAACAGACTTATGTCTGCACTCTCAATGGTTCCACAGCGAAAGTAACTAACAGATGTCTGCCATAGAACTACTCAATATGCAACAGTACCACCCGATATCCCAGACATTCACGTCACAGCACCCAATCACTCTTTAGATCCTAACATTGTTCACACAAATAGACTTTCTGGCACACTTTTTGGCCTCATGGAAACATCAACTGATGCAAATGTTACTCAACAATACATTCATTTGTTATTGTCAATACCATCTTCATTTCTGTTCTCTTCCTTTGCATACCTGTAGTATAGTACCTTCATGATATTTCTAACTACCGACTAATTGTAACAAAGGCAAACATTCTCTTTCGAGCTTTGTAACATGTCGTGAGAATAAGCAGATGGCTACTGCATTTATTAAGCAAACGAGATCATATAACAAATTAGTGGCTCACAATATGAACACAAGTTGAATAAAATATAGTAAGATAAATCAGTAACTTTTAACTTCAGATAAATATACCCAAGAATAGTGCAAATTGGTGACATTGACGTAAACAGTTGCTTTTTACTTAGACCAGGAAATTAAACCAAATATTTTCAGTCCAAACATTTCTTTAGATTTTTCTCATTCATTCCAAACACTTTTTAGTAAAGTGCAGATTTAGTTTACTTTACTGAATCTGACTTTCTTTTCTTCCACAATCTTTTTCATATTTGAGGAAAAGAAAGTTTTAAAGTGGAAGCTAGTGAATTGGCTCTGAAAAGGGTGTTCAGTTTACAATGTACATTTAATGCAAAACTGGACCATTAATTCATGTCCATCTTCCTGACAGTGAATGTTAGATTTACAATGTAAATATACTGCTAAGCTGAACTTTTATTTTGTATCCATCTTCACATATGTGTGTATAGCTGTAATTCACAATGTATGTATAATGCTAAATTAGAAACCAATTTTTGGTCAGTTAAATTGTTAATGGCAGGCATCCTAATAGTTAAATTGTGAAATGAAATATAGAATTTTTATCATTTATTTTATTTACTCATTTAAATCCGTTCCAAGTGTGGTGGTTTAGGGTCAGGGTTTTGAGTGATGATTAAGTGTGGTGGGTTAGGGTTGGGGTTTTAAGATTCAAATATTTTTGATATTTTTAAATAACTGTATCTAAGCATAAATTCAAAACCTAATATTTCTCAAAAATGGAAAATTTCACATTGAACATTCATTGTTAAAAAACAGGCACAAAGTAAGGGTTCAGTTTTGCTTTATAAGTACATTATATACCGAACCTCCTCTTTAGATCCACCCACTTTTTCACTTTAAAACTTGCTTTTTCTCAAAAATGAAAAATTTGCAACAGAAATGAGTGTCACATTCAGTCAAAACAGATCAAACAAACTAGCTAAAATTGGCTCAAATTGCTGAAAATAACGCCAAAAGTGATGAATTGGCAATGCTGGTAGCTGAATAGTTGGAAATGTTTTTGGCAAAATAATGGCCGAAAAACTGCCCCCAAATGGCCAAATGCCAAAATTGTCTACCACAACAGTCATTTTTTTGTTTCATAAGAATAGCAGAAAGTGAGGGTCCACTTGAACATAACAATCTCATTAGAACCCCTTGCATAACATTGAAGAATTGACTTTTTTCAAACTCAGACAAATTCTTACGAAAAATGAAGGTATTATGGATGAGAAACACAAAATATTACCTGCAAAAGTTTTTTTCTATTTTTTCAGATAAAATGCTCGAGGGAAATGAAAAGAATGCCTAAATGGCTAAAACTGCTATCATTTCAAAGACACATTATGTAATTTTGATAGCCATTTTATGTCAGCAACTTTTAATGGCTAAAAGTGGCTGGATTTTTCCCGTTTTTTTAATTTAGATAAGTTGAAAAAATCACGAATACGCATTATCATTATAAATTTGACCCCTAGATGATTTTATTTATCATTTTTAAAATTCAAAATTTACGTTAACACAAAAGAAATTAAAATCTACACAGTTATCTGGCAATTAAATCTACTCAGCCATTTCTCATAGATATAGCAACTTTTAGCCATAAACATTGCCCATATCGAAATGGCTATATTTTACGTCTTTGCAAAGATGGATAAAATCTAGATAAGGCCAAACCAAAAAGTTCAAGTCCAAATGTTTTGGGTTTTTTTAAGCCAAAATCGGCCATAAAATGGTTAAAACAGCAACCCTCTCCTACTATATATGCTCGCAAGTACAAGTCTGGCAAGATGTTTCAATATTGGTCTTCCATAGAAGTTCAGTTGCGTTTTGGCGGAAGTTGTGAAGCCTCGATTTAATCATACGATGGCCGCAGCAGATTCAGATGGAATGGAGACTGACACTCATTCAAAATTCCTTGTTAAAACAAAACAGGTTGGTTGAAAAGGTTATTTAACAGATTGTGCATGAGTCCTTATTAATTCTTTGTCCTTATTGGGTATGACTGGGTTTTTTCTTTGTCTGGTTCGGATAGGTGCTTAACTACGTTTTAAAAAGGCCTGTTTTCACACTTTCAAAACATTTCAAGTTATTTGCATGCAGATATTTTTATTTATGAATGAAAAAAGATGTTTTTTACTTCGAAGTCGAAAAAAAGTAACTTTATTATTGTGTCTTAGTAGGTTTAAAAATTCGATTTTTCAGTTCATTCAATTTAGGATTTCATTTTCGAGTTTTGAAGCCTTAATTACGTGACTTACATCGACCATTGACATGGGTGAAAAAAAAATTCGTTCTATTAGAGTTTTGTGGACGACTGAACCCCTTCGTGTTCGTGTTGTTAACTAGTTAACACGACGTTTCGACCGATTCATTCTCTAGCCTTCAGGTGTACTATCTAAAACAAACAGAATTTTTCTCTCCACTAAGGGAGCAACACTCATAACGTAGGATTCGGGTGTTCCACTTCTGACTGTTAATGAATGACCCTTCTGAAGACGTACTCTTCATGTATATCCCTCTCAGTTGTTATGGTAACAAAAATGCTTTTTTGTTACGTTTTAAAATTTTGGGGGTCGTTTTTTTTTTTTGTTTTGCCAGAGGAGGGGGTCATCTTCCGAGACGCTAAAGAATTAACTTAAAATTAATTATTGAAAACACGTGTGTTTAAAAAAAGACTCTGAGTACATTTTTTTTTTTTTTTTTTCTTACCCCCGGTGGTCACCCATCGAGGATCTTACGAGATCTCTGGTGTATCCAACATAATTAGGCTGTAAGCCCTTAGCCTCAGGCAGGGGTCTGTAAGTCTTTGTTTTGTGTGTTTAGTGAAGAAGCGTTGAGTACGCTTCTTAATGTCTTCGCTGTAACACATTGGTGCTTTGAATTACAATATACCGAACCGAAGGAGAGCACTCTACTACTGAGCCACTGCGATTGGTATGATACTTGGTATCCTTGTCAATTTACGTTCAGATCGGCCGAGTAGTTTCTAAGTTACGGAATTTTGGGACAAATACCTACAACGTAGGGGAGGTAACTGTGCAGGGCCCCATATGCTACCTGCTACCCATGCCAATTTTGATTTAGATCAGCCGAGTAGTTTCTGAATAATGAATTAGGTGGACAAATAGTTAGGATAGGATAGTGTTTGGGTAGCTGTAACTGCATAGATCCAGTTTCCATAGCCCATTTCTTCTCACAGAACACATTTGCAATTCTGATAAGTTCATCCACTGATGATGGTGCATTGGCCTGGCTGAATTCTTTTGTACTACACTGTTGATATCAAAATCATAACCAAGGAGGATTGTAATGTATCATTACAATAAGCTTGCTTGAATGTGTCGAATAGCTATTTTTATGGTCTGTTTATAAACAGGAAATTCCACCCATAAAGCATTTTGTGAAACTTCTTTGCAGTGAAAATTATCGCCAAGCCTTCATTCTCTTTTTACCCATAAATTCTTATTTTTTGCAGGATTTCAAGTATGAGAAATATGCATCACTGCTTTCTTTGATCTACCTTGAAAATATGGGAGATTACTGTTCCAACTTGGTGATTGGATGTGTCAGCTGCAACTATGATTTTTGAGCTTCAGATTGTAGTGTGAGAAGTAGCTTGGAACTCTGCATTGATCTGAGTTTTGAAAAACACAGCTTCACTTTCTGCTGACCAAATTCAATAGGTTTTTTCTTTTTGAGTAGTTGATATAGATGTAGACAAATATTGTGTAACGCAGGCAACACATATTTACGTATTTAAAACGCTGATTGGCTGCTATAACTCGGTGAGGGTAGAATTCCAATAGTTTTCGATGCTCCGTATGCTGATGCCATTGAAATACCAGCCTTACTTATTAATTATTCGAAAGGAGTTTTTTCAAAGTTTTTGAAAATTTGGCAATAAATTCTTATTAATGAGCTATGGATGTTTTTAAGAGCAATTTCAACGACTAAAAATGACGAAATTGACAAACTAAACAAAGAAATTATGAATAATTGTCTGTAACGGTTCCAACTAAAAATAGAGGTACAACTGTGCAATGAGGGTATCTGAGTGCCACGTTTTGCAAGTCATCAACACTTTAAGCTGGTTTTCCTCTATGGTACATTAATAGAAGAATCTGTCTGGAAACTAAGTATTAGGGTGGCCTTCTCTAGACTCTGATCAGCTCCCTTTTAACCTGGGTTAAATTTCTGTTATAGACCCAGAGGGGAGAAACAGTTCCTGGGCGAGTGTTGTCAAACTTTGTACAAGATTTATTGATTCAGTGACAGTTTAAAAGGACACTATATTGGAATATAGTTGAGGGGATTGCTTCAGAGCTGCTAGACAAAAAGTTTGACATTGGTTGAGGAGATCCACTTGATGTGATGGGGCACTGGATGCAGATTACCTCAACAAAATGTTGTGGCTAAGAAGAAACAGCTGACTATGCCTTTTTCCACTGTCGCAAGGTTCAACTGCTTTGGGATTATGTTGATGAGCCTGATCAGTTCATTTGTATTAGTGTGTGACTTGTGTCACTTCCGTGGTCTGGGATGAAATGGATAATGTTTCTCACTCTGCTGACCCTGGCTAGAATAGTGGTATCAAGCACATGACTGAAGAGAATCTAAGAGAATGAATCCTTTTCTCATAACTATCTGATCTCTTACTTCAAGCATCTGAAGTAAGTAAATATAGGAAAATGGATCGATAGATTCCAGCAAAAGGTTGGTGATAGCAACAAACTTACTGTGCACGCGAGTGGCCAGAATCAACTGACCTTTCTAGCTGCCTTGTATTACAAAAAGGTTGAATTCTTTTTAAATTCTCCTCCGGTTAAGATCGTCAATATGTCCTTATTTTTCAGGTCTTTTTCAAGATCCTCTGCCCCACCTTTTTTTTTTTTTTTTTTTTTTTTGCTCCAACTTTATATTGAAAAGTTTCTTGCAGCCCAACACTTTATATAACTCCCTTGAACTCCACTTGGTGAACATGTTACTTGTTTCTGGTTAAAAAAAAAAAAAAAGTGTAGTTTATCATCATCATCATCATTCTCTTAATGTCTGTCGTTTGACATATGGCTTCCCAAGATTTGCCACACTTTTTTATCGTGGGCATTGCAGAGCCAGTACTTTCTGAATTTATCTAGTTTGTTTCTCCATCTAATACTCTGCTGGCTTCGGTTGCTCATGGGATCTCTGGGGATCCATATTGTGAGTTGTGACATCCATTGTTTGTCTGCCATTCTTGCAACATAACCAGCCAATTGCCATTTGAGTTTTCTAATGGATTCTCTCATGTCTCGGACTCCTTTTTTTTTTTTTCTTCTCCCTGGTATATTGTGCTGTCTTGTGATCTCTCCATGTGAGATTAAGCATAAGTCTTTCATATTTGCATGGTTCTCAGTTTGCAGGTCTATAGAGCCCTAGAAAACAATGATTATTCTTCCCTTAGAATAGAAAGGTTGAGACTCGCATTACTCCTACATTTCATTCAGATCCCAGATTTGACCCTTTCCTATCATCATTTTCATCTGTATATATATCTCCTACTATTGTACAATGGGTTTCTAGCTTAGGTCCCATGGGGGGGGTATGGAAGGGATGGTTGAGTACTTTTGGTGTAAGGAAAAATTCAATAGATAGATTCGATAGAATAATAAAGACCAGCCTCTCCCCGCTTCTTTTTCAGCCTTGTGCTACATGTATGTATTATGCATAAATAAAGCCTTCATTCAATTAATCTTTGTCAGCATTTGTTATCTTAAGTTGTAGTTACTATAAATCTCCCTCCCCTCCAATCCTCAAAAGAGTCTGGGTGTTGTGTATTGTACCAATCCATGAAAATGATTGGCTTATGCTCATAATAATGGAGTTATCTTGTCTCACTATCATTAATGTCACTGGACAGGTTCTATTTTATCCCCCCTACACACACACACAGAGGAAAATGATTAAATATTACCTGTCAGATTTTTTTCAAAACTTTGAATCAAATCTGATTTAAAGTTTCAAAAATGTTATTTAGTAAAAATTTGCATTCATTTTTAAATCTAAAAAAGATTTTAAAATTTCAGTTTTTTTTTTTTTTTTGCAATGTCTTGCCATGTTTGATATTATCGAGTTTGTCACTTTTCTGAAAGAAAAAAATCCCTGTTGATACAATTAGCTATAAAGTGATCAATTTATAAAGTTTTGATTTATCTTTTTAAATTATTTTATCTGCTTAACTAATAAAGTACCCATGAAAAATGGAGGGAAAGTTTACATATGGATCGGGATTTCTACCTGAAATCTGAGTATCAGTGAGCTCTGCATCATTCCCTTACTGTCTCCCTAGGATCAAAGTGTAGTATGTGTGAATTCTAGTTGAAATTATGTACAGAAAAACACAGAAAAATCCATGTTCATTATATTGATATGTTCTAAACAATTTGTATAAAAATAATTTTCTTTTCAATTTTTTTTTTTTTTTTTTTTTTTTTTTAATTAATTAAAAAAATATTTTAGCCAGAATCTGAATTTTTTCAAAAATAAATGTGGACGCTGCTAAACACAAACTAAGGGACCAGATTTTTCCTAGATATAAAAAGGAGTAAATGTTTGTATTTTCAGCCTTCTTGCTCCATTGGTGCAACCTGTATATGTGACACTTGCAGATTAGGGGAGGCTGATTTTTCACTTATTCAACACCAAAACTTAGATTCCTAGCTTTTACCATCATTTGAGGGAACATTTAAAAATAGTCAGCTGAAATGTATGAGAAAAAAAAAACTCTTCATTTTTGCAAGGTTTGGTCAAAAAATTGTGATATTTCAACAATAGATTGAGAAAAATGTTGCTTTTTTTTTTTTTTTTTCAAAGTAATCAAAGACAGTTTCAAATTAAGATATTCAAACCATAATATCATCAAAATGTTCAGTGTAAGAGTCTTAAGAAAGAAAAGGAGACTTTATCTACTGAATAGAGAAATGGTAAGATAACTAAAAATACACAATATAACGTCTGTATCAGGTTGTTCAGAGGAAATATAAAAAAAAAAAAGGATTTTAACATATTTGCACCAAGTTACTCCATAACTTGGAATATCTCAACTCAGTTATTGTTTTGGGGTAACACCACAATAATATCCTACAACTTGAATGTTTCAATCTTTAAAGTAGTTTCCTCAAAGGATGGATAAAGCTAGGAATGAAATTCATTTTATGTCGATTTTTATATCAAGTCCCAGCTATCTGGACTTGTCCAAGACCACTGTTCCAAAATCAACGTACATACATGAATACATAGGCAGGCAAAACTGCTTGAGTGAACTAGAAAGCACTGAGAGAGTGTATACTTTACCAACACCACTGTTGGGGTGTCATTATCAAAGAATCTGCTCCTAAATTTAATCAATTCTTCCATAGCCTTTTGTCCAAACCTCCCCAAAATATTGTTGAAATTCATTGATAAATTTTGGAGATATCTTGCGGAGAGAAGTGAAACTTTAGCAATATTATGTGGTTTAGACATATAACTACGTAGGGGAGGTAACTGTGCATGGATGCACTCAATGATTTAATCAATTTTTCTGTAGCTTTCTATTCAACTTTTGCCAAAATCTGAATGATAAATTTTAGAGACATCTTGTGGACAGGAAGGAAAATCTGGCAATATCATTAGGCTTTGTCATAAGTATAATGTAGGGAAGGTAATTGTGCAAGGATCCATTTCAAAATTTAATCAGGTGTTCCGTAGCAAATTGTCCACCCTTCCCAAAAATGTAATAGAAATTGAGAACTTACAGAAATATCGTGTGAACTGACATAAAATTATGGTGATATTGTGTGTTTTGGACGTATGACTATGACATAAGGGGTGGTAATTGTGTGTGGATCCACTCCAAAATTCAATCAGTTCTCCCATAGCCTATTGACCACAGAATTTCATAAAAAACATTGATAACTTTTTGGGATATCCTGTGAACACTCATGAGTGTATATATATATGTAATAAAAAAAAAAATCTCTCTCAATCAAGAAAAAAAATCTGCCCCCATATTTTACCACCTCTCTCTCACCCCATTCCCCATCCTTCCACAAAACCTATTAAAATCCATTCAGTACTTTCAGTGATATCATGTGGACAGACAGAAAGAAGCAACCGAAAACATATACCTCATTCCGGATTCATTGACAAGTAAAATATATATGATTATCATGCAGTGTCTGCTTCAACTTGAATATGTTGAATTCAAATGCTTATGTTTTGTTTTGTTTTGTTTTGTTTTTTTTTTTTTTGTTTTTTTCATTTCAATTTGCTTGTTGACATATCAAATATAAAGCATACACACAGATATTGATACCTAATGTATACTAGCATGCACATGCTCCTGTACTCCTGGGAATGATATTGGAGTTGATAATTTTTTCAACCTATGGCTAATATAAGGTTCGTAGTTTGACACTATCTAAAAAGGGTTATTGAACTTGTTTATTAAAATGTGTTGAAAAGAACCTCACTGTGCAATATTGAAAGATATTTTTTAATTGAATCTGGGTCAATCTGTTATGAAAATATCGTTTTAAAGTGTTTCATCAAAAATGTTAGAAAAGAAAATCAAGAAAAAAAAAACAAACTGGAATTCAAACCTTAATTCTCTTTCTTTTTTCCTCTCTAGTCTGATTGCTAACATTGCAGTCAACATTGTTAATAATAGATCCTTGTAGAAATGACCATCTGAAGTATTGAATCGTCTGCATTTGTATGATCTGTTCTTTTTTTTGTTTTGGTCGTTTTCTATTTCAACACTTCTTTCTCTATTGTTCTTCTGTTTTGACCTCGCTGTCCAGGAGAAAAATGTCCTCTTCTATTAGATGATTCAGTTATTTTTCATATAAGTATTTGTGAAAGGGAAGATTATTCATTTTGAAAAAAAAAAATAGACAGGGGAATACTTCTATTTTGTGTTTAATGACTTGTTTCCGATACAAAGATGCCTAGGCTGGGCTTATTTCACATCTGCCTATAACAACGTCCAGGATGTTGAAAAAGTTTATCTTGGGCCCCCAGCTGCTGAATGATTTCCTTGAAATTTAATTTATAGGTGTGCCCCAAAAACCTGACTAGATGATGAAAAAATATTTTCTCTGTCAAAAATTTGTGTCCCCTCTTAAAATTTTTGGCTAATCTATATATCCATACCTACATTCAATAATGTCAGAACTATTCCATTATTCTTCTTCTGGATAAACACATTGTCACTATTTATAGATGTGTATGAATCTTAAATACCAATGATTGTCACTGACTGACAGGATGACATACTGAAACAAAAATTTGCTGATTTAGCTCTTTTGGATATAGATTGAGCTTCTTTTTGGTGAATTTAGCACTTATGTCACTGATTAACTGACATACCAAAACAAAATTTCAAAGGAGGCAGTTATCAAAGAAAGGGGATTTTAAAGGTACTAAATTGCTGTAAAAAGCTATCATTTCATTTTTTTTAATAGGTTATTTTGACAGGTTGCATTAATGCATTGGTCTCGCTCTGCAGCCTTCCATGATGCTAGTCCACAAGATTGAACTAGTGCATCTATGGTCTGACTTCAAGCTTTTGTATGGAAAATGAGTTGGTACTATCAGTAAGCAGACCATTGTTAGTTTATAACCATACTTCTTCATTTGATTTTAATTGCTTTCTTGTTCATTTTTTCCAGTTTGGAATTCTAATTTTTGATGTAAATGAGCTATCTTTTTTTTCTCTATTTGCTCCTTCATGCACATCACAAAGTTTCTAGATAGTACAGACGCTCCCCAAGTATACTGCCTTATTTCCTATCAAACTAGCAAACAGAAACAAAAAATTCAAGTCACTAGTTAAGTAACATACTTCTTAAACCAATATATTGTCAATAGAAATACTGGTTGATGCATCATAACCAATAGAGATGTTAATGTTGCAGAAAAAAAAAATGATTTTTTTCATTCCTTGTATTTTTTCCTTTTTATTGCAGACATGTGCATTTATAAACAATAAGAAAACAGAGATTGTTTGCA
This sequence comes from Thysanoteuthis rhombus, assembly GCA_963457665.1. Lineage (NCBI taxonomy): Eukaryota > Metazoa > Mollusca > Cephalopoda > Oegopsida > Thysanoteuthidae > Thysanoteuthis > Thysanoteuthis major. The sequence continues at coordinate 49,240,887 of OY735208.1, read as the reverse complement.
GTGCTTTTGAAGATTACATTTTCTTGATAGTCACACAGTACATGAAAATAGGTACTTTGGTGAGTAATTATTTTATGGATTGATTGCTTTGTTGACTTGAAAATGTAAATAATCTAACCATTTAATTTCATTGAATCAGTTGATAACTTGTATAACATTATTTGTTGGACTAAGCCACTTTTAGCACACAAGAGGAACAAACTATCAATGGTTTCTAAGATTAACATGCTGACCTTTCTGCATTAGTTGCTTCAAGCTATAAATTTTCAAGTAGGTACTAGTTTATCTTTACTTACAACATTTAGTAAATCTAATTATACACTGTTCTTTCAAAACAGTAGCTACTTTTTGCAATTTTCACAAAACTGAAATAACATATAATATATTTTCTCATATTCTAATCTGAAAACTGGACCAGATTGTAGATTGAAATTTGCTCATATGCAAGCATTTGAAAGAAATTTCTGTAATTTTTTTTTTCTCCTATTTCCTCTCTGTTATTCCACTTATTGTAGTTTTCAACAGAAAATGTTTTGCCTTTGACCCCTTACCGACAAAACACTTAATGGTCAACCTGTTTTTTAACAATTACCAGTCAATGTTTTGTGATGTAGAATTATCCAAGTACTTGAGTGTATTCTTCTACAAGCTATTCAGTATTGTGCTACTGCTATGACCTCCAATTAACCGGGGAGAGAAAAAGGTCTTGGAAAAACAAAACCTGCAGATTTAGGTTAGCTTTAGCTTCAAGAACTGTCAAAAGGAGCTGACAAAAACTAAATAATTTCCCTAGACACTTGTGCTATCATAAATAAAATCATTATCATTAACTTTTTTCTTTGATTGCACAGACACCAAAACCATTCTTACCACAGGCTGTGTTAATAATTGTAAAATTGATTTAGAGCTGTAACCAATAAAATAAGAGGGGGTCACAATGATCACCCCATTTAGGGGCAAGACTGAAGAAAGATCTCTGAATTTCTTCGATGTCACTAATTTTGTGTGGAGTTTCATGAAACAGTTTAACTATATAAAGGCCATCCTCAAAAGGAGACAGTAAAACTATTTTTGACAACTTGGGTCTCCAGCAATGAAAAAAATTGAACTTTTATCACAATGTATCAAGTTCTAAACCTCTGTAGCTGCATCAGTTGTGTTGATCACTTCAAAAGCTACAAGTCTCCTTCAGTTTTCAAAATGTATGCATCCCACAAGGATTGTAGAATTGGTTTTAATAAACTAAAACTGAAGGATCTCTTTCAAAAAATTTTTCAGAAGATTGAACTCCTTTTTGTTGATAACTCAACATTTTGGCTGATCCATTCTCCAGCCATCTTCCGGTGTATTATCCGATTATGTTGGTGGTAAACAGAATTTTTCTCCAACGGTAGCAATGCTTCTAACTTGCTATACCACCTGTACCTCCAATACATGATATATGACCATTGGCCAAAAAATTCTGTTGACCACCATCAAATTCAGATAATACACAAGAAGAAAGCCAAATAATGGATCTGCTGAAACATCATGTTAACAACACAAATGACTAGGAGTTCATCCAAAAAACTTTTGGAATGTTGATGACCCTTCTCAAAACTATGGACAAAAGGCTATCTATTTGGAATGTTTTTGAAATTTTTCAAGTTTCCTTTCCAATCTCTGGATCTGTATATTATCACAGATTGTAGGATTGGTTTAGAATGAGTTTGCAATTGTTGAGCAATTATAGGAGTGGAAATATTCAAATTAATAATCACAGTTCATTCAAGACTATAATACAAAAGTTTCCTGTCTTGAATGTGTAGCTGTCACAATTTGCTCTTTGTTCTCCCAAAGTGTTGGTGATTCAACTGGTCAATCTTAGTTTGTTGTTCCAAATGTATATTTTGCTCAATTAAATTATACTTGATATTCATCCCAGTAAAAATAAAATGCAAAAGAACTTTCCATATATCTTCAGGATTGGCTCATATCTAATGAGTTATCAGTCTTATTTATATTTGTGAGCATTGGAGATTTAACTGACTTCAAAGAGAAATAGCTCTTTGGTCATGAGTGTTACTAACTTGACAGTGAAAATAGAACTCTAGGCCTCTGAATTCTATAATTGCTTGTGGTATTAAATGTTGGTGTCTATGTATTTTATGTAATCATATATCTATTCCTAAAAAATATCTGTAGTAGGCAGCACGGATAATGAAATTGGCAACCAAAGCCCACTCCTGTTGAGATAATCTGCGTTCTCTCTGCATTAATGCCATTGGGAAAGGCATGAATGGGAATAAACAATGCAATTTACATTGCAAAACAGTTCTTCATTAAAGACTTCACATTCCATAATTATGTAAATTAGTACAGTATTTTGAAAGATCTTTTTCCCCCTGGAAGTTTTTTAAAAATTGTAAGAATAGAATTTCATCTTAGGTCCCTTTTTGCTTTTTTTTTTTTTTTTTTTTTTAATATTTGTTTTATTGCAAATTTTTCTAAAAGTAAAATAGAACCATTGTTCTAATTGTTCAGAAGCAATAATTCTGATAGAATCAACATTCCCAGACCAACTGAAGACTGTCAGCATCTTTTTTAAAGCAATTGATACTAAGTGTAGTGAGCTTATGTAATTGTATTCATTTTAGATATTTAGAAACTAGGCAAGGCCGGATACTTCTGATGGTAGATCCTGTATGCAAAGTATCTAACTTGAATCAGATGAAACAAATTCAAGAAATCCTTTCATAACATGCTGTGATCTGGAAAAGAATTGAAGTGCTTTCTCTCAAACTTACTGTTGAAATAATCAACTTTTCTTTTAATTAAAAATTTTCTTTCAATTTCAGGTGCATGTCTATCCTGAGAACACAGTTGAAGGCCAGAAAAATCCTTTGATATCAACGAGAGTTATATTTGGCAAAGATGAAGTAAATACAATTATCTTACTTCAATTCATCAAATGTCTGTCATTGCATAACTAAAGGACAGCTAGAACTATGGGCACCAAATTTTTATATTGTTACTAATGGGACCCTGGAGCATGTCAGAGCATATTAGTTCTCGAAAATTAAATTTCACATTTTTTTTTTAAATCTTTTTTTTATCCATGTAAACCTAAAAAAATTGCCATAGAAAATATACCTATGAAAGAAACTGGATCAATTTACATATGAACACTCAAGAAACATTTTTTTTTTTTTTTTTTTTTTTTTCTAAATAGATTTGCTTTACCTTGCTAATATACTTACATTTACCTCATATTTCTAGTTATACCAAAATCTGACTTCAAGCATAAATAGGTTAAGCTCTTACATTTAGGAATGAATTCCAGTTTCATACTAATCCTCTGCAACAAACTGATGTATTATATATACATTTTGTATATTTATCTATTTTTTTAAAAAAATTTTGATAAAAAAATTTTTCCTGTTAATCTTTGCATTTACTGATTGGCTTTTATTTACACTGTAGAGCTGTTATAATGGGACTTGATATAACATGGAATCCCTTATAATGTGGTTTGAACATGGACCCCAATTTTTCAAAACATTTTTAAAACAATAGCTAGATAAAAAAACAGAAAGGCCCCTACACAATCAGGTAATACCAACTGTAAATAGGAAATGAATTCAACAAAATCATTTCAGCCATCACATTGTTGTATTTTTAGGCTTAATATAGACATTAAAAAAAAAACTTCTCCCATTTCTTTCATTTTCTTTGGGTGTAGCCAATGCTAGGGCAACAGTCACTGTCCTTTCCACCTCCCTGATATCAACAATTTTACATACTTGTCTCGTGTAGCCAACTCAGGGGGAGGGAATGAAAGATTGGCTATATTACAGATGCTTCTGCCAGTAAACCCTCAAATGGATGTAATCGCCGCATAATTGGAGAAGTTTCTGGCCCCAAACTTACAAAAATGGCCATATATCGATGTAAACCGTATTGTTTAATTCTATTCCACATCAGACTTACCTTTTAATTATGTGTCTCAATTAAAAAAAACTAATATCATTTCTGTCTTCCTGCTAGACTAGCCTCACCCTACCCTAATTCCCAGAGTTTTCTCTTAATTTAAGCTAGAATTACAAGTGTTGGTCTAGGAGAAGGTAGGGTTCTGGGCTTGGAAAAAGGTTTGTAGAAATAGAAAATCCATAACAGCACTGACTAATGAAAATTATGGACTGCCGACCTTTGCATTATAACAAGTTTACAGTGGATTAAACATTTACTTAATTTTTTCAGGCATACTTGGTGTGAATTATCAAGTCTCCTATCTTTGTTTTACTTTCAGCCTATGACACACGTGCTGGCAAAAAATATCCACCTTGGCATGTCTACAACAAAGCCTGTGATGATGTCAATTGCTTTAGAGGATAAATCACGAGAAACAGTTTTTGAAATCAACAAACTTATCCATCAATGTAAGGTGTGGCTATAAATCATTTTATCACTCAAAATGTCTCTGAAAGATTTTTTATTTATGCCAGAAATGCAAGCAGCTATGGTGATTCAATGGTTGATTATACTGTGACTTTGGATAATCTAGACAACACCACTCCAAAAATCTCATTTTATTTAATTTTTGAATAAAAATAAAAAAATCATTGAAATATGCAAAAAATTTCAAGGGAATATTTGATTTTTATATTTTACTCAAGAAAAAAAAAAAGCCCCAAAAACACACTCCTACATCTTCTATTTATATAATGAACGGTGTAATTTTCTTGGTTCTCTCTGCATTGCCAAAGACTCCCACTTAAAGGTAAGAATTTTGCTGATGAAAATACCTCCTACCCACCATGTGAAACTATGGACTCTTCCAGCAAAACAAATTTAAGATTTCTTATCTAAGAAAAAAAAAAGTCCCTGGAATTATTTTCTCTACCTATCCCATGTAGAAAAAATAATTTCTATGAGTGTGTTTGTTTGTTTGTTTTTTTTTTTTATTTTTTTATAAATCATGCAAAAAAAATGGACCAGGATGCATGTTGTACAGCAATGATCCGCTAGTTAATCTTGCAGGGCATTGTTAGTGGGTTCAATCCTCATTGGATCTTCCACTAATAATGGTCTGATACCAAACTGTGCTAAATCATTGTAGAACTATTCAATAGTTGTATGATAATGTAAGTTGATATAACTTACATTATCATACAACTATTGAATAGTTCTACAAGTATACCTCAGTGGTAGGTAACCTGTTGCTAGTTGGGTATTTTTCCTCTTGGAGAGATAAAATTTGTAGCAATCAATCTATAATTTTGATAAGCCAGCTCTATTTTTGTACAGAGAAAATGAGATTAGCTGTATCAGGGACATCACTGAAAAACATGCTTCATAAATAATCAATATTCAATGAAAAGGAGTTGTGGCTAATTTTGATATTTCAGTGTTTGTTTACATTATCCCCCAGAACAATGAAATTAAATCTCATTTCATTAAATAGTGATTATCTATATGCATATTTTTCAGTTACTTTCTTCTTGAAATTGATTAATAATAGACTTTATACCTAAGCTATCCTCAGTAGGGGTCATGTATAAGCAACATGCTGACCCCCCATTTTTTTTTCTTGCCTTTTCGGCATGGATTAAAGTGCAGTATCTGTTCCACAGCTTAGACCGAGATGCCAGTACTGACACTTACCTGCCAAATGGACCAGAGATAGTATGGTGGTGAGCATCAAAGCCCTTGTGCATCAGTGCAATGTGTTAGCCAATCAGGTTATACGGAGACTGTGCATTGGGAGCCTTTGGGCTCTCCTATTCTTACTCGGCCCAGCTGCAGGGAAGTAGTTCACTCTGGGGCAGCACTGTCCCATTGCACTAAGAGGGACAGGTCAGGCTTGTCCTGACGCTTTCATGACTGCAGTTGCTTTAGCAACCAAAGTCTCATCAGCTGGAGCCATTTTTGATGGGTTGCTTCATTCCCTTCCCCCACATAAAGCCTTGACCTAGTGTTGCATTTTGCTCTGGTGGGAGAGTAAATAAATAGGATGTATAAGGGACATCATTTTTTATATAAATATTAGTATCAGTTGTATGTAAGGTTTTTTTTTTTTTTTGTTTTTTTTTTCAGTGACTGAAAATACCTGCTAGTGTTGAATGTTTCTAAGCAATTCTTCAAAACAAAAATTACAATGGTTACATTTCAGACCTTGCTTACATATTGCATTGTGTTTTTACTTCACAAAAGATGAAGTTGATCATCAGCCTTTTAATATCCGTTGTTGGACAATCACCTTTCCCCAAGATTCTCCTGACTTCTCTATCATGGATGTCTGAGTCAATACTTTCTGAACTTGTCTAGTTTTTCACACCATCTTATATTTAGTGGCCATTGTTTCACATATTATCTCTCAGAATTTATGTAGGGAGTCATGATGTCCAGTAGTTGTCTGCCATTCTCATAACATGACCAGCCCATTGCCATTTGAGTTTTCAAATGGATTTTATGATGTTTCTGACTCCTGTTTTATGGATTTTTTTTCTCATAGTGCTGCATCCTCCTGATAGTCACCTACGTAGCTGAAACATGGAACCTAACCAAAAGATTGAAGTTAATACTCTGTTTTTAATTGTCACTTTCTATACAAGCATACATAGCATCTGATATGTGGTATAGCACATCTAGTGTAGGATTGGTGATGCTTATGAGAAAGTTGACTTATTTCAGAAAAAACATAGTCATAGCTATTGGTCTGGTACAAGGAAAAAAAGCTTTTTGCAGTTTTTAGAGACAATATACATAAGATAAAGGTTAGCAAGCTTGTCTAGTAGACCATAACCAGTGATTTCAACCACTGGCAGCTCCATATTTCTAGCCTTGGGCCTGATTAAATTAAACTTAGCAAATCATGAGAATCTTTTTCAAAATCATAAGACTCTATATCATGATTATATTTCAAAATTGTACTTGTTTCTAGTGTTAGAACGAAGTGTGGTAGTCTTGCATAAAAAATTATCAAGTCATAAATATGCCAACAGTTATTTCCCTTGTTTTTTTTAAAATGTCAACTTATAAAAACTGCTCTGTAATAATATGGTCATGCTGAAAAAGGTACTTTTTCTTTCATATTTAGATGGCCAAGATATTTACCATGGTATATCTATTTACTATTAAAACATCACTGCGTATTCCATTCATATTTATTACTAATCTAGTTGATATAATTTCTTTAGTTAAGAAAAACGTTGAATTCTATCAGTATTAATATATTGAAATACACAAGATGAAATAATAGAATCCATTCCATTTTGGCATTTAGGGAATGGAGTGGTGAAAACACTGTCTTTCAAAGTTATGTCTTGAGTGTTTTCATTTTCACATTTTAATTTGAACACTTGTGTTTTGAGTCTTTTTTTTGTTTTTTTTTCAAATATGTAGGGAGAATGCTACTAAAGCTTTCTGTGAACTGGTTGAGGTCTCAAATCCTTCTTAGTCTTAGTGCCCTATATCACAAAACTATTAAAGATATATATCAAATGTTTCTATTAGTCAGCACACAAGACATTGCTGTGTTGAGTTTGGATCAGCTGTTCAAGAAATCTAAGTGTAAAAAATTAGTCTATGAATTATCTCGCTACACTTGTTAAATTCAATTTACATGAAAACAAATAGCCTACTGATAATCTGTACAAATTATCAACCATTTTTCAACAAAGAATACGTGTATGAACTCCAATTATTGACCATTGTGCTAAGTTGACATAAAAATGTCAAATGGGACATCATAGGCATTAGCAAGGTGAGAACTAATCGAACTGAGGAGCCAACATCTTTACAGCTAGAGAAAGTAAAACAAAGTGGAGTAGGCTTTCTCATCAATAAGGACCTCAAAGACAATGTAACTGGCTTCAAAGCCGTCTCTGACAAAATGGCTAGCGTCACCAAACAGAGATACAAACTCAATAAAATCCAAGATCCAATGAACCTTCATTAAAATGGACCCCCGGATATTGGATGCAATGGACAAAATCTGAATCAAATGCAGGGTTGCCAGATCAGTTTCTTTAAAATCAGACTCTGATATTCCAAAAATCCGATATTAACCTAAGATTAAATTATTCACAATTGATTATCCCACATAACTGCATGATATTGTAAATCCAATTAATATCTATTAATATCACGTTTCACAAATCATGCATTCCGATTAGAAATTTATCTGTCGTCAGTCTCACTCTTCGTTGGTCAGAATCATGCAGTTTTGTTCACAGAATCACTTTTTAAAATAGACAATGTATCTTTCAGAAATTGAAAAACTACAATGAAAATTGTTTACCTCCTAAACAAGAAAGGCACTTTCCGGGAAATTTCTGGCTATCCAGATACTATGTTCTCACAATAAGATCATAGCTTTAATAATTCGCATGTATCAATCTTTCTACTTAGAGACAAAACGAAAATTGATAATCAAATATAAATGAACCCAATCAGTTTTCTGAGAGGTGGTTTGTATAGAGCTTTTGCTTTGGAAATACCAATTTTAAACCCCACTCACACAAATTTGAGAACTTTTGAAGTTTTGTTGATCTCCAATAGAGACAAATGAAGCTGAAACTTTCTAATGATAGGGTTTGGAGTACAATACATGTTATACGCTTCAAACTTTGTCTTTTTTTTTGTTTTGACACATGTATTGATCACATTTCATAACAAGTTTGACTGAAATTTGCAAACACACCAATTCATCCGAGTTATCTGCAACTAAAATTTGTTAAAAGGTATTCAACCTAAAATCTTGAATATGGTGATTGAAGTCCAATTCCTAACATTTGATTGGGCAACAGCTGAAATATCCTGGTCAGTTCCCTCTATTATATCAAGATAAACAACCAAGTGTGAATGAATACAAGCAAAAAATCAACTAAAAGTATAATGTTTTTATTGCCACCTGAAGAGAAATAATTGCATACCTAAAACTTTTCAGAACTAAAAGTTACTAGTTTTACTGGTCTTGGTTTCCAAGAATGGGACCTCTTGTTGCCAGGAAGCTCCTGTTGTAGTGAGTAAACTGAGCATTTGAATTGGGAACATTGTAGGCTTCATTAGAGTAAAGGTTATAGCCTTTCTGATGACAATATTTATTCAGAGCACAGAAAGCTCCAAAAGAGAAAGCTCCCAAATAAGCTACCCAGGCTTTCTTATCTGAAAGAAGAAGAAAAAGAATGCATGTAAAATTGTTTAAACAAAAAGACAAATTTAAAAGTAACATTAATTTAAAGATATACAAGAATTAATGAAGACTTGTTTAATTCTTAAAAAAAAAAAAATATTATCTACTTCCTGATATTTTTTTGAATGCTTTCAATATAAATACATCTTTTCTTGAAAAAAATAAATTTTCCTGGAGGTAGAATTTTCACGTATGATCTTTCATAACAATGGTTTAAAATGCTGAAAACGGCATGGATCCCTTTGTGACAATAGCTACCAAGTTGAGGATGCTAGTCTAAACATATCAGAAGAATCTTGCTCTAATTCATCAAATGTCTGTCTGTCCACGATTTCTAGAGCTATGGCCACAAATAAGAGCGCAGCAGCATGTTTTTCACTTATTAGTCTTTGGAAATACAAATAAAATGATGTGTCTGATTTTCTTCTCTCCCCGATAATAACGGTATCTATCTGATATGTCTGATCCCTCTTATCTGTCCTTCACCTTCAAGTAGCCGAGATGATACTTAGTAGCCAGAATCAAGCTACCCCCCAAAAACAGCTTTGATCTATCAATAGTGCCAAAGGTGGCATTCTATATTCAAAAATGGGTACATTTGAAGTACATCGATGCAAGACTTGACATCTTCTGGAATCTAGAAAAGCTCAATTGCCTCTTCTATCACATCCAAAAATATCTCACCTTCCACATTGAGCAATGAAATCAGTCAAAATTCTGTCTCTTTTCAAGATGCAGGAATATTTAAATTTTATTCATCCACCACCGACTATGACATTTTTTTTAGTAAAAATTCAAAGGAAATATATAACAGGAATAGATAGCAGTGATCTGTAGCTCAAAATCCGCTCAGACTTTCTCTCCCTATGTCTCCTTCCTTTCTTTCGATGGGGAGACTGCATCTCTGACTGTTGCATTTGATGAACTAACATAAGCCAACACTGACACATAATGGCTACCTGTTTTTGTAGCCAAACTATCCTCACATCTGGGCTCATCTTTCGCTTCCCATGTATGGGTCTGTCACCATGATATTTTACATTAATGTTGACCACCCGCTATACCTTGCGAACTTGTGTGCCTTCTGCCTTGCAGATGGATGCATGCATACCCTCAGGGCCTCTTTCAATCAGGTGTCACTTCCATTTTCTCAGTTACACTTCCCTCCTGATCACTGAGATAGCAGCAGGTCTTTTCTGCCTCCTACTCCTCTGCTGGGGTGCAGCTTCTGTCTCTTCTCAAGATGAACTATCGGAAGAGTCTTCAGATGAACTTGTTGGTCCCTGGGTTGTCAGGGAAAATTGCCAGGTTTGATTGATACATGCTGAATCACTATCTCGCTCTCAGATGCCGTGTCACTATTGTCTCTAGTCAATGTACTTGTATGTACGCACATGGGAGCTAGGGTCATAAGCACCATTCGTCCACAAACAGTCTGAAGAGTCTGCTCCCAGAATGCTGATTTGTCATCAGTGAGGTGTCATTTCTATCTTGGCAATTCTACCATGAATGCACATGCCAAGCTGCAATCCCTCTAAACAGTAATGCAGCTCTATGAGGTAGACATCTACAGCCTCATTGGGGTGCAAGTGTTGGTTTAATAACTGTTCATAACCCATGAACGAGTGTTAAGAGGACATCCTTTATTCATTCAATGTCAGCTTTATCCTCAGCACTCAGCTCTTGGGAGGCCACAAATCTCCTGCCTGTTAGGCACAACAGAAGAACACATTTATCTTTCTTCACACCATGAAGATCACACACATGCACCGTTTTTTCCTATCCATTTGATCATGGACTGGCCAGTTATCAAATTCTGGAATAAATTTCGAGGGTTGATTGTTTTTTCCTCCATGTTGGTAGCTGAAATATCTTGTAGTGAAAGGTAAAAATTCACATACATGAATAAAAGTAAAAATATACAATGAGAATAGATGACAGGGATCTGTAGCTCAAAATTAGCTCAGATGTTTTCTCCCTTCTTCATTTCTCAAAGATCGCAATGTACAACTCCACTTGGTGTCACCTTTGATGAGATAAGTTGCTATAACTTTCTCCATTACAATGTTAAAGAGATCGGAACATAGAACTACTCACATTGAAGACCCTTAATCTAATGTTTCAGTAGTGGATTCTATCAGCACCAATCTTCAACAAAGATTTTTCAAAAGCTTTAAGGGGAGTCATCAAGCCATGAGATATCTCTGATGGGGTTTATATGACAAGCCATTTTTATGAACAAAATTTTCCAATTCATGTAATTGCAAGGGTGAAGTGATGAATCGTACTTCCGGTGGAGGTGGTCTATTGGATCCACTGAAATGACACAGAGGTACATCAACTAGTGGATCAGAGTATGTTTTGCAAAGGTACACTTCCTAAGTTTCTTCCTGTATTTGGAGGACTCTACTCTTTTCCTCCTAGAACAATTTCTTTCTGAATTTATAAGGGGCCTTCTCAGAAGCACCAACTTTTCTCTTCTACTGATTACCACTACCAACAATACTAGTTTAGATATTGTTGTTGAGTTCAGGTTATTCAGGTGTTCTGACATTTAAATGTATCTATTTCACTTCAAGTTATTCATGTGTTCGGATGTATCTATGTATATACCTTTTCACATCTCATATATTCCTTTTCTCCTCTTCTCTCTCTCCCTACCCCTGAAGTAAACTTTCTTTTCATCACTGTTCTATTCTAAATAAGAATAAGCAATATTCTGAATGAAATAACTTTCTGTTAAAAGATGTTGGTCACCTGGAGGTTGAAAAAACAAACAAACAAAAAAAAAAAAAACATCTGTTGTGCATGTAATTACTATTGTTTTTGTTGTTATTAACCACTACCCACAACAAACAAGTTTATCATTTTTGCTGGGTTTAAGTAATAAATATATATATATATATATATATATATATATATATATATATATATATATACGCACACAAATAAAATGAAAATTATGTAGTAGTAAATCTTCATAGGCTTCTCAATTATAGTACTTACATCTTATTCCATATATAGAACCTGACATGAAGCCAGCAGTTGCATGGTTTATTACATCATCTTTGCCTCTCATGTTGGCTAGAGTACAAGTTAGTGTTGGATATGACACACCAATCGCGGCTGTAAAAGAAATAAATTATATTTAACATTCCATTCAAACTAAAACGAAATTTATATACAAAAAAATTTATTCATCTACATTTTTCCTGACTCATTTTTAACAACATCTTTTATACCATGAAATGACATTTAATTGTGTTTTATCAAATGCATAGGTATATAGTAGGTTCAAACATGATTTTGAGTCTCCCATGGGTACAAATACACTTAGTTAAGAGTTTTTGTTTTTTCTTGTTATTTCTGCTTAAATCCTTTTAATTTACTTTGTCCTAATCTCCACCTAAAAGAGAAGATTTATATTCACAAAATTTAATAATGCAAATTTCTAATCACTGTCAAACTCAATGGTGGCTTATTATTCTGTAAACTAAATCATCCGCCATCTTGGATTGACTTACTTTTCTCATGTTATCACATTCCCTTAATTGACTTCAGCTAAGGTGCAAATAATTCAATATCAACATTCCAGTTCTCCTCAGTAACTGCTCAACCATCTCTACAAGAGTGGAGTACCACAGTGGATACTCCACTTTTGGCTAAAGCATAAGCCACCAGACCCTAACCCTCAATACAGCACACCTCTATCTCCCTCTCGGTGATCTTCTCCCTCAATCTTGCCACATTAATCCTTAAACCCCTTTTATTGATCACACTTCACATTAAGAATATTAGTTTCTCTAGTTTTTATCTGCAACATCAATCTAAATAATCTAATTTTCACAAGCTACTATCTTACAGTAGATAATTTATAATTTCTTTTAAAATATTTCAAATTGAAACACAAAATATTTACTTACACTTTAGCTAGTAAAGCTTGTTGTAGGGCGGTTTGCAAAACAAAGGTAGGTGGGTGGCTGGATATGAGTCGGGTACTTACAATTTCATCTATATTATCACCCTCTCATCCAGAAAAATGTGAATAAAAGCAGAATTTTCCTTTGAACTTGTAAGCCCGATATTTCGAGCTGAACACTATTTCACTCTACACCATAAACCCATTTGATGACAAGTGACAATTTCTACGCTCCTACTGAGAAACATTTTACTTACATAGCAAACCAGCTGTAAAAATAAAAATAATTAAACAAAAACATTTCAGCGGTCTATGACCAAATTTTTCTAAAATCAATTTTCTTCCTTTTTCACCCCAGGAGTGCAGGTCTGAAGCTGCAAGGGCTAAGGGCTAAGTCACTGATGCATACGTGAATATTTTTTCTTTTAAATACTGAAATTCAATATACCTTGTAATATATTGTAGTTCTTCTAGAGGTATTATTTAATAAAAAAAACATCAAAGAATGCCTTCGTTTATCTGCTCAAATCCCACTTAGTTTTTCAGTCACAATTTAGAGCTAATGAAATAATTACCTGAACTTGAAATTTCATAAACAAAAGTAGATTCACTTTCTTATAGACAAGTTATAGCTGCAGATGTATAACTATTCCGAATCTGAAACATCAGTAAAATTAACAGTATATAAACTGTCTTACTTCTCATTAGGTCCCTAACACATTACAGAAGAGCCCAAATTAATTTTTATAAAATCCATCAGACCTGCTTTAGTTGTAGTAAAAAGTAAAGATTCAAATGAAATAAGCAATGGAATAGACAGCAGCAATCTGTAGCTCAAAATCTCTGTTTTATTACTTCCTTCTTTTTTCAATATTGTGACATACACCGTCAACTGATAAGCTGACCCTGATTCATCATTAACCATTTTTTCATAGCCATGCTCTCACCACATCTAGGCTCATCTCTTGCTTCCCACATACAGGTCAGTCATTGTAATTTTTTCCATGTAAGTGGATGGTGACCCATTATATCTTGTGAACCCTGGTGCATGTGTACCTCCTGCATTGCAGATAGATCCATGCGTACATTCAGGGCCTCTTTTGACGAGGTAAGTCTGTTATTTTCTGCTACAACATTCAAGGTAAATATATGGAAATAATCATAACAATAGCTTTGCTGGCTTTCATTACCATGATAATAATATCTATCAATATCTACCGCTGTGAATTTTACCAAAATTAATAAGTCCAAAAAAAAAAAAAAATCTTTACCTAATGGTCCAGCCCATCCTGCAATTGAGAGGCCAACTGTTGAAGGAGTGAAAACTTTCAGTTTTGAAATGGACTCAAGAATACCAGCAACCAAACCTACAATGATAAATATTAAGGTGAAAAATGATTTGGAAAAATCAATATTTTTTGACAAACACAAACTTCTGATTACACACAATGTCCAATGAAAAACAAAATAAACTCAAAATACCATGCACAATTTACTGTTACATATATATCAGATTACAATCCTCCAAAATACTTTGATTTTACGACAAAATCATATAGATACAATTCATTATAACACCATCATACAAAGTATTGGCTAACAACCGACAGTCAATCAAAAAAAATGGTACAAGTATACATACACGAACCCTTTAAGAAAAGTAAAAGAAGTCCCATCCACCATCAACCAAAAAGATCAAATAAAAACAACATACCTACTTCCACCCTACCTCAAATATACCAATACCTATTAAATGCTAGATACTATTTCTCCATTTAATAAAAATAACAAAACTCACTTTCTCTGAGAAAGGCTGTTCTAGCTCTTCACTGCCTCTCTTATCTAAGACAAGCTAAAAACCCACAGAGACAGGAAACAAACAACCCCTGACCCTCGCCTCTCACAGACCCATCTCATTTCACACCAAATGTTACCCTCACTTACATCGATACAAACTCCTCTCCCATCTCTACTAAACGATGTACAACAGAAATATTTACATTCTTTTCTGCAGCATCGATCATGCAAACAGCAAATCTTTTCTTTGCGAAGCACCGCAAATAATTTTTTAAAAATTTAATTTAATATAATAATTTTTTAAAAAGTGACTGGTCCCCATTGAAATGCAACAAAACACACCCATGGATGGATAAAAAAAAAATTTGAGATGTAACACCTATCTCTCAAGTCTTTCTCTTCACCTTACAATTGCCATTTTCATCTACACAATTTACTATGCAAAATTAAATAATACTATGTGAAGTTGGTCACTAGCTAACTAATGTTTGTCAAATCACTTTCAACATATTGGAACACTGATCAAATTATTTCAACAACTTTGTATTGAAAGGTCCTTCAGGCATTGTAACTTGTAGTGGATTAGGAATAGATACTTGTGATATTGAAATATTGTATATTTCATTTATTCAAACAAGTCAAGATACTGTCAAAAGAATCAATTAATAAAATATATAGATGGAAATTAGACGGTTCAATTTTTTAAAAAGTGATATTTATGACTAAAATTTTTTTACAATTTCAGAAAAGTGTTAGAAGTACATACACTCCACAAGGAATGAAGTCATTTTTTTCTTACTCTCAACCCCTGATGAACAGTGATTCTATCTATATTCTCAATGAATGATACCATTTACCAACTCCAATCAACAAACAGTTATTCTCCCTCTTACTGTCCCTCCTCTCTATGAATGATACAAAGCCCCTAAAGCTTATTCTCATTAGCACCTAGGTTGTTTAGCTGAAAAATTAGGCACAAGAAATGTGTTCGTTTTAGTATGAATTTACATTGTAAATCATCCCCCAGTTTAATGGTCTGTGTTACCTGGCACTTGTGAAGGTCACAGATAGATCTGTTACCTATGACAAGGAACTTGCTATTTATTGTAATAATTTTTGTGATAATAAGAGAGATTGTACCGAATATTCATCAAAAAACTATTTGTGTACAAAGATCACAATAAAATTGATGGGTTACTTGCTCCAGTCATTTTTATTCAAACGTGGCTTTGTTGTAAAAAAAAAATAAAAAAAGTCTTATTGATTACTACAACTACTGCCTTTTCAACTTTTAAGGAAAATTCCATGTTTAAAAGGTAGAGATTCTAGAAAATTATCACCTTTAATTGGGGTTACCATTCTGATACAGTAATTAATGAAAGTATGGTATCTATATGATACATGTATGACGTATAAATGTGAAGGTGTGTTTGAAATTTGCCGCCACTGCACAAAGATCATAACCAAAACAAAGTACGTAATACTATTGATGTTAATTTTAGACATATTCGTTGCGTTATCTAGCCGTATGGGAAATGAAAAAAATGTATTATTTTACTATGCAAGTATAGAAAAAAAATTGCTCTAATGTTAATGTATTTTTTTAATAGACATACATTACGGGCCCCGCATTAGCTCATAATTGAGCCAAGCTGTTCAGTGTCCATCTCGTCAGTTTCCATTTGGAAGAGAAAAAATACAACAAAAAAACAAAGGGAAACAATTGTTTTATATATGAGGATGTTAGCGTTGAATTACTAATGAAGTTACTGTCTACATAACAAGGAAAAGGTGTCAATTAACCCCGCCATCATGGCTTTGCTTTACAGAATTATATTTTCAGGTGGAAAAAAATTATACGTTTCTGAATTTTTGTGGCTATATCTTGTAAATTGATTAATTAATCATAATCTATACAATTAGATAAATGTATTATAATCTTATATTCCATTTTGTTATGGTTCACATTTTTTTTTGCGATCATTGTATTTCCTACCGTTGAAATTACGTTATTTTATTGGAACCCTCATCATGCTACACCGTTTAGAAAAGTAAACATCCTGTCAGTTATTAAAACTAAACTGGTATGGATGTATCTTTTAGATGCAGAAAAAAAAATTCCTATGGTCGTATGATTTTTTTTCTTTTTTTCCCTTCTTTTTACAAGACATTGAATTCAATCAATAAGAAAGTAAAAATCTTAGCCTAGAAACGGTGCATCATGAAAAGAGTTCCAAATAAAATCAATCATTTCGACGGTAGAAAATTCAATGTTTGTCTTTTTTTCTACTTGATAAAATTCCAAGCCGAAAGTTCGAAAAATTCCTTTGAAGAAATTGAACACAGAAGTAGGAAAAATTGGCTCAAACGGTATTAACTCAAAATGTGTCCAAATCAAACAACGGCTGAGGAGTTGAACTTGGCCAAATGTTGTTTTTTTTCTAATTACGTCGTCGTTTTGTTTGTTGCTGCCTGCGATGCAAAGGGCAAAAGTAAACAACAGGGTTCAAGAGACACTAATCATATATTTAGTTAATAAATAAATCATATTTTTATTCGTTAACTTTTGTTTCGATTTTTGGTTTGAATGATATAAAATTTCAAGATTCATATTTTCCTTACTTTAGAGAAACGTGCTCGTAAAACAACACTTTTTTCAGTTTGTTAATGAGATGTCTTTCAAATCAATATCTTCAAATAATTCACGTATTTGAAGCACAAGCTTAATTTTCTGGCCTTTTCATTAATTTCTTCTCTCTTTTCATACCAGAAAGTGATTTCCGTACCAGACAAGAATATTATTATGTGATGAAATCAACCATTTTTCCCAAGATGACCTTTGTATAAAAATCAAACTTTCAAACAGAAGTGACACTTCGTCTTATTTCTTTTTGTCATTTTTTCTCTCTCCTTATCTAACTACAGTGATGATATTTAGCAAATGAGGCCACAGTTTCAACGAAGTTTATGGTTATTTACAAATGTTTTCTTTCACGCCATGCTACATGATTAAACACTATGAATGACTTTTACGAAATGATCAATGACCGTTTTCGAAAGAAACTATGCTCACCTGCATACAATCCATAGCCACCACCATAAAGCAGTTTTTTCATACAGTCTTTATCATCAGGAGAGGAAAGTATATCATAGGTATATTTATTCCTTAAGCTTAAATTATTTCCTTCAAGCGGCATCTTTGATATCTTCTCCTTGTCAAATGACCTTTCTTCCCATAATGCAAAGGAAAATATAAAATTTCAATTACCTCCCTTGGTACTCAAGAAACTCAACTCTAGGTAGACTCGTAAAATGTGATAAATGCAAAAAATTTAATGCTTTTTTAATAAAATAAATAAGTATGTGTCTTTTTTTGAAGGAGTCATTTTTTTTTGATCAGTATAAATTAAAATTACATAGAATAGTGAGTCTCTAGGGAGAATTTTTTTTTCTTCTGGAACCAACAAATATACAAATATTTATCAATAAAGAAAACTTGAAGCAATAAATTCAAACTTGAAGTTGGAAGAGAATTACCTTTTTTAAGGATTCTATGGATAATTCTTTTACTGATTTCTGTAAACGGTTGGCATCATTTACTTCATTGACATTTTGTCATATGTTTCATTGTTTGAATTTTGATTTTCATAATTAATTATACAAACTTCGTATTATGTTGATTTACCTTATGTGACTTCATGTTTTTACTGATTTGTGTTCTTTCCAAGTAAAATCATAACCATTTTTTAAAGTGATATTTATATGGGATATAGTTACCATTACACTAAAAAAATTGATAAAGCATTGAAGGAATTTAAGGAAACAACATGAGAATAAGAGATTAATATTCATAAAATGTGAAATGTGTAGGTTTAATAAGTATGGGTTACATTCACAACATACAAAATTTAATTAAATTTTTTTAAATAGGCCTGTTCAGTAAACTATTGATAAAGATGTGAATATAATGAATGTATTATTTCATTCTACAAACACAACAATAAAAGTGTGTCTTTTATTGAGGAATGCAACTATGTTTGTGTTTGAGAAGAGTCCATGGAGAATTTGAGTTTTATGAATTGTTATTGTTCCAAGAAGTAAATGTCTGGAATAGTGAGTGTAACTTTTAGAGTTATAAGAATGCATGTGTGCATTGTAGTTGTCACATCATTAGGTACAAGAAAGTCAGTATGGTGTGAAATTAGGGAAAGGAAGGTACCCACCGTTCAAATGTATATTTGAAGTGAAAATATATCCTCAACATAATTGTAGCTGATTATGTACTACTTGAGGTGTATTGACTCAATGATACTTAATTTTTAGTGATCAAAAAGGTGAGAGAAGTAACATTCATTGACCGCCCCCCCCTCAATTTTTTAACTAAGCATGCTGCCAAAAGATGTTGGTCATTTGATGATTTCTATCGAGTGACCTTTCTTCTAAAATATTTTGATGTTATGGTGTATACACAATTACATCTGCTCATAGATATCAATTTCATTACCCTGCTGCCATGTTAAGAATTTAATGAAAGGGAGCAATTATACATGTTTAACCTTCTGCTCTAAGCTAACATACCTTTCACACTAATTTTGGTGTCATATGGACTCAAGCAGTTAATATGTATGTAAGGAAGAACATATTGAATGGAATCTATTTTCTTGATTTGTTAACATTTCTTTTTTGACACAGTTTTTTTTAAATAAAAGACCTTGCCAGTATTTTAGTTGTACAATTTTTACTTCAATGGTTATTTCTCATTACAATCTAAATGATGTTTGATTTTTTAGGCTATGTGTAAAAGGATACATATCACTTAAAAATAGATTAATCAAAAATTAAACAAAACAAAGAAAACATTTTTGCTTGACACCCAAATTCTGTTATTTCAGCAATGCTATTACTGCTACTATAGCCATAGTTCTTACTACTAGTATTGTTATTTTGTCTTATTATTGATTTAACCCACTTAATCAAATATGATCAATACCATGTTGAGAGTTGAAGAAATTCCAACCTCAATATAGTTGCTGAAATTTGCATGTTTTCTTTTTTCAAATATGCAAAGAGAAACTATAGCAAAGTTTGATGTTGAATTTTTAATTGAACAAAAATCATTACTTCCATAATTTCTACAAATCATGAAGTAATTTATTATTATTGAACCTATCAAGTATTTTTCATAACAAAACACATGTATAAATGCATGTCTCTTCATACAGGTTCCTCTACAGTGAAAATTCAAGATGCATTAGTTCATGGGAATTATACTAAAAAATATGAAGCTGTAGCTGTTATGTGTAAATATAAGTATACCTTCAATAGTGCGGTTAATTGGCTTGAAATTTTTCTTCCTGTTTAAAACTACACTATTCAAGGTTTTTATAATTGAATGTGTGGTTTTTCAGCTTGTACTTAGTCACATTAATTTGTACCTCAATGCCGTAAACATGTTACATTAAAACCTGGACTAATCAAAACTGCACTATTCAAGGTATTGCTGTAATCTCTCTTTCCCCTTCTCTTATTCACTTAAGGTAAATAGATGTCTCACACAAGCCATATTCATTCTAATGGTATATAAACTTTTTTTTTTTTTAAATTGAGAACAAACTCTTCAACTATTCTGAGAGTTGAATTACTATCGCAATCAACTACAACACAGATGACTAAGAATTATTTTTTTATTTCTTAAATTCCTTTAAATTTTCTGTTCAATTTTATTTTGAACTTGTTCTTCTGTTATCAAGTTGATAGATTTTTTTGTGTTTGTGTGTGTATGTGTTTATTCCCTCTGTTATTTCTTCTTTTTTGTTCACAGTTTTTTGTCCTTCCCTTTTCAGTGACAAAATATATATCTTCATTTTAGGTGTTATTTTTTGTGAATTTAATTTAGAAAAAACTTGATACACTTTTTATTTTGCTTGCATTTTTAGTTATAGTTATCATTCTTGACAATTCAAGGATGTGAAATTCTCTCAACTGAAAAGTCAAGTTTAACAAACTGACTATTAGTAAAGCTAGATTCACACTGGAAATTGATAATTTCTTAAGTGACTAAATTTCTTTTTTTTAAAAGTAGTGTTCAAGGAGACCAATAATATGAAAAAAAATAGGCATAATTTTCAAAGTTGTTACTATGTCAACATTTGGTATTTAATAGAAAATAATCTTGTAAATTTTGAGCTTCTTTTTCCAAAGACAACTCATGTATAAGCAATCTGAAATTGACTTTATAAATTTGTCTGATGACAACTTCTAAAATCATTACCCTAAATTGATCATCATGCATATATATTTATGTAAATGTCTGCTCATATTCATAATTCAAGAGAGTTCTAATCGATACTTAACAGTTCAAGTTTAATTTAATATTAGTTACCCACGAAAAATCAAAAGCTGAAATAAATAGAATTCATGCTAGATGTTGACATCAAAATGTTGTCAGTCTTGAACATCATTTTAGCTGTGTTCCAGATCACAAGACTGACTGTTTGGGAGAAAGGCCAGTCTTGTATATCTTTTTAGTTGTATTCAAGATCAGTCAAGCTGTCAGATTTTTGTGGGATTTCCCAAAGAAGCGGCTAATGCTGTCAAAAGTTTGAAATAAAAAAAATTAGCAATATATTGCATAATATTTTGGGACTTTTCATCATTCCCCTATTGACTCAAACATTCATAACCAATGGGAATCAATACATTCAGTTTATTTCATTGATCCTCCATCTCTATCCCAGATTAAGGAGTAGAGTCATGAAAAAGCTTTTCATTTTCATGGTTGAGACTAACATTTTGAGTTTTTTTCATCAAGAAAAAATACAATTTAATATTGGATTACTAATTTAATTATGGACATTAGCTCTTGGTGAGGACTAACTAAAAAGACTCATGACTTTCATCAAGAGACAAGTTTCAACTAATTTCTATTGAAAACGAACATTTGCAGAAACTGTAAAAATGCATTCATGTTAATTAGATTTAGATGTTCATAGATTATGTTTGTTTGTCCTGTTAATTTGCTTGATGAATTGTTTTAAATTTGATTGCCATTTGGTTGCTGTTTTTTAGATTTGCAAGTTGTATTTTTCAACTTACTTGGCCTATTTTTCCAATATGCTTGCCTTACTTTCAAATTTTCTCAAGAAAAAGGTATAGTCTGCATTTGTGATAAAGTACTCAGCTGTAAGTGAAATTTTAAAGGATGTAGATCAAAATAGAAGTATGTAATATCTCACTTGACTATTTATTATCACTGTAGTGACATGAAAAATTTTGTACATTTTTAACTTTGGTATAAATACTGCTGCATTGCAGACAGTGAAATTAAAACAAGTGACAGACTAAAAATAAGGACATTATTCTGCTAAATTGTAGACATTCAGGCTACACAGACAAAATTTTAGCAACAATTAAACACAAAATTTACCTGCCAATTGGCAAAAAATGGAATGCTGATTTGTGCTCTGTACTATGGCTGCACTTTGACTATTAAAACCAAAAACAGATGCTGAATCCTGCTTATTTCACTCAGACCTCTAAAGTAGAAAGTCCCTCAATGTTTTGTGGTTTAAAAATATATCCTTCTGCCATGCTTTGAGACTTTTAGTTTTGATTAATCCTCCTAATCTAACCTTGTATTTCTGAACATTTACTTTGACCATCAATATTTTAATTAAGTATTCTGGAACATTTATTCCATGAACATTTTAAGACATTTTTAGATGTTGCTACTTGGTGTACTCATGCAAATTATCAAGGTTGTCGGCTGAAGTCCCCAAAATGTGACCAAGGGCACCCGGAGACAAACAAGCAAAGACGAGCAAATATAGTGAACTTGGGAGGGTGGGCCATTTGTGGGGGCTACAGTAATCAGGAAAAAAATAATGATTCATAATACTGCATATAATGAAATAAATTCAAAAATATAAAGGGGAATAATCGAACATTTGGTATGGTTTGTAATTATCGGCCTTGTTGGATTGTCGGTTCGTTTCAGCGATAATAATACGACCTTGTTTATCTCGGTTATATTTTCACGTTTTATGGTGAAAACAGGCTATCAATGACCAATGCTTCGTTTTCTGAACAGCCGGGAAACTGGCGAGGACAATCCACTTCTTTTACGTCGAGCAGAGACGACCCGTCGTATTTACAGCCTGGATCTGAGCACCCACCGTGATATTGAACAAGGGACCCATCGCGGGGGCATCAACTGCCTCGACATTGATTTGATTGAAGATAGATAGTAGGTCCCATTGCCCTCGAAATATTCATCGTGATTATTCTATTTATTTACTCTGGTTATATTTTTTCAACTAGGGTTCATATTGCGAATACTTTTAGTTTTTTTATTTTGACAACATTTTCGTGAAGTTACCCAAAAATATTTGGTGGAATTTGCTCTGACGTACATAAATCTATGACTGCGTTTAACCATCAGAGGCTCCAAAATTCATTGGCTCTAAAAAGTACTTTTCATTTTCTTACAAAGTATAATTAAGCAACATGTTCATCAGAAAATAACGCAATAATGAAATTAAATACGTCTTTATCAGATCGCGCGTCATGAATTCATTAAGGTACAATGTAAACACTGAACCGTGCATCTGATGTATCTAACTGATGTATTCATTCATGGTGCACAATCTGATTAAGATATGTGATTAATTTGATCATTTGGCTAATTTCTGATGAATATGTTGTTTGATTATATTTCTTAACAAAATAAAAACAACTTGTTTTTCCTGTATCACTTCTGTAGTCACTGTATGGTTGCTAAATATCGCCATAGGTTTATGTACGTCAAAGCAAAGCTTGAAAACTACTTTTACAAATCCTCATCATGCCTAGGTTTGTTACAAGCCTAAGGAGCTGTAACTAGGCAAAATATTCATAAGTCAAGTGAATTGATATTAATTCGACAAATGGATAACAGAAGGGACTGATCAAGTGTGATATCATAACTTCGTTGGGTTTTGTTTTTGTTTTTTTGTTGTAAAAAAAACAAAAACTGACTTTTTTTTTCTCGTGAAATCAAAAATACTTCTCTCCAGTCCGACACTGTCGAACTGTGTTTTTGGAAGAATATTTTTGTTCGTAATTATTTGCCTTGTTATTTTATGTGCTTTTATATTTTTTTTCATAATGCTTCTAAAACAATCCCTTCTTGCTATGTGAATTATGATAACAGTGTATGTATTCTAATTCTATTTATTCTGACAGACTCAAAACAAACGTTATCAACGTTGAAACTCGTACACAAATACAGGAATAAGTATCAGTTAAATATTGGGTATTTGATGATCAGGTTTTCTAAAGAAGGGAGGTAATTAGATAAATCATTAAAACGTAAATTCGGCAGACAATTTTGAAAAGATGAGAGACCATTTACTTATTATTTACTCTAGTTCGTGTGGAGAAATACTGTTAGAAAGTGTTTAAACATTTTATGACTTCAATTTCTACTGTTTGTGTTGTATTTTCATATTGTGTTGTGACAAATATTTAAAGAAATGTTGTTTTATGGGGTTTTTTTTCTATTGCAACACTCACCACAACCGTAAATTATATCCTATTCAATTAAAAAAAAAAAAAGAAACAGTTGTAAATGGTCAGGTTTTCTGCTTTAATTTGTCCCGTATTTAGCAGCAGCAGCTTGAAAAATTGTGCCTATATCAATTACCTCCCTTTTTGGGAAACTCCTCCAAACAATCAACAGATTTTGAATTTGAGTTCTTTTCTCATTCTCTCAAGATAACTGCTGGAAGTATTAAAGACCAAAAATCGTTTCTGACATGATAACTCAAACTAACTGGATGCAGCAATGAACGTGAAAGGTTCTGCCTATTAGAAATATAAAAAAATATTTTTCGCAAGTAATTTTTGTGCTTTCAATCCGTAAGACTTTCATTTCCTCGTGGGATTTGTCAGATGTTTTTAAAGGTTTTGGGGGAATGTAAAACTATAATACGAAATTGGACTCCTTCTTTCCGACATTTGTACGGAAGTACGACTTACATGAACTATCTTCCCTTCTCTTGGATTTTTTTTCCCTGAAGAGAATTCTGAGGCATTCACTTTAGTTGATCTAGTTGAAAAAAAAAAAATTCTGTCAGTAACTTTTGTCCTTATAATTCATTTGACACTAAAACCTTACAGAAATTTAATTGTCTTTCAGAAAAATTGATTTTTTAGAAAGATTTCAGTGGGGGGGGTCTATTTACAATGTAACTGTAATGGTAAACTGGATTGTTTCTTTCCATCTGTTATACAAGCAATTTATCTGAAAATTACACATCAAAGCAATTAACATTACCAAGATGGCATAAATGATTTCAGATGTTAGATTTGACTATACTAGCTTAGCTATCTCCGATATCACATCGTATAATGTTGATTATTCTCGATTTGATCACTACAACTTCAACTGGTCTACGCGACCATGGAGCTTCATTTAGCAAGAAATCTCAGGCATGAAACTTTACAAACTACTTTTTTAATAAGTTTGCTCATTCACAGAACCTTTTCCATAAACTGCACAATTTTTTCTGCAATTCCATTGCATTTTTACTTTTCTTAAAATAGAAAAACACGTTGAACATGATGCGTATCTTCTTAGATCTTGATAAGAATCAATAAACAAAAATATGCTAAACTACATATCAAAAGTGATCTTTTTTTTAATGTAGTTTGTTAAAACCGAATGCCCTCAACACCACCTTATGAAAAAAAAGCAGAATGAATTTTTTTGTCTAACCCAGTAGGGGAATCAGATTGTAGAAATTATTTTCAGCTATTTTTTTTTTGTTTTTTTGTTTTTTTTCTTATATCTTCATTAATAGATGGTTTCAGTACGTTTTCTTTCTATTTGCAGTTTGTTGTCTGGTGGCTCAAATGGGATGATCTTCATTTATGACCTGCTTAATAGTACAGGTGAGATCAAATATACATGTAATGCTGTAGCAAGTGTGGGCCTATCTAATGTGGATCGTCATAGGAGCAGTATTGAAACTGTACAGTGGTACCCTCTCGACACTGGTATGTTCATTTCCAGTGGCACTGACAAATTACTAAAAATATGGGACACCAACAACTTGGTTGTGAGTATCAAAATTCAAATAAAATCTCATTTTATAATTCTAACTATTATCATGTGACTTTACCAGGAAAGGAATGATTGCAATAATTCTGTCAAAATATTTCTTTCAAATATATGATTGCATTATTTTTCCATTGACTAATCTCAATTAACTAATTACTTCTTATAGTAATAAAAATTTGCTGAGATTGCACAAAAGCAAGAGTAGACCCTCTAGACATTAATCAAGCCCAACAATGAATAATCTACAAATAAGGTGAAGTAAAGTTTAGTGTAGTCGATTTAGAGTTCACTTCCTTTTACTTTGAATAGAAAATGTTTTGATTGTTCCAAAAAGAACACTGATAAAATGCTTTTTTTTCTTCTATGGGTGGTAATTTCCAACACACTGCATAAAATCAGAAAGTACACATAATTTGTTTTAAACTTGTAGATGTTATTCATTTTGGTTAATATTCATTTCATCCACTTGTTTTCTTCTGGATGTTTTGTTGCTGAGGTGTGTTACTGGTGCTAATGGGTCATAGATACATATATGGGTCCAAAACCAACCAAAGGAATGAATTATTTTTCTTGTTCCTCAGCACAGACTAACCATAGAAATTTAAAAAGAATAAAAATTGAGCTTAATTTGTATTCCATGTTACATCTCTTTAATGCACAAACTGTTTATTAATACATAAAACAATATATATAGCCAATTGATCATATCTATTTACCAGATTTATGAATACTTATGTAGACGATTACCTCTCTCTCTCTCTCTCTGGATAAGTTGACTTTCATACACACCATACAAAATATTTCAGCCATGTACCCTCTGGCCTTTCTTAAGTGTTTGATTTGTTCTTATTTTATTTTTTTTCCTTGGTGATATTTTGTCATTCAACTGAAAGTATTCTTGTATTCAAAACTTTCCAGTTAATGTACATGAGCTTCAAAACAAAATTTCAATTCAATGATGTGAGATTTTAATTCACTGACCAGATGATAGGGTCAAAATGCAGTGTGGTGAACATTAACCACTGCTGGAAAAGTGAAACAATGTTCAACATTATCCATTCTGAAATTACTAACGTTACATTTTTAAAATTTTTTTTTCGACTGGTAGCTTGTGCTGACAAACTATCTAATTTGTAATGCAGAATTTGTTGGCTAAAAAAAAAATGGATCACATTGAAAATTACAAAAAATATTCAGTGGTCTCTTGTTTCATTTTGTCAGGTATGGAAAGAAAATTAAAGATTATTTACATTATATATGTTTGATAGGGAGATTAAAATCCATAAGTATGTTTAACATAAAACCATTTCTATCATTGTCGTTTTTTTTTTTTCTTTTTCAATGTCTATTTTATAGGTTGCTGATAATTATGAATTCAAAGGAATTGTTTACTGCCATCATTTGTCTACAGTAGCGAGACAACATTCCTTGATTGCTGTTGGATGTGATGGAAGCTCCTTGAAATTGATTGATATGAAATCTGGCTCTGCCACTCACAGCCTAAAAGGACATCGCAAGGCAATTCAGTGCATCCAATGGTCACCAAAAGATGAATTTATTTTAGCCTCTGGAGGGTAAGTTCTGATTTTTTTTTTTTTTTTCATTCTATCTTCATTCTTGACTTGAAATTTGAAGGAGTTTGTTTAAAAATTAGACAGCTATATGAGCTATTGTGCCAATTTGAGGTATAAGTTGAAATATAATTCATGAATAATGAGTTGATCTTATCAGAATGAAACCAAAGCAAAACTTTAAAATTAAATTTAGAGGTAAAATTTCATAAAGAGGGCTTTACTTTTCTTGTTGTTTACATCTTATCAAGAATGATAAAACAATATAAAAAAATAATTGTCAGCCATGTATACTTTAATGAACCATGTTTACTATCCAAAAGGCTCATTATTATAAAACATAAAAATGCCCTGAGTTTTTTTTCTTTTGCTTATTGACTCAAAATAGTCATAACAGTTTTTAGAATCTTTTCAAGATTATCATCAATAATTCTATCTATTTAGTTGTACCACACGAAGTGTCTAATTCCCAATGATTCATGATTTGGTACCATCAATATGGATTGAAGTAGATGTGTATGCTATCATTTGATATTCTTAATCAGTTGTCTCACTTCTCAGATGATCCATTCATCCATGACTTTGTTTTCTCACCCTTGAAAAGATGTTATTTATTGAGCATTAAATTGGCACCTAGAGAAGGAATTGTTATTGAGTGAACACTACAATGGTGGTTTCATGAATTTCAATCTGGATGTGATAAAATTCAAAATGAGCCTCAGAAGATCCATCATCGACAATAGATAGCTGGAGAAAATTGTCTGAAATAGTCCTAAAGAACTCTTTTAGAAAACTTTGAAGTTTTTTATTATCTGGCTTAGATAGAAACAATTGACCAAATTGATTCCACATGAATTGACAGAAATTGCTTCATTTTTTTTTCCCCTATTAAATTTCAACATTTCTAATGATAAACTGAAGGCATTTGTACCATTATCTAATATAGTTAATAAGTATATTCAGTCCTATCTTGTATGATTTCATTAATTATAGTAATATACCTGATGTATACCTCAGGCCACTCAGGTTTAGTAATATCAAGTTCTGGGCAATTTGCTTAGATTGAGTTATCAATGAACTTAATACTATGATATATTCATGAGATGTTGGCAACAAAGTCGTGGTAGTAAAAACATGAACAAAATTAATGACAAACTTTCAATGTGGGATTTTGTCCTGTTGAATAACAGAAATTCTGAAACTCAAAAGCATTGATATGATGCCTGAAGATTGTTGAAGATACCTCTTTAACATTATTAAAACTAAGATGAAAGTATTCAAGAAAAGCAATTAGTAGCTTTATATAAAATTTCAATTTTTGCTTGATTTTTTTTCTCTCAACAGCACAGACAATCAAGCTATGCTGTGGGATATTCGCACAGCAAAAGGATGTCTTATGAAACTTGATCAGCACAATGGTGAAGGATCCTCAAATGCAAAAGATAGTAAGTACAGATTTTTTTTTTATAGAATTTCATAATGTTACAGTTAATCAATCAGATCTCATTCATCTACTTAAGCCACAAATAATGTTCCCTCTAATTTTTAGTGGTCAGTGAGTGCAAAAATCTCATGTTGTACATTTTTTTTCTAGTGACAAAAGTATGTGTGCACTTTTGAATTTGACATTGTAAATCAATAACCTTTCAATAAAAATTCAGTTATCTAAAAAATTTGAAATCTTTTGTGCTAATGGAGTGGACTTTCATCTCAAAACTGTACAGATTATAATCTAATCCTTAACCTGTGTAAGTGTAAGATTTTGGAATAAAAAACCAACAAGATATATATATACTGACAGGTGGATAGGCTGCTAAATGATATCAAGCATTTGTAATTTTGTGTGCCATCTTTTAAAATTTCATTCTGAATATCCTTAAAATCAAATGTTAATTAGGGAGGGATACAAAATTATTTTAGGGGAACAGTTTTGAACTTAAAACCCAAGCTTCATTTGCTTTGATCTTTAAATTCCTGTGAATTGCTCTTATTTACTTAAGAAGCTGACAGTGAACAGTTCTTTTGCACTTATTGAAAAACAACCATATTATTCACTGATAGAGTAGGGATGCTTGTAATACTCTATGAAGAAACCAAGTTTTATGAATACATGTCTGGTTAACATATTGAGTTTGTCTTCAAGCCTTCCTTATTGGAGTATATTTAAAAAAGCCATTATTGTTTTCACTTGCAAGATTACAAGGACTAGTTTTGGATCTTGAAAGAAATTACATCAACTAGGTTAATAGATGTTCTTAACATGATTTAAATGAATGTTAGTTCTCTAGGGAAATGGATTCTAGTGTCACCGATTACCAACAGCTGAGTCAAACAGTTGTAGAGACTGAGCTTTAGATCTTTTTTTTTTTTTTTTATTGAATTAGCTAGACTAACGATTATTAAGAGATTTTTCTGTTTGGTTAGAATTTTGAACAAACCTTACAAGGTAATTTCAAATGCACTCAAAGATTAGAACGTTAGACGAACTGTTTGATGTTATGGATTCACTAAGATTTAAATCTTTTCTGGATGAAAATGTTGAAGAATGATGTTGAGATGGCAAAGGGTTCTATCGTTTTTGTGTTTGCTTGTGTTCCAGCACTCCTGGCCATACCATTTTGTTTACGATTTAAAAATTAGCCTTCCACTAGACTTCTTCTAAAAAAGATCCACCCCACCCCACCCGGAGTTAAGCATGCTAGTGATGTCATGAATGCAATTTATTCTGACCTCATTTATTTTTCAATGGAATCTTTTTTGTTTTTTTGTTTTTAGGACTTCAAATTTTGAGGCTACAGTCATTCTATTATTGATTGTGATAACAAGTCAATAAATCAGATTATTTCTCAATGACCAGAAACTAACAAATTACTCTAGTTTAGAAGAAAAGCAGTAACATTATGTGTGAAATTTGGATAGACTTCTCAATAATGTTGTTAATCATAATGAATCTCAATTCATTAGTACAAAATCATGCCTACAGCTATTAAAAGGCTTTACCATCTGTGAGTGAATAAACAGGCAGTGGGAATGCTGCAAATGATCACAAGCTTGTTGATGAAATCACATAATCATGATTGGTTTAGGAAAAAAAAATGTGTGAAAATAAAAATTAGAGACCAAATATGAAATAAAATTCTAACTTCAAAATCTATGCTGTAACGATGAAGTTACTTCAGATTCAAACTAATGTTTCTTTCTTTAACAGGCATAACAGCTCATGACGGTCATGTGAATGGACTGCATTTCACAACTGATGGACTTCTGTTGGTCACTTTGGGGACAGATGAACGTATTCGCCTCTGGGACACAGCAACAGGAAAGAATACACTTGTAAATTATGGCAGAATCAACAATCAGAGCCGGCGCTCAATGAAAATTTCAGTCTCACATGATGCGTCACCAAATGTGATCTTTATTCCTGAGGACAGTGATATCAACATTTATGAAATATTTTCTGGTACAAAAATTGATGTGCTTCGAGGACACTACAATCAGGTGACCTGCTGCAAATTCCAGCGTCAGTTCCAAGAATTGTATTCAGGGGGCAATGATCGGAATATTCTAATCTGGGTGCCTAGCACAGATGAGGCGTATGATGATCACTTACGAACAATAAGCAGTCAAAATACTGCATTAAAAACAAGCTTTTATCAACGGACTGCAGCTACAACCGATGCATGGAGCAGTGATGAAGATTGAACTCACTGACTCAAGTTCACAAGAAAAATGTTGACTTCATATCTCATGACGTGTATCATTTGGTATCTGAACGAAAATAGTACTGGCATTTAGTTTAGATTAATCCTTATCTTGGTTTTTAGACATTACATTTACATTCAAAGGAATCAGTTCTATCATTGTAAGTCATAAAATTATGTATGTTATGCTATATTTTTGGGAGTTCAGTTTTATTATCATTCAAGTAATTAACTGATTCCCCACTTCATGTTCTAGAAAATATTCATGATTATTGGTATTTCTGAATTATAAGATGATTAGAATCTGAAATATCTATATGTTGAATTGTTTCTCCATTTTATACCCCATGAACTGCTGGTAATCAATACAACTTCATATTAAGGATGTTGACTGTCTTTGTTTTTTTTTCACTTTATAGAGAAGATATCCCATTTTTCTACTGAACAAAATACAATAAAGCGTGATAAACTGCTGATATTTACACTAATGATTTTCTGAATTCCTAAGTCTCTATTATGAACACTTTCTATTACAGAGCTGTAAAAAATTTTGTATTAAAAAATTGGAACTGGGGAGCATATTTCACTCGAGTACCTGAGGATAATCAAGAGCTTACTAATTGAGCTGTAACAAAGAAAATATAACTAATGGAATCTATTTCATAGAACATTTAGTTTCCCGAGCCATCAAAATCTGAATATTACTCTCTTGCAGGGGTTTAAATTTATTTTAGCTTTTAAATTAAAATTTTTTCTTTGGTTGTAAACTTGGTATCTCCAATACAATTAAAAGCAGTAAAATGCATAAATAGGTGTAAGATTTCCTCTCTCAAAGACTGGAATAGTAAGTTTTACATTTGATTATTTTCATTTGATATGAAAAAGTTAGCTCATCTGTTTAGGATTGAACTCACTAGTACTAACTTGCTAGTCATCATTATATGGTAGGCATTCTTCTACTAGAATCCCTTTCTATAATATCATCCTAATAATAATGGAAATTTGCTTCATCTCTCTGGCAAAGTTTCTGCCAGAAAACTGCATTCCAACCACTAAAAACGGTTGTAAGCTCTAGATATTTCACTCTAGATGGTTATATACATTATATTCTATACAGTTCTGTGATTTCGGAATCAATAGAGCACATTTTTAGGACTGAACAAAAAGCAACTTAAAATTTTCAAGTACAAAAGACTGTCGTTATCAAAAATTTCTTTTGCATCACACAACTAAGCATTAACAAGTCAATTATTTGAAAAAAAATTTTCTTTCACAATTCACTGCATTTATTTCAAAAGGAGTTTCATTTCTGTTTTTAGTATTCATATCATCTAAAAATATTACATTTCGAAATTATGGAACAAGCTGTATTACACATGAATTATTTTACAAGCATTGCTGTTTGTATTTTTTGTTTAATATTGATTTTTACACTGCACTACTAGAGGAATAGACCAGAAAAAGATGCTTTCTTTACGGATATTACACTTGAAGAAGGCTGTAGAATGAATTGGCCAAAAGATGTGAACAACATAAACAAGGAGTTCAATTGTGAATGTTAATGACCCCTTCAAAATTATTGACAGTAAATGTTGAAAGGGCCTTATTCACGTTGCAATCATTTGACTTACCTAGTGCCAATCCCTTAAGATTCACTCTGAAATTTCTTGACTGACTCATGAGTGATCCACATAGCCCCAAAATAGAAAAAAATAAACAAACAATTTGCAATAATGCTAGCCTTGAAAATCAGACACCAACTAAAAAAAAAAGTTACAAACTAATTTTCACTGCCACATATTTGTAACCAATGGGAAACCTTTGTAAACTCCTTTCCAAGCTCAAAATGCTACTTTCACACCTACACAGATTGTTTTTTGGCAATGTTGCAAAGGCTACAGAAATAACTGCTAGATGAGAATTTTCTATTATCTTCCTCAATAATTACTAAGTTTACAATAAAATTAGTTCTGACATTGATTTTTGTCCTCAAAAGTAGTAGAAGCTTAATATTTGCTGTATGTCAGATATATTTGTTATATTTATGATCTCATTCTTTTTTTAAACTTGAGGAGCCCCCACTTTTTTTTTTACATAACATAAGCTAAACATAGGCTCTTATTTGTTTATAATATACAACCAACTTGGTCAGATTGTTTTGTTGTAACAACCCAGAAAAGGTCCATTTTAGCCTAAAAATATTTCTTCACAGTTATAAGAATGTATAATTAGTACTTTCCAACATAAGGATTGTCTCTCATCATTGGGAAATCAGTAATATTTGCAACAGTGATGATCAGATCTGTGATTGCAATCAGCAACAAAACATCGAACCATTGTTTTCATATTATTTATTAACGTAGCAGTTATATATCAGACTACCGATCATGGGAGATCCAATGAAAATTGAACCCATTAACAGCCAGTTGCTTTATGACACACATCCATTTTTTTTTCCCCCCATATGATCTGCTCTGTGTGTAGGAAGTTCTTTTTTTTTTCTCATCAAAATTTCAAGCCCCCCCCCCCCTATTGGGAGAGTTGCGAGTTAAGGACAGCATACCAAGATCACACTGTTCATTATTACAGATGTATGTTTTTGGCAACTTCATAATATTTCAACAATTCAAAAAATTTTGCACAGGCAAAA
Organism: Thysanoteuthis rhombus; assembly: GCA_963457665.1. Taxonomy (NCBI): domain Eukaryota; kingdom Metazoa; phylum Mollusca; class Cephalopoda; order Oegopsida; family Thysanoteuthidae; genus Thysanoteuthis; species Thysanoteuthis major. The sequence continues at coordinate 49,206,973 of OY735208.1, read as the reverse complement.
TTAAAATAATCATAATTCAGGATGAATCATAGAAATACAAACAAATGAAAGTTTGACGTATTTATTGACTTTTGTATCTTGAATGTTTGGAGCAAAACGCATGAGATTTTCCCTAAGATTTTACAAGGTTTTACTGAAAAGACTGCCTTGAAGGATATTAAGGAAAAAAATCTTTCAAAAAATCCATTTATTCAGGTTCCATGGCTACAACTGGTGGTGCTCCTCCTTCTTCAGAGGGAGGGGGAACTGAGTCAGACTGATCTTCCTGTTCCATGGGAGTCTGTAATAAAGAGTAGAAATTCTCAATTGAACAAAATGAAGAAAGTAAAAATTTTGAATTAAGATTCGTAAATTTCTCAAACTGAAGTAAATAAAATTAGGAGGAAGCTGAAAATACCTCAGTCTGTAGTGAATGAATCAACATTCCAAGTTGAGTGTTATGATTTGAAATAAAATGGTTTATGTCCAGTCACATTTTATCTACCAATTCTTCTTCGTTTACTAAAACAGATACTCTCCTTGTTATAAAAATAAACAATATCAATCATTTTTAATGAAGATTTTTCACCATGTAATCAATGGAAATGCTAATTGGTATAACATACTTCTAACATAATGCAATGGAAAATTTAATAGGTCTTGAACAAATTGCCTCAAGAAACAGGTTAACTGTGTGATTTAAGAAAAGATGAGCGAATTAGATAACATAGCTTCTATAATAAAACTTTACTCATTAGTGTAATTCAGTTATTTGATATGCGTTTTTTCCTTAAAGATATTCCTCCCCCTCTTAAACTAACATTTATAAATATCATCACAATAAGATTGTAAATTTTAATCCCAATTCTCTCAAACTCATTTTGATAATGACCAAAACGTAAAATATTCATTGCTAATTGAATATAGTCAAGACTTACCTCAGCAGCTGGTGCTGGTGGAGGCCCCCGTGAACGTTCATCTTTTTCAATCAATTCTAACTAATTATGAGTCAAGGATGTGTTCTAGACAAGATTCAATACATTATTGAATTATTGTTTTAAATACTGAACACATTGATAATAATGGTAATACCAATGTGACAATATAAGTGCTCTTTTCCATGTCTATTTTACAATGATTTATTGATGGATTGATAAATTTGTATAAAATATCTAAAAAATTAATGTGCAGGAGTATTTTACAATGTTCTCAAAAATTTGTGAATATTCACATCTGGTAGATAACCTATGCAAGGTACAAACAAAAATTACTATTGAGAAAATATTTATAATTGATTTTGAACTATTACTGTGAAAGTTCATATTACTTTGTGAAACTAAAACAATATCTAAACATACGGATAATTGATATTTAATTAAGAAACATGAAAGTCAAATTAACTTATTACCAGTTTTAACAAATCCTATCTTCATCTTATTAATTCTTTTTATCACATCTCTCTTGTTCAATACTTTTTGACCATCAAAATAGCATGAAGTAAGAATAAAGAAGTAGCTTCAGATGTGCTCATCTTGCATGGATGACACCTCAACTAATTCAGCTACAGAATTCTATGGCAAGATAAAACACAAATCAATTCATATTCTTTGCTCCTACTTAAGAAAAGACCAGTCAAAGATAAGTAGTGAAATTTTATTGACACTCTCAGAACAGTATCACTTCCTTTGTATATATAGAGTATATATCCAGAAGTTGTGAACTTTTATAGCCTACTAAAAATAAAACCAAGAGGGTACTGTGTTTTCTGAAAAAATATTCACAATGAAAATGTTAAATATCTTTTTATTGCATTGAGATTTTCAACTGAAACATCGACTGTAGAAACTACACACTTTCAAAGACTATTCCACAAAATTTGAATTCTTATGCTTCAGTTGTGTGACTAACTTGAAAAGGCTTGGTTCCTGCTTAGGTGAACCTAAAGAACAGAAAACAACCCGCCATCAGTTGATTCAACTTGCATCCATCTCATTGTCTGACCGTTCACAATGTTGAATCCAAAGGCAGAACAGTTACTCTCTTTCAACTTTCAAGCCAAGAAGCAGGAGAAAAAACCACTTGAATATCACTTCCACACCAAGCTTTTTCAGATCATTCATATGGTTACACAACTGAAGGCTGAGAACACAATTTTTTGGAAAAAGTTTTAGCACATCTGTAGTTTCTACTAATAAAACTTCAACTTAAAATCTCAATGCAATGAAAAGTCATACAAAATTTTCATTGTTCATATTTTTTGGAACACCCAGTACCATTTAGGCCAGCAAAGATTAGATGAAGATGTATCAAGAAGAGAAAAATCAAAGCAGAAAATATTTAATTCAGTCAGGATACATACTACTGACTTTTAGATAATACAAAATTGACTAATAAATACAAAGTATGATTATCAGTAGCAAATAATGGTAACATGCAGTATTTGAAAAGGATACAAATTCAGCAACAGCTTCATTGTCATAAATAGTAAACTTGGTATCAGGGCCAACAATAGATAAAGAGCAATTCTGAAAAATCAAAATAACAAAAATCTCAGCCAACAATTTACTTCAAGAATATGAAGTACATTTTCATTCATATTTTTTTCAAATTTGATCCTAGACCAGAAATTAAAAATTATATTTCTATGAAAATTTCTTTCAACACAAAAGATTCTACTTGATTGCTACACAAAAGAAATAGAACAGTTTGGTTAAATTAGCCAGCTGCCCTGGTAATGCAGAGAAATGTATAAACAATATAAATACAAGTATTTTCAGTTTTAGTCTGTGCAGTTGGGACAATAGAGAATTTTCCCTTATTTAAACAGTTGAAAAATCTAATTTTTTTTTTTTTTACCAAAACAAATTCAGATTTTTTTGACAGAAAAAAAAAATTTTTCTTCAAAATTATAGATTTACTGAACTACAGTAATACCTTGATTAGTGCAATTAATTTGTTCCAAAATTTTCTGTACTGTTCAAGCTGTGTTCTTGGGTATCCCAAATTTGTGAAGGAAAAGCCCAAATATCCATTTTTTTTTGTTTTTTTTCCCCCCGACTTGGCTCTAATGAACTGGTAGCCAAATTAACTGGAATGTTATATGTATATAATAATTTTATTTTTTTATAAAAATAATTTTTGTTAAAATATAGTGTGAAGATGAAAAAGAGTTGTGTCTTCATCATTTTGAGAGTAAATATTTGTGCTAATGAAAATAAATATGGTTTTTAATGTTAATACTTACCTTTGTAGTTAATTCCACATCTTGTGGTAATGTATCTCGCAGAGCCCTCAAACCATATCTTATGAGTTCATTGACACTACCTATAAAAGTATTTTTATAATTGTATAGGTTTTCAATGGTAGCACAAATTTTCTGTATACATCAAGTTCTTAACAGAAATAAGAATGATAGCAGAAAAGTTATAAGTGATTACAGGAATTCTTTATCATGGCCACTTTCACCATTCCGAGATTCAAGTGGTTATGGGAATGAACTGAAAAAAACATAATGAAAGCTGGGAAGATATATCAAAACAAGAATAGTAAGCACTTACTGCTGGAGCCAGTGAGTGAAGTGAAAAGAAACACAAAACATGTGGAAACAAATAAAAAAAGTTTTAGCTCTTAGTACAATTATCGAGTTTTGTCAATGCTGACAAGGCTCAATAACTTATGAGAGAATAAGTTTTCAAATAAATTCATTTCATTGACACTTTAAAGTCATGAATTTTATGGATATATAAAATTCTGTGTAATACTATACTCTCAATTAACTTTCATAAAAAAAGTCAATGTCTTTGAAAGATTAATGAAATTTAGCTAGAAAATTCTTTTACCTGAATGAACCAATAAAAATAGATATCTTTTGATCATTTGCCTATGTAGATAGAATACAAATGAACCCCCAGCACAATACTACTTTGAAGGACCCAGAAAGAATACTTTTTCTGTCTTCATTCGTAATGATTCATTTCATAATACAATCAATGTTTTGATTAAACTTGAAGCAGTACAGTATTCAATACTTGCAATCTGTTTTGAAATATTTCTAATATGCCCAACATGTTTACATATATTAGTTGTAATATTATTGGAATTTCTTAGATTGAACATTGTCAATTATCAATACAGTTTGAGTCTTTCTGGAGGCTTATTCTTTATTCCTGGTCCATGTTGCTAACTAACAATTGTGGAATGATGATATGGAAGTTGCATAAAAAGTAAATTAAGGTGAAAGATATACTAGTCGAAAATTAATAATAGACAATGCTTTATCTAAGAAATTAAATATAAAAATACAAAGGGATTGTCAGTGCTAAGAAATAAATGGGTTATCGACAGAATAGGACAATTATATGTATAATGATCAAATCATCGTTCATTAAAATTTGGGAACCACAAAATGACAAAAACAGTTTTAACAATTGCAAACTTGAAACACTGTTCATAAGGAGTAACAAAAATGGTGAGGAAGATAGTTATGATTTTAAACACACAAAATCAGTTTAATTTCTGAACAGAAAATTCAAAACAAAATTATATAGGATTAGAAAAATTATCTCAATCCATGAGTTGTCAACATTAATTAGAGAATGAATAAAAACATTTCTCCTCATTCTGTAAACGCTGAAGAGAGTGAGCTTTATTATACAGGGAGCCAATTCCTTAGACCTCCATTGATATAAAAACGCACATGTACTGGCAGGAAGAAATTGACCAGTTATAAAATATTGGTGCAAAAGGGATACAACCCATGCATCCTTGCTTTCAAAATGGATTAATGTTAGATAAAATGGGGAATGAAAACAATCTTGATATTTAGCACTAAATAGGATTCATAAAAAAAAATAATCTTTCCTCATAAATTTCATGATTCATCTTATATAAGCAAAATAGTTTTATGAGAAAAGTGAAAAAAATAATTATCAATCAGTGAGAATTAAAAACGGAATGTCACTGCAACTTGTTCAATTTTCCTACTGTATAAGAAAATATTTCAAGCAGAAAAATACACGTTTATAAAAGTAAATGCAAAATCTCAATCAAATCATAAATCAATCCTTCAATTATCAATAATGAAAAAAATCCATAAACTTTGACCAAAATTATTTTACAGAAATTTTTTTTAATCTTCAGATTTTAATAAAAATGCATTTTACCAATGATCACAAATATCTTTAATCAAGTCAAATTGAAATATATGCTGCAGCTAGATTGTATGAAGTGAATATAACTGGATTTGTTTTCTGTAGAACAAAAAAGTTTTATAGTCTAAATATTTTGTACAGTTTATGAAATAGAAACTACAAAAGTTGAAGATTAATGAGAAAGTTGTAAGCTGGAGATATTTATCAGTATGAGCATTAGGTTACAAGATACTATGAAGATATATTTTCGAGGAAAACTAAATAACTTAATATCTCATGATTAGAAAACTATGTTGAAATAATTTTGCACAAGAAAAGTGATACCTATTGAAAAATGCAACTTTTATTCCACCTGATAGCTATAAAATGGGAAAAATGGTTTCTCTCACAGTACACTTGGTGATTTTTTAAATTCATTTTTGACTGTTTTTTCTTTAATCGTTTTTTTTTATCGCAACACTCAAGGTCATTGCACTATGCCCATTAAAGTAAGCAACATAAATAGGAAATAGACAAGATTTGAACAAGCACCCTATATCCTCTGAGCATGGATGTCACCTCTATAAATTTGGTCATGGAAACTCCATGGCTAGGCAAAGCCAAATCTACAGTCATGCAGCTACTCCTTTGTGATCTTTTATTTAACAATTTAACGTTATCATTGAAGATTGATCAAAAATCGTGCAGAGAAAATAAAAATGAAGAGTACTTACAATCATAAAATTTATCCAAGTTTTTCTCAAGACATGTGCGTGCAGATTGAGACCTGGCACCAATGGCCATACATTTGCAATCATAATAGTTTGCTGAAGGACAGGTTTGGTAAATATGAGGTCCCATATCCTAGAAGAAAAGCAATTAATAATTTAGAAAATTTCAAGAAAATCCTAGGATAACTTCAATTAGATTTTCATTGTTCAAAGTGAAAAAATATTTGTGAAAATTATAAGTGAAAATTTGTAAAATAGTACCAGAAAAGTAAATGAGAATAGCTAAAAGAAATAGGGTGTAATGAAATTTCCATCTCAAATTTGACAAGTGAAGGAAATTGTGGCTTGTCTAAGATAGAAAATTAGAGTAATCTATTTGAGAGGAAAAAATCTTCAATTTATACTTATGCTGAAAAGTGTTCTAATTTCTAGAAAGTACAAATTCAAAACTCAACGTAGGATTAAACAGTTGAATCTAACCATATGGATATATAAGCTTTATAATAGGATGATTTATTTTCATTTTTTAAAATTTCACAAAGTGTATTTCACTACTTACATCATATCCAGCAACCAACAAACCAACACCAAAAGGTCTTCGGCCGTATCGCTGTGTAGGTATTTGAGATTCTGAAAAAGTTAAGGATCCTTCACAAAAGATTTTTCCAAATTATAATGTTATTATAACATTACCCCTCACCCAATATACCATTGTGATTATAAACAGTTTCAACAAGAATTTGACTCAGTTTGCAGATTCTGTTTTTTATGCTGATGATCTTAAAGACTAGCTATCAATTTTGGACAACAAAAATATTTTCTCAATCAGAATCAATGTGAATCTGTGCTACTTCTAGATGCCGAGGGAGATTTCTATCAAACTTCAAGAAAAACTTACAAATGGACAAAGAAATCAGCTAATGAAATAAAAAATTCAAGAATAGCCAGAGCTATGGCCACCAAATTGTCTGTAGTTACTAATGGGACCTCGGACCAGTTAGCTTTTTGAAGGTTTCCCTCGAAAATTAGTGGTTTGTATGTGTACAAATTTATGCTAAATAGGTCATTTAGTTTGTCTGGGAGCATTCACACCTGCATAAAAATTCACTATTGCTTCAATTCACTGAATGTTATAACAAAACTCAGGAACCATACAACACATCTCTCTGAAATTGTTTATTGTAACTAATGAGACCAGAAAGCATATTTTAGCAGGTTAGTTTAAGAAAATTTTAACACTTTCAAGTTTTTCATGGGGGGTTTGATTCACAAAATAAATATTATGCTTTGTTTTGTGTTCGGCTGCATTCACGCTTACCAGAAAATTTACAATTCATCAAATATCTGTCCTTAGATCTGTGTTAGCATTATTCAAGGATAATTAGAGCTATGGCCACCAATTCTTTTGTGATTACTAATGGGACCCTGCAGCATTAGTCTTTGAAGACAAAAAAAATATTTTTTTTAGATAATGAGGTGGGGTCAGCGTTTGCAATATCCCCAATAATGATGACCTGACTTTGTCGTATCAAAAAATGAAAAATCCGATTCGTTGACCTGCATGTGACCTCTAAGTAACCGAAATGGTGCAGTGTAGCCAGAGGGATAGATTAAGCTAACCCCCCCACACACACACACCAAATAATTTGGGTTTCTTTTTCGTGCTAAAGGCCTCATTTAGGTCTTCCATAGGAACTAGTTGGAAATACAACCAGTGACACAGGTTTTTAGCTAGTATACAAAATTTGGTTTAAACCAATAGAGAAATCTTGAATGGAAAAAGCTGTTGTTTCATATTTCTTTTCAAAAGGATACTGTTTCCAATCATTGCAACTAATCGAGATACTGGTAATGGTTGATCATATGCATATCGAGAATTCAAACATTCTGTTCTCATAAAATTGCTGAAAAAAATAAAAGACAATAACCAAAATGATTACAAGCATACATAAAAATATCAGAAATTTAAGTGGTTTATATAAAAGATGAATGAAACCATACCTTGATACACTAATATTTAAAAAACTGAAAATGTTTAAAATATATACAAACAAGGTATTAAATTTATGCATCAACCTGTACCTCCCCCCACAAAAAAAAACAAAAACAATTGACTATATACAGAAATATATTCTTGATATTATCATTGAAAACACTTTAATCCAAAACATTAGATTTGTCTTAAAAATGTGACTAATACTCCCCAACAGAAAAAAAAAAAGTATTTTGATTTTTTTTTAAAAATTTTTTTCTCATTTCATAATAGTTGAATGCTATTTATAATTCAGATTTTAATAGAATTTCAATTATTTGAAATCTTAATGAGCTTAGACTTTATATGAAATTAAAACAACTAAAACACTCAAGATATTGATGGTCAAAAGGAAAATGAAATTTGTGAGTCCTCAGAAAGGAAGACAGTTAGGTTAGCATAAAAACATCTGTCAAAATTCATTTTGGATATCAGATGTTCAGAGAGTGTTCAACTTTCTGAATATTCTTGATCTATTATTTGGAAATTGAGTGAAAAATATGGAAATATATGTATCTCCCTTCAGGTTCATGAGAAGCAAAAACTTCATGTAGCTTCTTTAATAGTTTTTGGCGATGTAACAAAGATGTTTTAATAGCAATATTCACAAATAATGTTAACTGGTTAAAGATTTTCATTGGGTCTCTCATTGAAGATCTCTCCTATTTATGTTTCACTGATATTGAATAGGAATGATTCATATGTTGGATACCCAAAAAGTTTAATTTGAAAGAAAAAAAAAAAAAAATTATTTGACCCTTCCACAATATTTTTTTTCTTTCTTGACAAAGAATTGTTCAAAGACCCTTTTTCAGTCTTCCAGGGAACTTAAATTTTTTCCATCAAGAGAATGCTATGAAGAGCGGAATAAATGGTAATCCAAAGGTGCAATATATGCCAAATTCAGCAGATAAGTGAATATTACACCATCACCTTCTTTGGATGAAGAACCTCTTGTATGGTTAGTGGTCGTTCATTTCACCTGTCATCCATAATAAATTCTCTCAAAAATGGAATATTTTTTTTATTACATTTGAGTAATGAATCACACATAGAATATCAGTCCAGTAGGTTTTTCACTTAACTTACATGAAAGCCACACATCAAAGTGACTGACATAACCAAGCAGGTGCAAATGATTTTCAACATTCAATTGGGATCTCCCACGTTGTATAAGGTTGATTATTCTCAGTTAATGATCAATTGATTTGATTGCTATCAACCTTAACTGGCCTACTCTAGCAGAGCATCATTCAGTGAGAATTCTCCAACAGAAAACTTTTAACAAATTTGATCATTCACACTAAATTCTCCATAAACCTCACAAATCATTCTGCGTTTGAGTCACATCTTTACCTTTCTTAAAATGAAAAAAAGTATAATATGCCAAAAACTTTGCTTTTATTTCCTCCCATCTTCTATGGTATAATCAATAAACAAAAATAAAACAATTTTGACAAAAGAAAATGCACTGTCACAATATAATCAAAGCCATCTTTTAGAATAAATTTAATTAAAACTAAACACTTCTAATGCTATTCAACAACAAAAACAGACCAAGCTCTTTGGGTAACCAAATACATTGAATCATGATTTCAGTAAATGAAAAGTTGACAACATTTGCAGGTAATAATATTTGAGATTCGTTCATGCTATGTATGGACTAATTATGATTAATCAGAGATGGATTCAATGTATTTTTCTTCTAGCTTGCACTAATGAGACATGTCAAATTAAATTAATTTTCTTTTGTAACATCATCTTTGTCTTTCCAAAATTGTCTCAATTAGAGATGTCTACAGATTCAAATTGATCCTTAGTCTCGATAGAAAGATTTAGGAGGAAAATTCCTATCAACAAGTCAGTCTTACTTTGAAGCTCATTGATTTTACTGATAAAATGCTTATTATATTCAAACAATTTTTTTCATGTTTAAAGCATTCTGTTTTACACTCGTATTTGCAGAGAAACACAAATTAAAAACCTCACCACAGTACAAATTTTTTATGTATCCAATTTACTGATTAAATAAGGTAAAGAATAAATTTTCAACTCATTAAAATACATTACCTGAGCAGCCGAGCATCTGCTGTAAGTCCAGCAATTGATATGCCAACATGATCATCAATGGGAATTATCTTTTTCTGATGAGCAGACAACTCTGATGGAGCTCTCTAAATATATAGAAAAGTCAAATTATCAAACAGTCTGAAAATATGTTACACATTGATAAAATAGTATAAATGGTTATTACCTATATAATTCAAAGGTGGGTTCAATGCAAAAATGAGTGCATTTTACAACATACTAACATAAAATATCAATCACTGAAATGACAACTAAAAGATAAAGCAGTTAAGAGATACCACTTTTTCTCTAAGATCTATCATCAAAGCTAGTTTAGCAATTTTTGCAGGATAATTTTTGCCATCCATGAATTTGGGGAAAATGTAAACAATCAAAATGCATATTCTAACTTTTTAAAAAAGCTTACATGGTAGTAAAAACTCATAGGTGGAGTCATGGCACCAATTAAATGTAAATTTTTTCACTGCACTATACGTTTGTCTCGACCCTTGATGCATTGGCATGTGATCTTTTGTCATAGTGGTATTGGAAAAAAAAACACAACTTGCAGTTCTAAGGTTGATAATAACCCTTGCTTCATTTGAACATATAATAGAGAGAAAAAATAGGACAAAGCTTCTTCATTCCAAATCTTGAAAAGCAGAAGAAAATGCAATCACATGAATCTTTAAGGGTCACTTTCCCTGGGCAGATCCACATGCATCGCATAGCAATTCATCTCACATGATTCAACCAAGTGTCCTCCTTCAATCATGCCATATTACTGAAGATAAGATATAGATCCTTTGATCACAGCAGCCATGACTCTCTTTGGTGAAGCCACTTTGAGACATGATATGAAACTGAATTAGGGAATCAGTCACTAAGGCACCCAAAAATACAATTTTTAAAAGAATTTAAAGTATTTCTAAAATACAGCAAATTAAGTGAGAAATTAATAACTAGTGCAAACTATAAGATTGCAGATTTAATGGCACACTCATTAGTATTGAATACTTGAATAGTAATCAAAGCGACACAGTATTACCTTCAGACTGATTAAATCTCAAAAAGGAAATTTATGCAAGTTATAATTCCACTCATTGCAAACTGATGTTATGCACCATCAATGAAGAATTAGCAAATATAAATACGATACAATTTGATACATTAATCAATTTCTAGTTCCTAAATTGATAATTTGCAACTAATCAGGAAGAAAGTCATTTAAGATAAACTGATTACACAATATATAATAATAAAAAATAAAGAAAAACTATACCTTCAAGGCAACTAAGATAGCATGAGTTTTTGATTTCAAACCTACAGTTGCTGAACCTTGTTTTACAGCTTCCATCGCATATTCAATCTGATGAATACGGCCCTGAGAGAAATAAAATCAGTTACATAAAGCTATAAACCAACTACAAATCAATTTACATAGACAAATGGCAAAAGAAGATTTACACATAATAAATCACAAAATAAATGCAAAAATTATATCTATATCCATTTGGATATTTCAGTATAAAATTGAAATTTTAAAAAGATGATACCAAAATCATATCAAATTTACCTGAGGGCTCCAAACGGTAACATCATTGTCATACTGATTTCGAAACTAAAAGGAAAAAGAAAGAATTTTTTTGAAAGAAGAGAAATCAAAAAACATCTACACGTGGAAAAATAGCCTATTAAAACAAAAATTACAAGTGAATTAATTTTTTTTTTTTTTTACAGACGATGAAAACTTTCAATTTCATTGATACTAAAAAGATTTTCAAAAGATATTTTCATAAATGAATATATTTTCTACTTTTTCCTATCAGACAAGTTTGTTAGAACTATGTCCTTAATATGATTAAGATGAGATTTTACACAAATTGATGATTTCAATTTTATTATAACTTTTGTGAAACTCAAACAATTTTCATAAAATCTTGAGACTTATGAGCAACTTTTAAAATTTCTTTAGTAATGAAAATTGCTCTGAAAAAAGCTAGAAACTTTTAGTGAAATTTTACTTCAAATTTGATATGACACAATGCATGCCTCAACTGTCAAACTGAATAACACAATACTTTTTTTACACATTTAACCTGACCATGTAAAGATTTTTTGACTACGAAAAAAAATTTCCCAATTTATAAACTAATAAGGGCTTAAGCACTGGAAATGAGAACAATTTCAAGTCTGGCACATGTGATTTATAATCAGAAATAAATTGGTTATCTAATATATATATATATATATTATTGTGTCATCCACAGACAGCTATTTCGTTGTATTACAACTTTTCAGTCTAGCAATAGACTATCCATTATCCTATCCAGTACCACGAGGCAGGATCGAAACCTCAGCTTCAGACCTGGAGGCTGGTATCCTCCCTCTACTCCACAGAACTGGACAGTCAGTGAGATTGAATTTAAGCAATATATTTATTTATCGTATATATTCCTCATTCACCAGAGTGATCCATTCAATGTTGGATACGCATGTCTCCATAGCACTGCAGGATACAGATTGGCAAATAGCAATTATTATCACAGGGTATTCCACTCCTTCAAGAAACACACCCTAGTCCTTTATCTTCATGGATTTCTCCCATCCCCACCATCCACCACTAGGGCCTCCTGAGAGAGAGTTCTATTGCAACACAGCATACCTCTACTCATTATTTTCATAGATTCTCCCATTCCCACCACCCACCTAGCAGACAGAATGATGAAATGTGAGCGATGCAATTTCAGCACAACTGTCAAAAAATTTAGTTACAGGGGACAGGAAAATTGATTTCATATTTTGATCCGTAACTATATCATTGAGTAAACTTGATATCAAATTAATATTCTTGATGAAATCTTTGTTACGTGTACAGCATACACCTAGCATACCCAGAATATACGCCCTTAACTAAATCATAATGCATCGGATTAATCTTACTCTCCGAGTTGGAGAGCATCCTGAAGATGCAAGTTTAAAAAATTATGCCTACCACGGGCCGTTTTTGGATTGCAGAGTTCTGTTAACACACATAGCCACATACATACAGAAGAACTATCATAATTATAGTAATGATTTACATGACTCGCTCTCATTTAATAGTTAAATCTTACATCTTGAAGAAAATAGATCGTATTTGTTATCTTCCTTTTGCAAAGCAAAAAAAATGTAGTGGAGGTCATTTCCGTATTAATGAAAACCCCGTTTCGAAAATTACACCCCAATTCTCCAAATTTACCATTATTATCTTTTATACAAGTTTGGGTCTTTTTTCCCCTCCCAAGTGTCGATTTCCCGCTAAAATATTCTGATAATACCTACTGAGTAGTAAATAAATGCCTCAAACTATCACTAAAAGCAATAATGAAAATGTAAATAATTCATACAGGACTAAGAATTATTAATTAATCTACAGAATCGCAAACCAACCACCTTTGACTCGGTTCAAGCGATCATTCCGAAAGTTAATATCAATCTCCACACGTAAAAATTCATTTTAAGGAAAATAAATGAATAAGGAAATGCATTTCAGTTCTGTAAGCCTTGATATAAAGGAAGAGAAATTATTTACCATCATCATTTATGATGATGCATGTCCGACAACTGATTTGAAGGAAGATGAAACTCAATTATTTTCTTTAAAAGCACTTCGAAAAGACAGAATGCAATTTTTCTTTTACACGAATTAAGCTATGATGAAACATCTACTACTAGAAGGCAAATGAAATCAGCATACTATTGAATCAGAGTTAATACTTTTTCGAGTTGAAGCTTCTAAACATATCAATAAGAAATAGTTAGTTATTGTCAAAGTACATTAATAAGTATCGAGACCTTTTTTTCACAATTTCCTTTGTTAAAGCAGGAGTTCACTCCCTAGCAAGATGTTTTTCTTCAAGAAATTTGGATTTCGTAGTTGTTTGGGAAATAGTTGTTTGGGAAATTATTCCTAACGTTAACGCAAGATTACTAAATTCGATGCAATATACATTGAAAAATTTCACGATTAAATTGCAAATAACTGCCACACTGCCAATAGTGCAACAGAGAAAATTTTAAAAAACCTCGACTAACTTCGAGTGAATAAAAATGGATTTTTAACATTTTTTTTTATAAAGAAATAATGGATATAAACGACTTTTTACTTGATTCCTGCAAGTAATAATACCGGTTCTTGATTTTGGTGAAAAGGAAGTCCGAGGTAAACTTACCATGCTGAACTAATATCGTAAAATTTGGTAACAAAAAGTGGGTGCAGAATTTGCCGACATAAAATTAGGCAAATGACTAAGGGAAATGGAAAGATTTCCAACTGAAGAGTTACTAAATGTTGACAAGAATTATCTCCTCTTGTCAAAAGTTGCTCTTAACTCTTCAAAGTTTTTAAAAACAACTTTTTAAATAAGTCACCAGTTTCTTTTCTAATTATACTAACTGGAAATGAATTCCAGTTACTAATTAAAACTAGTCTTGAACTCATATACTGATTGCTCGGACTTGTCTTGCTTTTTACGCATTATTATAAGTTCTAATGAAGAGGAGGCATCATTCTGGTGAGTTAGTCTGAGTTGATTGTTTGATCACTTTAAAAACGTGTTTTAATAAGACTTGTATGGCAACTGTTAGTTTTATTTCAATTTGACAATTTTGGTCTCTACTATATATAATGTGCAACGCACATTGTTAGTGTTTACTACCGGTTAAGTTTGTTTTGTTTGTTTTTTTTCCGCGGATAATCCCGAAAACCGCGTAAAAAGATTTTTTTTCAAAAAATCTGTTTTAGTGTTTTTAATTAATAACACTTTAAGTTTGGGAAAAGTGTCAGCTTTGAAAAAAAATTCCTAAGTTTAGATTATTCTATTTTACAATATTAGTATAACGCTGGAGTAAATTTAGAACCCTTACTTTCGGCTCGCTATCCAAAGATACGGCTTTGAAGTATCTCATTTTCCATTTTCATACAAATTTAGACATTTTGGGTTATCTGAATCTTCAGAAAATCTTCTCAGTGCTCGATTGGCAAGCATAACCAACAATTTAATTTATTTAAAGCAGTGAACGATATAATTTACTTGTATTTTTCTTTCATCATTTCTCTTATTTCTTTTTATTCGTGTGCTGTTTGTGACATCGAATGAGCTAGGGTATGAAATTTTACAATTCATTATCACAGCAACCTTCCCTACATTGTGTTTGAAAACCTTGAAAAGAAAAAAAAAAACAAATGAATAAATAAAAATGACTGACGGAAAGTAAGGATCCAGTTCAGCATTATAGTTACATCGAGACTATTTCTAAAACCTAGGATTTATTCTCCTCAAAACTAACACTTTGTCAAAGCTAACAAAGTTTTTATTGAATAAAAGCAGAAAAAAATCATGTATCTTTTTCCTGATAATCCACGAAAACCAGTCTTTACCAAACACACATTTCAAATCACTAATTAAATCGGATTAGAAATTGCTAGTATGCTGTGTTTGTAAATCCTCAAAGAAAAACAGCAACATAGCAAAAAACACTTTGAGGAAGCTCACCAGAATATCATAAATTATAAGAATGTTGACTCTTACTTCTAGAAGTATAAATATTTCTTTTAAGCCTTCTTTTGTTATATGTTGTTGTATGATTTACTTCTGGTAGATTCAGTTAAAACAGCATATTTTCAAAGTGATAAGGATGGTCATGTTAGTATATGTGTATTTTCTGCATCTGGCGTGTTTTGAATTTTAATTGTATTGATATTTTTTGAACTACCTCATTAATATTGGTTTATATTTATAAAGGTTCTTAAATATATTTTCAGATGAAATGAACCGAAATGCAGTCGTCAAGATCCAAAGCATTAGTTGTTGCAACAGTTATAGGTATAAAAGACTCCTATGTGATCTATCCTTATTGCACAGTATGTTATGGCAAATTGAGTAAAAATTGCCATGGTGACGAGTGGATTTGCATTCAGTGTCAAGTAAGTTATGAGACTGGTTGCATACCTTATCAATATTGTCTTCGTCTCAATATTGCTGATGAGACTTCACATTGTAGCATCTCTGTGTTTGGTAAAACACTCCAGCCTTATTTTGGTCTTGCGGCCATTGAAATGCAAAAGATTCTTGATACACAACATCCTGATCGAATTATGGAAGCTTTGAAAAAAACTTTTGTTGGAAAATGCTATATATTTGGGTTCAAAACACTATTACTTGATAAGAAAAACTCTTCCAATCTTTGTTTATTATCAGTTATCAAAAAAAATGTCAATTCTTCATTTGGTTCTAATCTAGTTGCTTATCAAATCATTAGTAATAGTAGTACAAATAATGATACTGTTTACAGTTATTTAATGCCATCCAACCAACTCACTTTTTCAAAAATGCCTAAGATCAACAAGTCAAATTCCCTACAAACAACTGAAATTATTGATTTTGAATCATCTTTTACATGTAACATATCATCTTATGATTCTGCATCACAGGAATCTATTGTTTTATCCTGGGAGACAAAAAAGTCTGGATGTCAGGATTCAAAAATACCTTTAACAGTCTTGTACTCTAATAAATGTTCTTCTTCCCCATTTCTTCTTGATTCTAGTAATAGCAAAGTAAGAGAATTAACTTTTCCAGGTAAGAAAAAATCTTTATCGATTTTTTACCATTCCAATTTTGATAGAAATAAAAGTTTAATTAGAGAACCAAATAAAACACTTTTTTCAAGTAAGCAATTACATTTTCTATTTACTGACACTTCAGAAAATATAAAAACTGATTTTGAAAATGAATCTAAAAAGAAGGAAATATGCCCTCACTTTGAAAATATCTCGGTCAGGGAAATGTACAAAGATGAGATTGATAACTTTGGGGACACAGATGACCTTGAGAAATCTATTTCTGTTAACTTGAACAAAAGTAGGAAGAGTGTAAGTCACACCATAGAATCAGAAGATTTACCTGCAATTTTGAATGATTTTGATGAAATTATTTGTGAATGCTCTCTAAAGATTATAGAGACTTGTAAACAACACTTCATTCAGAAAAGTAGTTTGATTCTATGCTCAGCTAAACCCCCTTTACATTCACCAGATGTAAATAATTCTATAAAGGAACTTTCTGATCTGACTAATCATACTTATCCTTCAAATGTTTGTAATCTGTCTGGGGATTTATTTGAAACTACCTCTGAAAAAAATTCAAATTTCTCAGAAAAATGTAATGCTTCGAATGACTGTCAGATTTTTTTTAAGTCTACTCCTAACTTACAGAAGAAAAATGGGATAAATTCTTTTTACACAAAACCAAATGAATCTTTGTTACAGTGTAGCCATTCACCAAACAGAGTTTTCTCTCACTTATCTGGGTATTCAAACATTTCCCAGTTCTTTTGTTCTCCTCAATCTCATACTGAAAGAGAATCAAATTTATCTGTGATACATCCAACACCAGAGTTGCAATGGAAACAAAAACAAAAAGACAATTCTAAAACTGTTTTCTCTCAAAACAAAGTAAACAAACAGACTGTCATTTTCAGACAAATTGATTCATACCCATGTTCAAAATCAACAGAAAGTAGAGAAAATGTGAAAAAATGCATGCAAAAAACTAATTTGATTTGTCATCCATCTAAGTCTTGTATATCCCCAGTATTCAATAAATTCACACCTAAATCTTCTTGTATTGCTAAAATCAAGACAAATTTTTATCGGAAAACATTTTCTTCAACTCCAATTTCAGTAAGGAAAAATGCACCCACACTTATCTCTGCAAAAAATTGTTCTCAAATTTATGATACCTTTGGAACACCCATTCAAAAAACTGACATTATACAAGAAAGTGTTTACTGTGATTCTCCATCTTTGCTACAAAAGGAATCTCCACATCCTCCTGGATTTGATACAAAAACACCAGAACAAAATGAGATTTCATTTGATTTGTTTACCTCATCAAATGACTCTCACAAGTCAGCATCCTTGTCATTAGAGGTTTCATCAAAAAAAATGAATGAGTTTTCACAAGATTTGTTCAGTCAAGAAAGCAATGAGTCTCCTATTTCAAATATTCCAAAATATTTTATTAAAAATAATTGTATGACTCCCATTAGTTTAAAACCAACAGATCGGTATCTAACTCATTCTCAAAAAAACTATCATAGCTTGATAAAGAGAAATATCTTACAAGAAGCAGATGGCTTTATTGATAGTACTTTCAATAAGGAGCAGGTACCACTAAGTTCAGAAATGGAAGAAAACCCATAACCAATAATGCTGCTCTTGACAGCATATTGAGTGATGTTGTTGAAGTTATCAATCATATCAAACTAAATTGCAGAATAGACTGGACATAAGGAACCCCCTTTGGGTATCCCTGTCTCCAATCACCCCCTCAATGGGACAGTCTTTTGCAGGAAAACAAGCCGATGACTCCCACTGATTCAGTGATATTGCTGTGCTGCAATGATTTCATGTGATCGAATGAAGAAAATATGCAGTGTATTTAATGTCTAAATATTACAGGAATATGTACTTAAAAAAACACAGAACCTCAAAAAAGACAAAGACACTTATTGCTCTATATTTTTTGAAAATAAAGTAAAATCCCAAACTGATTGTTGTTTCTTTCACTAGGTTTATCCCTTCCTGGGAAACTGCTAACAATTGTATTTCATCATATTCTGTTGCTACGGGGGGGGGGGGGGGATGATTGATTTGATTCATAACAACACAATTTTTCACATAGCAGCTCCAAAAATTCATGAACATGGGTTTGATTTTGCAAATTTAGAATTTTATAAAAGGTAATTATCTCATCCTTGCTAATTTAAACCGAAAATCTGCACAGAAAACCAATGATTCATAGTAATTCAATGATTAACAGGAACCAATAAAATTGCAGTCTTTATATATTATGAGGTATGCAGAAAACTTGTTTGTGTAAGATTATAACTTTCAGTATCCTTTACTAACTAAAACCTTTTTTTTACATGAACACAAGTATTCTCACAATAGATATATCATACAAGAAATAACTGACAGCTCAGTGCTACGTCAGCTGTTATTCTTAAATCTGGTTTCCTTAAGAAGTTGCTTTTTGTCAATCTTTCTGAAAACCTCAAAGTGATCCCTCAACTCATTGTACTTGGATACTTCACAGTCCACTGAGCGTTCTGCCCACTGGAATCACCTCAAGGGGCCCTGCTATGATATCTTCCAAACTGAAATGAGTATCATCTGGTAGTATATGTTCAGGTATAGTTTTTAGTCAGATCCCTGATCTAAAGACTTCATTAAGATGCTGTCCATAGTGTCATTTGCATCAATCAGTAATCTTGGCAACATACCAAAGCATTGAGTGTATACACTACTCCATGCCATTTACCTACTGTATGTTCTTCTGGGGTTGATTCTAACTTGATTCAATACCTTCACTTGTTGTGAAAAATACCTTGTTTTCACCAGTTCATTTTTCATATCTGAACAACCACCAATTTATCTGTGTCAGTTTCAAGGGATTAAACTAAACGTTCTCAACATGAATGCATTGATGAGCATTGGGTTATCAGCATATCAGTCTACAATATCTCATCTATTTGGTAATGAGAAGAACAAGATGGTTAATGCCCTCAGTTGTTTACCTGACCTCCCAAATTAAATGACGAAGCCAATAGAAGTTGTTGAAATGCTACAAAATTTAGATAGGAAAGGATGCTCAAATGTCTGCTTTATCACCCAAAGCTTCTCAAATTGAGCGGAAAACAAACTACTGCTATTTTCCAGTTGTTGAAATACAACATATTCAAATGGCTGACCATCTAGAATCAAGCATTCGCAATCAACAGTCAAATGTTCAACTACTGTTAACCTGATGTTTGGCCCTTGTGAAAGTGGGTAAATAATGCTTCTAACCACTTGTATCATGTTTGGGTTGTTTGCAAATGTGTAAATAACGTTCCCAACTGTTTGTATAACATTTTTCAGTAAAAGATGCAAAATGACCCTGAATAAAATAGTGTTCATACTGTAAGATCCATAGAAAAATTGTCACAAATCATTTTCATAAAAGAGATTAAAAAATCTGATCATTTATTTCACATGTGCATACTAATGTCAAATGAACTGTGGCTAAATTGAGTGTAATTATTAACCTGAATGTACTGTTTACACAAATAAAACAAGCTTTTTTGATGAATTTCACCTGTGTCCACTCACGGTGTAATGTAAAATTTGTCTGTTGTTCGTGAGCTGCTTGGTGAGGAATTGGTGTGCCAATTTCAGCTGAAATGATTGAAATGAATGCTGTCAGGTAAGTGTAAAAGCTTTCACTATGTCACTGCATGCAATTCCCATCCAGAAACTATGACCTGTTTGATGTAATTTAATTTTATCTGAATCATATCCAAAGATGGATGTTGAGAGACTGATAATGATGATGACATAATAACCCTAACAAGAAAAAGTATGTATTCTAAATTGAGTACATTACATTAGCTTAAGAAAGCATAGTCACCAAAGTTATGATAACAATCTAAAGTTAGTACTGAGAAGTTTATCGAATGAATATAAAGCTATGTTCTATATACATACTTTGTTATTTTTGCTAATTGATTCATTAAACATTGTTTTCAAAACGGGGCAAGGGTTACGAGTATATTACGAGAATATTATAGTTTATAAGTTACCAGTTAGAATTATTAACGAATTCTGTTTTTACAAGCAGAATTCTCACATCATGTGAATTTGTTTAAACAGTAAGGCGAAGAATCAAAATGTTCTCTTCAAAGAAATGAAGTAAGAAAGGCCAAATTGAATAAGTAAGACAGAACCAAGATATTCCATTTGACAATAATATGTGTATAAATATTATTTGCGAGCGAAACATTGGTCAGGAAGAATGAAATGTAATTTCTGTCAACTGTTTGTCTATCTCTCTGTAACTTGAATGAACAGAAAAGTGGTCAGAGAATGTTTTTTTTTTAGACAAGAGAATCATCTTTTTAGTTCATGCCAAACATGTTAATTTTCCAAAGAGTGGAAATTTAGTAACAGATCGTGAAAGAAGATGACAAGATGTTACGTTATGACCAATTAACAACAGTGTGAAGTTATTAGGGGTATAATTGTTTCCACACCCCTTTCATTTTGATGATCCTGATGTTCCACACTCTCTTAAGAGTGGCTGGTCTGTGGTAGCCAATGGAGTCACTGGCTGCTGGAAACCTGAATGAGTGGCGACTGAACTTTACCAAATGTTGATCAAACAGTGGTGCTTTTCTAATGTACAAGGAAGTAGACAACAAATTCTTCTGGTCTTTGAAAAGATGGTGTTTTTTTCTCGTTATTTCAGGAATTGGTTTCAATAGTGTGGTCATCAAACAACTTCCCAGATTCGAATGAAGTGAGACTGATAGATCTGTAGCTTTCTTGGACTCTGCCAATCCCCAAATTCTTGGGCTATTTATGTCTGTCTTTTTTTTCTAATTTACGTATTCCTTTGTTTCAGTTTACGATCTTCCTACTTAAAAATCAGCTGACCGTTGTATCTTCACCACCCTAAATCATGATTAATTCATCACATCATTATTGCTGGGTCAATGACCCTATCTCTCTAACAATGGTTTATTGGATTTTATACAAATTCCCAAGCCGTGGACATTTTACCATTTTTTTTAGCAAATTAGTAGGAATTGTCCCCCATTTGCGTAAGCCAGATTCCGTTTTGGAATTTGTTTTCACTCAGAATTGTCTTTATCTATTAGGAATTCCAATGAGCCAATCCACTACTCAAAGAGCATTTGGAGAACATATTTCCTCTGGGATGATATTTTCCAACATTCCAATTGGGCATTTCAACAATCTTGAAGCATGCACCCCCCCTCTCCCAGATTTCCTAAACCCCAAATAGTTTATAATCCTTATGCATTTCTTTATTCTGGATAAATTTAACTTTCTCATTGTTGTATTTTTTGTACATCGTTGTACATCTCAAATCAAATCCCTTTTTTGTTTAGCAAATAAATTTTTTTGTCCTTTTTACATGTATATCTATATGTCACCATGTATATTAATCCATTTCTAACAATATTTTTTCCAAATTCTCTTTATGCAGAGTTAAATTTTCAAGCCAAATTTGACCTTTTCACTTCACATTTTGTTGATATTTAATCTGTCAAAAGCGATTTAGGCTAATGTCACTCATTTAGGGTTTCGAGGGAGCCTGAATGAAAAAGTGTGAGTTGAAGGGAGACAATCCCACAATGATTTCCTGCTTACTGCCTTACCTCTGTTTCGTCAGGGTGAAAAGCTGCTATCCTGGAATCAATTTTCTTTAGATCCAGCTTTCCATTCATTTTCCTATCTATCTTTCTATATATTGCCCTCCTTGGGTTATGGTACAAAGACAACTATTTTGATTGAGAATGATGAGTGCACATAGAATGAGAATTACCTTTCAACTCATAATATAGGAAATAGTTTTCAATCTGCATGCACTTTTTTTTACTGATTTTCCTTTCAATGAGGAAAGTTCATCTCATAGGCCTTTCTTTGGTGTGGATGGTTTGTGCATTTTACTGCAGTTGTATGTTTGCTAATTTTGAAGCAAACAGCTTTCGCCATTCTGATCTGATGACCAGTGGAAATTCTTATGTCTTGCATAGTTGGCGGCTGCTAGCAAAGAAGAAAGTAGTCTGTGCTCAAACTATCATGTGATTTGCGTTTTGACACCCAAATTTTGTTTCACAATTACATAAATGAACAGTGGAGATTTTACTTGCATATATGCATTTCTATCTTTCAAATGGTCTCAACAGTAGTGAAAAAAAAAGTAATTGAGTATTGATAACGTCTAATCAATTAAATCTGAATATCAATAATGCCTGATATTGATTATTCATAAATTTCCAAAATGTACAAAAAAAAATGCTTTACTGACTCCTTTCATAATTGTATGTATATTAGCAGGAAAATTTTTTTCCATCTCGAATCATTCCAGTCAAACCCATGTATAAAAAATGGTGCTCACTTGTTAATATTATTGTAATGTTGCAAGAGTTATTCAGACTATTGAACTGATTCTTTGTGCTGCTTTTGTTGTTGCCATGTATTGGTTGTTTCATTCTAGAGCCTTCTGCAGGTTTATTTAGATACCTTTTGTAATTTTTAGTAGAATCAGTATCATTCCATTTAACTCATTTTTGTTACCACAATATTTCAGCTATACATTCTACAGCTTTCGAGACATAAGCTGTAGAGAACCAGCCATTATTTTCTCACATGTGTGTAAATGCATGGTGCAAATAAATTTTAAGTACTACTGCCTTTCTAGGTTTCTCACTGCAAACATGAGGAATTATTGTCATTTTGAAAAAAAAAGGCAAAATAACTTTATAATATTTTTTGGTCCACTTATGGATTGGACTGCTTGTAATTGAGACAATTAACTCCACTATTTAGAGAATTATGGCTGATATGGGCATTAGCTAAATTTATCTATGGGCCAACAAGCCTAAATCCTGGAAGAATGAGAGAACTGTTTTGAACTGATCCTATGGTGCAAAAAGTTCATATATCTAAAATTTTGACTGTCAACTGCAAAAAGGTTGGAAAGAATCCACCTTCATCTCAAAATTTTGCATTATTTTATCCGGATATTCACAAAAATGAAAATTATAAAATCATAATAATTTCTTTATTATTTTACTAAATTTGTATAGAATATTGCACCTTTACTGGGATAGCCTAGTGTAGAGTTTTTCATCCTGATCATTAGATTTATTTAAGTATCTCATTAATTGTTTCTGTTTTAAATCATGACATGATACATGTTGGAGTCAGGGCATGATTTGTTTCTTTTTCTGACTGTCTTACGACAAGGACCAGAGCTGTTACACTATGTGTGGAACAGTTGTTACTTAGCATAATTGTGACATAGCATAGTTTTATACTGTATTTCATTGCATGCACCATTGTTACAAAATTGATTTAATTTTACATACATTAATGTGTATCATTCTGAAGTTTATAGAATACATCTATGGGCAATGAGACATGTTTATATACCACAGTAAACATGAAACTGATATAATACTGGGTGATTTTTTCTCATAGCCCATCCAATACATAGGTATTAATAATATCTAGGCCTATAATTTGTCCATTTGTCAGTATGTCACATTCCAGTGCTGGCCAAGTATATGCAAATCATAGTGATAAAGAGAGTGATGTAAATGATTTGGTGGATTAGGTGGCCCTTCCCTCTTGTCTAAAATAGAGAATATCCCACAGAAAATCCTATGAGTAGAAATAGCAGCGGAAGAAATGTAGACATAATAAGAAACCCTGTCTGGCAGTAAGTGTTCAGTGTGGATTGGAGCAAATAAATGACTCCTCTGATAGCTTTGATAAAGCACTTAACGACAACGCAACAAGAGTGAAGAAATTATTTTTTGGATCTGAGGGATTCTCGTGTGAGTCATTACCTGACTTATTGGTTAGTCCTATAGTATTGTATTTGACAATGATGATGAATTAATCGTTGCAAGAATAGCATAAAAAAAAGATTAGCAAAGATAAGAATTGAAGGAGCCAGTGATCAAGAGGTGAATTTTGAAGAGGCCGCAGATGATTTTCTGCCCAAGTGAGACATGGTGAAGGTATGCTGTGGTCTGATCTGAGGGAAGGTGCATACTCTACTAGAATGAATTCTGTGCAGATTGATACCATTCTAAGTGACTTTTTTAAGCATGTCATCCCCAAAAGTCATAAGACACTGATGAAAACTGGCAAAAAATGCTTCAAAGACAGCATTAGAACAGTATGAGGTCATCAATAACATTATTATCTATAGACAAATCAAATTATCTTCTATATGTCATGCTCCCAAGAGCATGTGGATGCCGAATTTGATACTCTAAGCTTTGTTTGTAATACAGATAGGCTCTCTTTGCATAACAGTACAAGATTGTCATCACAGCCAGTACTATGTTATATTAGCAACCTCAAATCATATACTGTGTTTAAAGTTGTTGACTACTAGAGAAGGTAAGCCTTCTGATTTGGCTTACCTTGAAGAATTCATCAATGACCTCAGGAACTTCATTGATAATGGCTTAGAGCGGAAAGGCAAAACTTAGTAGCAAGGTGGATTCTTTTGTATATGATGCAGCAGCAGTTAAGCATATTTAGCAATTTTCTGTACAATATGGTCATGACCATTGTGAAAAAAAAAAAAATTGGGAAAGCATGATTGAAGGAGAATAGTGTGGGTAGGGAATGATAGAACAACACCAGGGACTGATGAAAGCCAGAGCATCATCAGAGTGATGGTAAAACTACCCCACTCTTGAGACTGAATATTGGAATGGTGTTGAATTTACTACCAGAATATATGCACAAGGCAGGAGGGAAAATTAAAAAATCTCTCTTTGGATGATCAAGGGTGCCAAGAAAAGTGGTAATGGAAGGTACGTTGTAAGGATGAGTGCAAGAAATGTCAGTTTGCTTGACCAGAGTTTCAAGTTTGTTGCTCATTGCATACCTAAAGTATTTGCCTGAAAATCTTGCACCTCTATTGAGTTGACAGATTTTGAATACACAGAACTGAGGTAAGTACTTCTGTACACTGGCAAAGTGATTTTCCTAGATCTTCTGGCTTCAAAGGAGCAGTATGAACACTTACTGCAATATTCTATTGATGGTTTTTCAAGAATATGTAGACATGCATTTATGACTTCCAATGTTCATTCAAACCTTTATTTCTCAGATGTTGCTGCCTACCCACGCAGCCTGGATCATGTTATTGCTTATCCCTTTTAAAATCACTTGGGACAGGTTACAAAGTATATTATTTCCTCACACAGCCCTCTCATTTCCATGATGAAAGGAGTACAATGTAAGAGAGCAGTTGAGGGTGAGAAAGTAAAAGTTCTGCCCATTTACACAAAATCTCCAAATAATGTGTACATCAGGCAACACAGATATTATGAAGCTTTGTCAGTTGTGGGAGGCGTTGGAAAGTTCAAGGAGTTTACCAGAGTTTCTATTTTATTTGAGGATCCTATTGAGTCCATCCTGATTGGGTGTTACAAAGTACAGACAAGCAGGTGACTTTTCACATGAAGATATCCTTCTGCTGAGATGTGGAATAAAGGTAAACCTTTGTAAAATGCCTGGTCTAATAGACCCAAATATAGAGGTAGATATTGTTGTTTTCATGGCTGTTTTACACATTCAACAAGACGCTATCAGTATGTACTATACATCTGTCTCATTTGTTACTTATGGAGATACGTATACACATGGTATTACTGAACTGTCTCTATGCCCAATCATCTTGTGTTATGAAGAGTTCTATAATCAAGCCAATCTATTGCCTTATACTGTATGTTCTTTGGCGTTTATCATAAGACAACAGTATGGTAATTGTATGCAGCAGTAGGCCATATCCACTATTGGTCCACATCTGTTAGTTCTGGAGTCTCACAAAAGAGATTATTGTATACAGGTTTTTAGTCTGGGAAAATTGCATTATTTCAAACCCTTAAAAAATATTAGTTCCAATGATAATGCCAATTTATTGCAAATACTTGAAGTTAGTTTAACTGCAGTTATGAACCAATTGTATGTAACATTGCTCCAAAATAATATTATTTTTTGTTGGTACGATGTACGTACAATCAATTTATTAATTCTTTGGATTTATGATTTTTGTAAAGTTTTGTCTTTATCCTATTCTTTATGGCATAAGCTGAGTTTGATCTTCATTGGGTACCTCATGTTTATGGCCTTGTGCTAAAACTAAGCTAGTATATACTCACTTGTGGCCTAGTGCCAAAACTAACCTATACTTAGTAAATAACTTCTGTTTTAAGCACTTGAGTATTGAAAGTTGGTGGCTATGTCTTGAGAATCAGTTATTAATCTTATTCAAGATATTGAGGTAGATTCCAGGCTAAGTCTAACAGAAAAGAAGTGCTTACAACCACAGCTTCTTCTTGAATTGAACAGAACCACCCCAATACACAGAGGGCTTACAAGATATACAAAGCACAGAGCCTCCAAGTCTGAGAGCATAAGGCACCCAGCTGGACATATTATCCAGAAGAATCCATTAGGATGTAAAAAAGATGGGCAAGTGAGCAGAGGGTTATGAAGTAAGAACACTAGATTAAAAATGATAGATAAAGCTATTCAAATTCATACCAGTAGGTCAACTATTGAATTCTCTTATTCAATAGTTAATGACCTTTACAAGTTGAACATGTTGCATATTTTGATGTACAATGCAAAAGTATTTGTTTCAAATTTTTGGATGTCCTATAAATTTTCTATAGCTTACTTATATAAAAATCCATAATATTTAAAGTTTTAGATATGTATTTAAAAGAAACTATTTATCACTAGTTATGGACTCTACCAACATCACAGTTTTATATTTGAAGAATGTTATTAAAAATAGTGAATGTTCATTTCAACTAATTTTTAGAAAAATGAGATAATCATGCTGGAATTGAAATCAAAATTAAACCGTGGAAAAATATGTAGAATGAGACTGAAAAATTTATGTATTTACTCTTAGTATTTACAGATTTCCTTTATTTCCAGTTTAAAAACAATATTTACATAAATAAAGAGCTCTTCTCTTGTTTTCACCGAATTCTGTGTTGTGAGTCTCAGGGGAGGTAACTAGCAATGAGTATGTCACCTTGAAAACGTGAAAGAAGTGTTCTTTAGGTGGATAGTAAACATGGCGGAGAAGGTAGTGGCGGATGCCGATGCGACCCAGCTGGAAAAACCATGGGAGAAAAGAAAAAGAATGTTGGAAATAGCTACTAATAAGAAAAGTAGGTTTCCCCCATTTTCGATTGAACCTTTACCTTATGAAAGACAACGTCTTGATGGTAAAGGGATGACCCCTGAGGAAAGAGCACTTCGAAAACAATGGGTCATGGACCAAAACTTGTCTCCCAATGAACCACGTTATGTACCAGAGCTTCACCCAAAGAACCTGTTTAAAAGAATTGGAGCTGCCCCTTTTTTGAAACTTCAGAAGGTACTTTTACTTCATTATATTTGAAATAATTCTGAATCACTCCGTTTATAGAATGTCAAGGATGACAATTTGACGTGAACTTGTGGTTTTCACTCGTCCTACAAATCTGCACTGGTTGCATACGTTCTTACGTTAAATTGAGCGAATAAAAGCTGAATGAATTATTTATATAATTCATATTGCTGTTCATTTCATAAACTGTCATTAGTGTTTTACCTTCACGTCTATGATGAATCCCTTTCTACTCGAAATAATTCTTGGGTCAAGATTGGGTTTTTAGTTTCGATGTTCTAAGATTCGATTATTCGTATAAGAAATTGAGAAAAAAAATATTTTCATAAGTAATTTTTTTATGTTTTCAATTCGTAAAGATTTAGTTACCTCTGTAAATTTGTTAGTTTTGAGTAACTTTATAAAAGCTTTTAGGAGGGGTGTTTCTATTTACAGTGTATGATTACTTCGTAAATACGCTACTGGGCCGTCTTTTTCCGTTCGTCATACGGAAGTACAGCTTCGAAGTAATCTATTATTTCCTTTGTGGACTGGAGGCTGATATCTTGACTCTCTGATATTACTAAAATGTTTTCGAATTGGCATTATCCGAATTTTGACCAAAAATAACAAATCAAAATAACTGAAGGTTATTATCTAGGCTTAAAGTGAAAGTTGGGGTCAAGAATATTCAGTTTATAGCAAACCAAATTTCTAAAAATCTATATATTTTTTGAATTCTTTTAACCTTGAACGATTTTTTTTTACAAATAAGAAAGTCAAATAAGCGAAGGGAAGTAGGGAAGTGACCAAATACTTCGAAGCCGTAGTTCAGTATGTCGGAAAGTAGCGGTACAGGTTAGCACTTCGGTGGCACATGTAAATAGATCCCTTCCTAAAGCTTGGAAAATTGATTTTTTCCCAAAACTGATAAATTTCTGGAGGTAACTAAATTCATCAGTTTTTAGGAAAATAAATTTTCTTTCAAGATTTTAAGAGGTGGTTCGGTAGAATCCTGGTCTCCGTGTGTAAAACGGATAACTGCTGTTAGTCTTAAACTAAGGCTTACAAGATCTCACTATGAAAGAAAAACTTCAAATACATTAATCATATTATTTTGAATGATTTAAATTGTTTATATTTGTGCACCATCTAAAACATCGAGTGTGTGAAATGTTCAAGTTTAACGTCGTAAAACTACGAGACTTTCCAGTTTCTGAGTATCAAGGTAGGTGATCGAATGGCAAGTGTGTGTAAATCGTTGAGATTTAATCTGTTGTTGAAAAACCCTATAGGGCAAAACTCCTCCACGTAGTGAGAGGTAGGACGAAAACCCGAGCTTAAATCAAAGCATGGCAGAATATTTGTAATTGGTGAGAGTTACTTTTTAAAGATTGACATTTCAGGCATGTCTTGAACACTAAAGAATAATACCACCACACATCCTTATTATTCTCACTCAAGGTGAGGTATTTATCTAACCTCATACCTTAATCACATATTTTCAAAGCTTAACATCTAAGAATGAATATCACCAATATGAATTTATGTGATGTCAGAAAACAAATGTGATTATCGATCATGATTTTTATTCTCTGAATTATTACAAATATCTTTACAAAAATTAATGAAATTGAATATAATTCAAAGTCTAAAGACCTTAAATTTTTTTCTCTCAGAAAACCGACATTTTCAGAAGAATAGGAAATGAAGGTCTTATTGATTGAAAGCACATGAAATTACTTCAGGAAGAAAAAATTCTCCATGAAAATGGTGTTCTAAACTAAACCTAATCTTGACCAACTCTTTTAATTTTATCTTTACTTATACTGTACTCTTTTTCTGTTGAATGTGAAGGAAAAGTTAAAAAATATAATCACTGTACTTGCTTGTTTAGTTGTTTTCACCACAAGTGCCCTTATCTTCACTTCATTCTCATTGTAAAGCTGATAATTTTCATCATAAAAAAAAATGAACCCTTGTCTTAGAAATCATACTAAAATCAATAGAAAATATTAGTTCTTGGTACTCAAAGTGCCACATTTTAAACAGTAAAACAACTGTTTGAAATGTGGCAGTTTGAATACCAAGAATTTAATATAAAATGAAAATGATTATTGAAATTCACTTTCTGTACTTATTTCAACAGAATTACATTTTATTTATTCAAAGAAGGATTACTGAAACAAGAGTGGGGTCCTACGACCAAGACAAAAGTTGCTCCCTTGAATGATTTTTTTTTTTTTTTTTCCTAAATTGCTGAAGTGGGTGATAAGGGGATTATTTTTGCCTATGAAATTTTTATTTTTATATCTTTCTCTTAATACAGGGAAGATGCCCGCAAAAACATTATGGTGCATATCGCAGAAATGTACCTTACACACAATGTGTGTTTGTTTCGATTTTTTGAAATTAAAATAAAAACTCTATTATTATTTCCTGGGTCTGAACAACTTTTTTTACATTTCATTTTATTCAATGAAATATTATGAATCATTCATTTTTATGACTACATTTTTACTTTTAGCTTAATGTTTTATTTGCTTTTTTATTTTTCTTCATCCAGCCTGAATAGAAGATATGATAAATCTTTCCTTTCATAGATTTAATGGAAGACATAAATAGAAATTTTATCTTTGTTTTAAATTGAAATTTTTCTGTGCAATAAAAGATTAGTTTTGGTAGATTTTGAAAGCTTTAAATGGAGGGAAAAAGTGCAGAAAAAGTAAATAAATTTATGGGAAGTGAGTTTTATCATAACTTTCATTCAGGCTGGTTGAAAAAAAATTTAAAAAAAAAAAGTAACTAAATAATTAAGCTGAAGATAAAAGGTTGTCATAAAAATTGATGATTTACAAATCAAATAAAATTTAAATGAAAGATATCTTTATTTGACGACCAGTAATATGTTACTTAAACCAAATCTGTGAAAAAAGTTTTATCAATACAAAATGTCAATGATCAGAAAAGCAGAGGATGGGAAAAAGAAAGAGTTGGGTTGTGAACTAAGGAGGAAAGTAGCCAGGTCTATGAGGGCTAAATTCACTTTCTTTCAGACTGAAAAGGGTTGAAAGCTGCTTGCAAAGATGGGTTAAGTATCTTATTTGTTCTTGGTTCAAGGTAGATTTATACTTTATACATCACATCTGATAAATTAAATGAAAAACCTATTACAAGTAAGGCTTGATAAAAAATCTAATCAATTTTTTCTCTCTTTTTCTTCTAGATATTGAGGCCAGTAATAGGAGAAAAACCTGCCAAGGTTGCACGCCATCTAACTCCCATCATTCTCGGAGTTTATGGTACGGTCGCCTTTCTCTATTATCACATGAAATACCACTCGAATGACTGGACAAAGTCCAGTGGCTTCTACGTCAGTTATATCCAACCGCAATACTCGGCAGGGATGTCTCGCCCATTTCCTGAACTAGCAACTGATGAATATAACAGCCGGGGATTCAAGTCTAGGAATGCTCTGTTAAACACTAAAACTAGTTGTCAAGAATAATGATTATGGCATCTAGTGGATATTATACTGAACTCTGATATAATTTCCAATTGCAATTATAGCAATTGAAGCATTGTTCACTTCGGAAAGGGTTTTATTATTCTTGAATAATAAAATTTAAAAAAATAGAAAATTCAATGTAGATTTAAATGCAAAGAATTGTATTTAATTTGAAGTTAATAAAAAGAGATTTACTGTATTTTATTAGTCAAATTTGTGAGTTTTACAATATAATTATATTTTTACTCAAAATACAAGTCTATTTAAAAAAATATAATATTGATGTACTTCAAGTATTAGTAAATGAGTTTTTTGAACATGGAATATCCTACTGATTCGAATAATATTGGTATTACAATGGGTTGTGAAATTTCTCCATTACTTTCATATTAGTAATGGAGATATACAATGCAGAAGATAGTATGGGGGTGAGGATGAGAATGAAGCCCAAATGAGCAAATAGGAAAATAAAGATCTACCTCAATGGTAACAAAATCCCAACTATCTGTGAAAGAAGTATTTTATTCTCTATCACTTACTGATTGTCATCACTATAAATATATGATTAGACAATTAAAATATGACTTCATTGTCAAAGATGAATTGTGGTGTGTGTGTGTGTGTGTTTCGGTTTAATAGTCCAAAATATGGCAGGTACAAGTATAAGATATCACTGACAAAAGATGAAGCAGTGGACTGATTAATTAGTAAATATCTGAATATTATGATTGAGAGTACTTATTCCTTTAACAAATGTAGCATCACAGTTCTACAAACTAAGCAGAAACTATCACAGACATTAATTGTTAAGAAGTATATAGTATGCAAAATACAACTACCAAATTCTGTATGACTAAAGACCCACGTGTGAAAAGTGCCCAATTATCCATCAAAACCAGAGGGGAAGATGTTAACGAGGATACAAATCAGCTTTTAGAATGGTTGGTTACCATCCAGTTTTGGTAATTAAAAAAAAAAAGACAAGGAAAAAGAATAGATATAGTGGCAGAAGAGATTTGCCATACTGAGGAGAGCAATTGTCTTACTACCAGTGTCAGACTTTCAAGGAGAATCAAAAATTTTGAGTGTGGATCCAATAATTCTTTTTTTTTTTATTGAGAGATATTTCTCACCCCCTACTTATGTTCATGCTCATCCCCACACAGAATCTGCAAAAATTCTCTTGTGAATTTCAATGAAATCTCGCGGAAGGGTGGATAAAGGTTAGCTATGAATGCAATTTCACCAGAAAATAAATATCTGGGAAATTTTCAAATCTGGCAGAAATTAGCAGATTATTCGATTTTATTTATAAAAACTACGAATTGAAAAAAAAATTATTTTTCCATTTCAAATATCGGAAAATAATTTTCTTTTTCTATGATTCCTACCATTTATTTATGCATTGCTATTTCCATTGATTTTTACCCATCCTCAGAGATATTAATTATGTTTACCTTTTTTATAAAAGTGCTCCAGCCTGCTTGAATTGGGAATTGAAAAACAGGATAATTGGGTAAAAATTTTTTTCGATTTCATTAATAATAATTTAGGCTTTCGATCTTAAAAAAACTTTTTTCATTCAATATTTGAAAGAAAAAAAAAATTTTTTTTATAGATTTCTTCTAGTTCCAACACTTTTCTGAAAACGGTAAGCATAATTGATATCTCAAGTGATTAATATGCTAAATGTGTAAAAAATCAATGAAAACAGCAATTAATAAATCATCAAAATGATAAAAGGTGGGGTTGAAATCATGAAAAAAGACTTGTTTTCGATCTTTAGACTGGAAAATGATTTTTTTTACATTCTTCTAATAAATATGTATTGAAAATTATATTAAAATCGAATAATATGCTGATTTTGGCCAAATTTAAAAATGCCTCTATTGTCAATCTTCCGGTGAAAACTATGTACATATTGTTCATACATAACAAAAGGACATTACCTTCCCTATGTAGTTATGTGTCAACACCATGTATGAAAATTTCATGTTTGTCCTCACAAAAAAAGTTCTCAGTATGTTACAATAAAATTTTGTGGAAGAATGGGCAATGGAGCATGTGGAGCTTTATGGCTGACCCAGAAATTATTTCTTGATTGAAAGATATTCTTCTATTTTGGAAAAAAGAAAAAAAAAACTTTCATGTATACATTCCTCCAAAATCCATCTCCAAGAGTTCTGAATAAATTTCAATATTTTGTGGAATGGTTGACAATTGGCCACCAAAAAAAATACTTATAATTCGGGGCAGATCCATCCACAGTTACCTCTCCTATGCCCAAACCTCATGATATAGCTAAAAGTTCATGACTATCCACACAATATCTCCAAAAGTTCTCAATTAAATCTTGTGGATGGGCTATAGACTACAGATGAAGTGATTGTATTTTTTGGCTGATACATGCACTATTACCTTCCCTATATCATTGTTGAAAGTTAAAACCACATTTCACCACAATTTCATGACCATTCACACGATATCTCCAAGAGTTCTAAATGAATTAAAATTAAATTTTGTGGAAGGATGGACAATAGGCTATGGAATAAATGCTTATATTTGGGGGTCGGATTCATGCAAATTACCTCCCTTACATCATTATCACATATCGCCACAATTTCATGTCTGTCCACAATATTTCCTAAAGTTCTGAATAAATTTAAATGACATGCAACAGAAGTCATTCAATTTTGGGGTGGAGCCATGCACAATTATTTCTTCTAACAATGGTGTTGGAAAAGGTATACTTTGTGGTTGTTTGTTTTTCATTGAAATTTTGACTCCACTAGTAGCAACATCTTTTGATGCGAGACTACAATGTATTAAATCAAGAAAAATGTGAATGTACAAATGTTCATTCAGATGTTTGAATCACTCAATAGTGCTCTATTCAAAGCAAGAGAATGGGGGAGGCAAATAAATTTCAAAAACCTTTTTTGTAAACAAATTTGCATAAATGAACTATCATAGAAGTGAATGGGGGAGTGAAAAAAAAAAAGAACTAAAATGCCAAGACACCCATTATCATGAATTTTTATTAACTGAGTTTTGTAATCATTGTTCAACTCCAGTCCAAGTCGGGAGTTGACTTTGTTCTTTTTATGGCAAAAAAAAACCAAAAACAATCCTCACCAAATTTAGGGGAGTAAAAATCAATATGCATCTATCATGATTTTAAATCACAACTGATTGGTCAATTTAGTTACCAAAATTTATTTTAGAGATGTGCGAGGGCTTTTCTATAAAATTACCATTCCCTTACCATGATTTGAAATTATCACCAACTGATTGGTAGGCGGGTGTCTTACCAAATCAGCGAAACTGACACATCTTACCGAGCCAGTGAAGTTCCATCGGCCATATTTGGCTATCATTTTCATCAATTCAGATACTTTCAGATTCAGTTGAGCCAGGGTCTGTAGAGACTAGACGTATTTTTGTGATGTCCTGATCATCACTGTCAACAAAGCTGTTTTATCATCAATTCCTTATTAATCTGGAAGATTTGTGTTTTTAAAAAATTGAAAAAAAAATAAACTGTCTGGCTAGGATGAACTATCCTAAAGTATTTTTCTCTGAAATCAGACTATTTGCTTGCTGCATTCTTCACATTTGATGATAAAACAGTTTGAACCCCCCATGATAAAAAAGAAAAAATATTCATATCAATGACAAAGATATAATAAAAAATGATTGTCTCACTCAAAAAGAATTTCAATTCGAAATATTGGTTGAACAGTTCCGATTGTATTGTTCAAGATGGCACTACAAATATACAAGGGAATAATGGATGATCAGAGAAAATCAATCAGATCAGGTCTGCACTGGGAATATAAGTCCTAAGTATATTGTCTTTGAACACAAGAAGTTCAAAGTGTAAAAGGTGAATCATAATTGCAAAAGAACAGAAGTATGTGCATGAAATTGAAAACATTTAAAATAATTTTATCATGATAGAGGGCCTACTTTGACACTTTTGTCACACAGGTAGGAAGAAAAAAACAAAATACAATCTTGTCACGCATTTGGTTGTTTTTTGGCAAAAGTTATCCAACTACAGACTTATTTCACAGTATCTTAAAACAGTTGAAATGAATCTTACACATAAGAATAGATATCAACTACTAAGGAGGTTACAAAAATAGCCAAATTCAAACAAAATAAAAAGGTGATAGCATACTTTTCAAAAAAAGAAAAAGTTTTAAGAATTATTTTCAACTTTTAGAAATATTTGAAATAATTTATGTAAAGTCAATAATTAATTCATTCAAAGATTAATGCCACTTGTTTTATATACTTAGATTTAAATTATCTTCTTGAACTCTTACTAGATAAAGACAGGGAGAGTTAAAAGTAGAAGTATCTGTGCACATGCACACATACGTGAATTACCTTCATAAATATCTTGATTGTTTTACTATGTTATACCTACATGCAGTTCATTTGAACTATGTAAAACAGTGTATTGGTTGCTTACTTTGTTTGTCTATCATACAGAAAAGAGAAAGAAAGACATCTGAGCTTCCCTACTCCTGCTAACCACTAATGTCGTTAAGTAGAATACAACCTTCCCCACCAATAACACAGAAAGGGAAACTAATAAATTTTATACTAACCGTAAAAATGGAATGAATGAGAAACATTTCAGTAGTCAATAAAAACTCACTTATAAGGACTTAGCATATATGAAATTGATATGTCAATATTTTTGATGGCACACTTATACAAGTTGTGATATGAGTTTCCAATTTTTTTTTCACCAAATTAACAATCTTTTTGCATTGTCTGTTTGATTTTTTTTTCTTGCCTGAATTTGTCCTGCTGTTTTGCTGGGGGGGGGGGTGCAGATTGTATTTGGGGTTGATCAAGACACACCACTTAATATTCTATACATGTTAAATGAATTATTAAAATAATTTAATTTTTTTACCTCTTGTTATTTTTCAATTTAAACCAGTAGGTTTCTTTTTTCTGAACTAACACTAATCACCCATGAAATTTTGATACAGAAATTTGGAAAATTTTATAACATTTTTATTTTTCAATCAAAAGTAATAACAAGATTGAATGTTTTGAATAAATTTTTTATTTTAAGGAATAAGCTGTTAAACAATTTTGAAGTTCTTTTTCTTGTTTAAATGAGGACTCTTATGTAAAAGGGGAAATAGTTGACTTTTGAGTCAGAAAAGTCAAGCATTAAGTTCAAAAGTGACAGTTAATACAGTTGTCTTGCCTCGAACCCGAAAAAGAATATAAATAAAAATTTAAAAAAAAAAAAAAATATTATATGATCTAGCAAAAATAATATCTATGGTCATCTGTAAAATAGAAAATTAAGAATCAACTGGAAAGAAAAATTGAAACTGTTCAATGAAAATGGCCCAAAACAAAATGTTTTTCAAGATACTCTACAGGAAATATTTGTTTTGATTTTTCCAAGTTGGATTTCCCATCATTGTTACATTACTACCATGAAATATCAGTTGGACAAATTTGGAGGGAATAAAACAAGATTTTTCAAAAATGATCAATTATAGATGAGAAAAATAAATAAATAGATAAAATAATGCTAAGATTTTGTTTTATGGAAAATAGTCATAAATTATAATTCAGCAAATGAATAAAAAATGTTGCCAGAAAGAGCAATATTTCACTTTTTCTCCAGTTTTAAAAAATCCCAATTGAGAGATTTTTTTTTTTTTTTTTTATACAGAAAACTACCTTTTTTTTAAAAAAGATACTCGAACAGAATTCTATACTTCCATAGACATAACTTTCATATTGGTAAAAATCACTCATGAGGAAAAATTATAAAATAAATCCTATGCTTGAACTTATTCCCTTTTCTATGTGTTCATAACATTTCAGCCATGTACCTCCCAGCCTGAGTAATAATCCAACATTCTAGAACCAACAACACTCAACGAAGGTTAGAGGGCACACAGCCAAAACATTGTCCATACATAAAAGCTGAGTGAAATAGTCCATGCACATAATAATGATCAATACACCTTGTCTAAATTTCAGACAAGAAAAGGAATCAAATGATGAGGGATCACAAAGAAAAACATTTTTTCTGGAATTGGGAATAGAGATTCATTTAAAAAAGAATTGTCCTTTTTTAGTTAAGTACTGAAAATGTTATAAAAATCCGATAAGTTGATTTTTTGTAATATTTTCAAATTTGTGTTTTTGGATGGAAAACATTGGACATTTTTCAAATGCAAATGTGTACTGCAAATGTTTTGTTTAAATAGTCGAAATATGCTATTGATAATCAAAAATAGATCCGGTTCTATAAACATGTACATAAATAATCTTTATCTAATGTTTTTCTCCAATCTTTCTCCTTACTAATCATACAAAGATTCTGACAATAAAATAAAAGTTTTTTACGATTTTGACTTTTTTTTGTAAAATGTCATTCTCTGGTAAGTATACCAACGGAGTCTGTTTAGTTGCTTACCAGCTTCTGGCAGGGAGAGTGGTGGTAGCAGCTTACAATCCACCTCCTCGTACTACTATTACATTTAATGCACAGCGTATAAGTTTAGTATGCTGTGCATATATTATACAAATTCCTAGCAAAATTGATTATACTCAGCGATAATGACAAATGATATTGAGGGTATTTCTCAGCATCAAAATGCTTTCCACAGCATATTAGATTGATCTAAACTTTATTTACAGAAGTTTGGAAAAACTGAGTTAACACAAGTTGAATAATTCATTTTCATTTTACATCTTATAATGTAGAATGAGGTAACTGTAAATGGAAAGTTATGCAGTTATGAGAGATAGATTTCAAGTTTCAGAAGTTTTGACTCCTATTACATTTAGTATATTTTGCAGAGATTGAAGTCTTTAATATTTTTTTTTCTAAGCGCAAAAACACCATATACAATTGAATAAAATATGTTAACTAAACAAAGATATTGAAATTATTCTCTCCCAAATTAAAATAAGGTAAGCAATGGTTACCTTGCTTCTTATGAATACATGCCACTGGTCTCTTCATTCATGAAAAATGTTAGAAGAGTCTTTTAAACAAACAATAAATAAATCCTGCAAAATTTGATGGCTTTGTTTCAACAATAGCAATTTCATGAATGTTTGAATAACAAAACAAAGGATGAAAAAAAGTGGATTTTCTTTCGACTCCTTGGATAAAACATTTATAAATTTGGGCATAAGGAAAGAAAATAAAATTATTCAAGAGAAATGAGGCAAATAAAATGGCAGGGGATGAAAGGAAAAATAATGAAGACAGAAGAAAGTGAGAAAAAGAAACAAATAGACAGAGAAAGGATGAACATACGAAGGAAATGCTTGAAGAAAAAGAGAAAGAGATAGACGGGGAGGTGAAATAGGATCCATCCAAGAGATAAATATCCAAAGGAATGTAAAGTTAACAATTTCACTTTTTTATATTTCTCTCCTGATTTTGTAACAACTTGACTAAATTTATTCAGTAAATAAACCTAAGCTAGCATTCCAAAGGAAATTATGAATCACTGCCGTGTCATATATGAGTTGTCTGGATGAAAATGAACCATAAAATTATAATAAAAAAACCCAAATAAATAAACAGACAAATGACTGATTAGTCACTCAATAAAAAAACATGTTGGGAGTGATCATTCAAAAGATTAGGGAAAAAACACTAGATAAGTCTGAATTTTCAAAAAACAAGTGAATGCAGCTGGACACAAACTAAAGGATCATTTTAGAAAAAACTTACA
Source organism: Thysanoteuthis rhombus (assembly GCA_963457665.1). NCBI lineage: Eukaryota > Metazoa > Mollusca > Cephalopoda > Oegopsida > Thysanoteuthidae > Thysanoteuthis > Thysanoteuthis major. Next base: position 49,167,753 of record OY735208.1, on the reverse strand, counting down.
TTGCAAATTAAATCAACCACTACCCTCCCCTTAAAAAAAATTAACCACAACAAAGAAAGTGTTTTCCTTTCTCACTGAAGAGTAGAATGTGTGCAAAATATCAAGTTTCTACCATGAACCAATAGGGCTGAGCGTAGTCCAGATACATACATAAATAGACACAAATGTCAGAACACATGAATAACCTTAAACCTGGCAAGAGACTTTAAACTGGTCTATTGTGGGAAGCAGTGATTAAAAGAATGAATAACAACTGTTTCAAGCTTAGCAAAGATATAGGTCAGTGTTCTTTGAAATAACCTTTGCCAGGGAGATAACTCTTTTCGTGAATGTACACACACTTTCTACTTGAGAAGTACAGAATTGTTTTACATTTACCTCCCTTGCATCGGATTTCTTTTGTAAACTAACTACGCATTGCTAGTGATGATGGACTTGGAAGAGGTATGCACTGTCTGTGCTTTCTAGTCAGAATATAACATTGCGAAACGATAGATAATCAAAAACATTCTACTGTGTAAGCAAAGGAATATAGAATTTTCCCTACTATTCACGTATAACGAATTTTTTGCATTGTGTGCCAATTGCTTTTTGGTAAAATCAAAACAGCTAAATTATCAGCTGTTCTTAAAATTTTTTCATATTCTTTAATATTCATGTTGATATTTAGACTGGAATTATGCCAAGAGTAAAAGATTTAATAGCTAAAAGATGTTAAACCAATAACTTCCAATGCTTAATCTAGTAATAAAAGTCTTTGGTTTTGTTAGCTTCAGAGGTAGAAGATGAATATTAATCTAAGAACTCCACTTTATACAACTGTATCTGTGCTAAACATGACATGGCCGATTAATTCATTTGTGTTTACAAACATGGAAATAAAAACAGAGAATTAGATTATGAAAGACATTTTTTTTATTAAAACACTTGTAATGTGCATACAAAGATATATTTGGGATATTTAAAACAATTCAGATAATGTTTAAAAAAAAAAAAAAAAAAAAAAATACTGTATGGATTATTACTAAAAAAATTGAACCTTCAAATTGATAACATTTAACTGATCCTATTAATTCAAGAAATTATCAATTCTTAGAAATGTATAAAAAGTCATTTAAACCTGAATCAGAAATGATAGAATGAAATTTTTTTACAGAAATGAGTTCCATGATTAACTCCTGGTAAAATTTTTTAAAAAAGTGTAATAGTTTTATATACATTTGAGAAAAAAAAAATTGTCAGTAATGTTTGATGATACATTTACTTTTTCTATGCTCAAGCACACATAATAAAATAAGCAAGAAAAATAAAATATATATTTCCAACGCCTTTATAGATGTAAAATAGTTGAGTAATTTCATCATTAACCTTTCAACTTAAATCCTTGGACTAAAACTTTAACACGAATAGCAAAATATATTTTGAATTTAATGGCTCATCCCGATTAAGAGCATCAGTAGAATAATTTCGATTAAAATAGATTTGGGAGTGAGACATATTCATATTTTGAATGAATGATTCCCTCTAACCTCTTTTTTAAAATGGTACACATGGATGTGAACTAGCACCAAATTATAATAATACACCTAATTTACTATTACTAGTAGGACTAAAGTTACAGCACCAAAGTGTTACATTGCAAGATAGTATTTTCTAAATTCTTCAAAATCAATACTTTTGAGATAAGGTTTTTCATTATGATTCACTGATTCAAGAAAAAAAGAAAAAAAAAAAAAAAGAAATCTACTCTTGAAACCGACACATATTTTTACCATTGGTATTTCATTAGTTTTGATTTTTATTAAAAAGCAAATGTGAAGATTTTCTAGAATTTGAGTAAGAATCTAAAATACTTAAAAATAGTCTATTTGTAGTGTATCTAGCTTCATGAACAGAGCTACATAAAAGTATCAATTTCATATTTTACAAAAGATTCACAAATAAAAGAGTAATAAACAAAAGAATCCAGCTTAGTCGGTAATGGGTTGCTCCAGCAATTCGGCATTTTAGGGTCTCAAATCTGGAAAAAAAATTTTTTTTTTAAATAAATGAAGAAATTTCAAAGATTTATTTTTTTAGTTTAAAAATAAATTAGATCATTTTCAGCAATAAACACACAAAGGAAATTAATACAGAAGTAAATAAAGATCAAGTGGAAGATTCTTTTTGACTTGATGGGAGAGATTTCACTCATAAACAATATTCTTCATAAAAAATGCTGTAATTTTGAATGGTTTCAAAATCACAGTGTTTATAATTCCTTAGGTCAAAGCTAATAAAAAACCACTAGATAGAAAACTGCATTTAGATCAAAGTTGGCTCAAGAAAACTGCAATTGACCATAACTTGAATTTTCATTTAAATAATTTACATTTTCAGAGATTATTACTGATCCTAAATGTCCAGTTCTAGTTAAGAATATTACATTTTTTTTAGTAAAAATCATATTGATTGCATTGTTTTCAAAGAGGTTTTTTGTGGAAATTTATGCGACGAAAAAAAAAAAAAAAGAAAAAAAGAAAATTATTTACCTTGAAGATTTATTACTCATCATCTTACTGTATTCCTCTACCATAGTCTGTCCATCAAAATACCATTGTAAGTCATTGAAAGGATATTCATAACCTTGTTTGCATTCACATTTATAAGAGCCTTCTGTATATTTCAAGTGGCTTTGTAAGGGAACACACTGTGAATTAAAAAAAAAATTTTCTTTTTCAAATTTAAATAAAAAAATAGACAAAAAAAAAGAAAAAAGAGCTGATTGTATAAATTTTTTTTCTTTAAATCAAGTCATAAAATATTCAAGAAAAGAAAAAAAGAAAATAAAATAAAATATTAAGGAATTCCAAGTTGTAAATTGCAATGTATATCAATAATAAAGCTTTAATGCATCCTTTTTTTTTCACAATTTTCTTAGTGAAAAAGAGATGCATTGAAATTGTAGTTAATTTAGTCAAGTCCATAGTTTGGAGGGTTATCAAATTGTCAGATATCTAAGATCAAACTGAATAAATCAGTTACCATGTATGAATTTCTTGACACTGATAGTAATTGTATATCAGTTCTTTTACATTAATTTTTATCATGTTTCAATTGTTATCACCTCTGGCATTCTTGAGTTGTCTGTTGTATCTCAGAATGTCGAACAGTATTCCCTCTCCAATACACTTCTAGTGACCTTTCTTTCTGAGTCTTAGAACTGTTATCCCCGCACATTCTACATATTCTCCGACAGTTTCTCGACACCTGATACAGGTGTTGAATTTGTGACCTTTCAGTAAATTATATGAATTTTACCTCTTCTTTTTGAAGTTATGCTCCAAAAGACCCTTGGGGAGTTGTTTATCAAATCACTAATTTCTCATATAGTATTTATACATTTGTTCAGTGTACTGGTTGGCCAGTTTGATTAAAGCAAGTATGCTAATTCCTTTATTCATCTTATTTTCCAAAGCTTTTCTATGTCCATTATTTTGACTTCATTCCATGATGTTGATGTGCTCCTTCTCTCTTAACACATAATCAGCCATACTTGATCTTAAAGTCTCCTCCAATTATGTACAGTTCTTCACATTGTTTTCCAGTGAAAGTATCTGTATAGAGTAAGTCCAACATTTGAATACTGTTGTACATATCACATATCAAGATATTCTCCTCCATACCTTTGATGTTTTGGTACAGTGATTGTAGCTAGTTTTAGATTGTCTTCTAAACTCGTATACCAGCAGGTATTATGCAAACAACTAGAACTTAAACTGGAAGTAAACTAGAGTACAGAAAAGGTATGCACTACAAGGAACAACTTCAACACTCTTCACAATACCACAATCTAAGTACAGTAAAAGCTTGCTATAACGGACTAATTTAGGGGGGGGAGAGGAGTTTGTAAAGCTGAAACTCTGTTACACCTGATGGTTGCCCCTCATTAAGGGAATGAGAAAAAGTTAGATAGTTTGTGGCATTCAGCGAAAATCATTCATCAGTCTTTTAGTGTCCGTTGTTGGACATAGACCTTTCCCAGGATTTGCCACACTTCCCTATCATGGGCGTCACGGAGCCAGTACTTCCTGAACTTGTCTAGTTCGTCTCTCCATCTAACACTTTGCCGGCCTCAGTTGCGCATGTGGTCTCGGGGAATCCATGTTGTGAGTCGCGATGTCCATCGATTGTCTGTCATTCTTGCAACATAGCCGGCCCACCGCCATTTGAGATTTTTTATGGATTCTATGATGTCCCTAAGTCTTGTCTTTTCTCGGATGTACTGTGCTGTCTTGTGGTCTCTCCATGTGAGGCCCAGCATTATTCTTTCATGTGCACGTTGCATGGTTCTCAATTTACAGGTCTGTCTCTTGGTTAGGTTCCATGTTTCAACTCCATAAGTGACTATTGGGAGGATGCATTGGTTATACACTCTTCTCTTTAAGATTAATGGGATCTTATTATTTTTGAAGGTTGAGCTAGCTCTGCCAAAGGCTTGCCATCCTAGTGTGATTCCTCGCTTGATTTCTTCTTCTTTTGAGGGTCTCATGGAGATTCGTTGTCCTAGGTAGATGTAGTGGTCTACTTCTTCCAGTTGTGTGTCCTCGATTTTGATCTTAGTGTTTTTATCCCCGATGTGGTTGTTGCACATGATCTTCGTCTTGCTGAAGTTCATGTGTAGGCCGACTTTCTTGCTCTCTTCATTTAGTTCATCTATCATTAGTTGGAGGTCGTAAGTTTTCTGCAAAAAGGGCTATGTCGTCTGCGAATCTAAGGTTGCTCAGATACTCGCCGTTTATTGTAATTCCTTTACTCTCCCAGTCTAGTCTTCTGAATATCACCTCAAGGCAGGCTGTGAAGAGTTTAGGTGAGCTGGTATCACCTGGTCTTACTCCTTTCTGGAGCTGAAAGGGGTCCGAGTCTTTATGTAACCTGATAAAGGAGCAGTCGTGATTGTATATATGTTTCAACACTTCAACATATACTGGATCTACACCTTGCCGACTGATGGCCTCCATGACCTTAGGGATTTCTACTGAGTTGAACGCCTTTGTTTGGTAAATCTAAAGGCAATTCGCTTGTCCTTTATTTTATTTTAATCATATCACCTCTTTATGCAGATGACTAATGTTTCGTACAGTTATATAACATCTCATTTATATATATAATGATGATTTGTTATATCTCAATGTTTCTCCCTGACGGGGGGGGGGGGAGGAATGGTTGTAGACTTCAGGTATTTCACTATAGATGGTTTTAGACTATAATTTCCAAAGGATTCCAGGATTTTTTAAGCTAAGAAATGCATTTCAAGAGCTTAACAAAAACTGATGTTTAGAATTTTGAAGTATGGAAGGCTCAAACTCAGCTATCATTTTTGTCTTTTGTTTACATAATTAAAACTAGGCAAATTGAAATCATTCAATTTCTTTTTAACTATCACTATTTATTTCAATAGGGATTCAATTCTGCTTTTAGTATTTATGTATTACAGAATAGGTGAATGGAAAAAAGAATTTTGAAGAAAAATTGCAATGTATACTAAACAGATTTTTGACAAAAACCCATTGTATCAATTTCAACTATTTACCTTCATGATACACATCAATAATTTTATTCAATAGGATGCCTGTCATTAAAAAATTTAGAGACACAAAAACAAAGTTAAAACCAAATCTTAATTGTTACTTCTTCTAAATATAAAAAGTGGACAGTGCAGAGTGGTGTTAAACTTGCTGACAAGGTACTGCAACCTTTGAAGCCAAATGCACCCACATCTGCACCCAAGAAGATCACAGTCACAAAAGACAAGCGTATAGAGCAGAGCTCCCTTCAATCTGATGATGGAATTCTCTGCGCTTCAGCATGTGAACTCTGGAGACACCAAAGGAGCCATCAACACAAGTCTTCAGGAAAAACTGAACGTTATTGTGGTTTTGATGGTCTACCATAAGTGAGTAAGCATGGTATTATGCTTGTAGGTTTGTTATTTTTTTGGAGAGGGTCCTTTATACTGGTCATCTTTTAGTATGTCCAGGTCACCACATGAGTTCTGCTCAATGTTATAAGAAAAGGATAACTGGAATAAGTGGTAAGCGAGTCCAAATCAAACCCCTGAACTTATTCCCTATTCTGATCTCTACTGTGCAATGTTTGTTATAAACCAATAGTTCAGTATAAGTAATTTATTTTATTAAATGAAGTATTGTAAATTATTATTAACTTTTTACTGGACAGTACAGTAGCTGGAATGCTTTGCTTGATTCTCTACAAAGATGAGAAATATGACTAAATGAACCTACATACAAAACTCAGGTTTAGAATTTCAGTCTCAAATTACCAAGTATAAGCTTTCATCAAAATAGAATTCAACAGCTCCTTTGTTAAAATTATCATGAAAATTTAGGATGGCACAAAAAATTTTATATCTGAAAAAAATTGAGTTTATATTATCAAGATAAACAATTACATACTTGAAAAATAGATTGTTAGTACAATTTCAAAATCTATACAAAAGGTTTGAAATCATTAAACTGCTAATTTGAATCTTTACAGATTCTCAAATGTATGTTCTATTTCTTTTCCTCAAACATTCCAACAGGACATTATTTTTTGGTTACTAATCTAATACGAATAAAAAATATAAATACTCTATGTTAGAGGAAACTGAAAGGCAAGAATGAAATTAGATTAGCTGGAATCTACCACAAATAACACTGTAGCTAATCTTCACAATTTTTAAAACATTTTCTTATTTTTTTTATTCCTTGAAATTTCATCATATGAAGAATCATCAACCATTAATTTTTTGACTAGTATTTCATACTTCATATTTATTTCTGTTGCTTTTCATTGCAAACATCATTCTATGGCCACTAGTAAACAATAGATCAGAAATGAAGAATAAACTAAACTCCATCCAAGGATGAGAAGCCTGTCTATCTTTGACAACTGTTCTAGCTACAAGAGCCAACAATAGCAGAAGATCAAATCCAACAGAATAAACCGTACTAGCTAATACAGTAGAGCAGTTGTCACACATAGACAGACTTCCCAAAGGATGCGAGTTCAAGTCTCATCTGGAGTGTGATCATTTTTGATCTGTGCTGTTTACTAACGGCTGTAAAAGGACAGTCTGAGAAGTTGGGATGAAAAGCAACTAAAATTAAGATGGAATAATTTTATTTCTTTTCATCAACTTCAAAAGAAATAATAATTCACAGCAAATAGTTATAAATTTGATATCATAACTTCATTTGAAATAACATTTTCAAGATTTTACAAATCAATTACATAATAGAAATTAGAATAGTACTGCAAATTTTGGTAGTATAGTGAGTTTTAGAAGAGCCATTTGAAAATAATTTATTATATAAAGAGTGTGCATGTGTCTGCTAGAGTCTGGCAAAGAATTCTGATTCCGAAAAAAAAAAAAAAAAAAAAAAAAAAAAAAAATGCAGTTTCAATAAAACACAAACCAAGCACAGAATCAAAAGTACACTGTAGACCCTCCATAATGTAGAAGTTAAGTTCATAATTTTCTACCATGTTATAAGCGCGTCCACGTTGTAACAAATTTTTCATTTTCACAAAACTTGATCCATATTTTCCTCTTTGTTGTATGGGTAATGTTGGGTGTCATTTTGTTGGCAAAATGATTACTAACATATTGTCAAACTCCTATCATTTTCTGACGGCGAGTGGAAATAAGTGTTTAGTCATATGAAATAATTTATTAGCATCATTTAATGTAAATATGTAACATAGCAAGAAACCTAGCAAGCAAAGAAAAAAAATTGTGGGGAAAAAAAACCCCACCAATCCTACCAATTTATCAGAAGCTATCGGCATTATTGACAAAATTATTCAAGAAATATTACCATCATTTATTGATATTATTAAGAATACATTTCATGTACATATTTACATTAAATGATACTAATAGATTATTTCACAAAACTTTAAACCTATTTTTACTCGTCATCAGGTAATGACAGTAGGAATTTGACACAATATGTTAGTAATATTTTTAGCAACAGATGAACGGAAAAGAGTAACGAGTTTTAGTTATTGACTACTGATGTTTTTGTCGAATTCATTTCCTTATTACAGTAGGTGTAACCTTGGCTTCTCTAGTTTCAATACTAGTGTGCTACTGACAGACTAATTTAATATTCAACAGTGTCTAACATTTCTTAGGGGTCTTTCTGCTTTTACGTTTAGCTATTATCTTGAAAGCCTGATTTAATGTTTTGAAAACTGGGTCCATGCTCATATGGTGTTATAAGCGATTCCATGTCATAACAGGTCCATAGTGTATAAAATCTTTTGAATTTTTGAAAAGAGAAATGAAGTGCTAGGTAAAAGACTAATCAATGAATTCATTTGAAGAATGATAAGAAAAAAAAAGAATACTCACATATGTTGATTCAAAGTCACAATGGGCAGTATTCTTGAAGGCATTTGCAACATAGAATTCAGTGGGACACTGATCTATATCCATATGATCTAAATCAACATCAACTGTTACTACACCTCTGTAACAAAAAATGAAAAAGTTTTGAACGATTCATACCAATTATCCCGTAAAAAACAAATCACTACACTAAAATAACTGAAAAATTAAAAAGATGGGAGAGAAGATTGAGGATAGATTTCTTTAGATCAGTGTTCCTTAATCTTTTTCAGTCCCCCCCCTACCTAGCTACATGTCAGTACCTTCTAATAACAAGTAGCTGCACATCAACTTCTTCCCTGTACATCAAATAAGAGAAATACTCTGATTTTTTTTTTTTGAGACACTTGCTGGATGTAACTGCCCTCTGGATGGTTATCCCTAACAATATGGAATCTATGGCTGTAAAACCTAAAGTTCAATTATGATTAAACGTTTCATGGCCATAAGCTCTATAAAGCTGGTGACAACCGCCTGGGATGTGTGGAAGGTATTTCCAGCTAGTAAAGGGAGTGTGAAAAGAAAATTGAATAATAATTTTGACTTGTTCAACAATACGACCCTCTTCAATTTTAGTTATGGACCCCTCACATTTCATCATATTCTCTGCAATCAAACATTTGTTTCACTTCTTAATCATTCTGCAGCTTAATGATTCCTTCCTACAAGTTGATTTCTTGTCCTTCAACCTTACAAATGAATGGATTTGAAATCAATGAAATAAAAAAATAACACTACAGGGTATTAAGCTGAATAGTTTGTTACTTGTCAGTTACTTGAATAGAAGAAACGGTTGGTGTTAGTTAATAACTGCCTAATGCCAATTCCTTCTTGCTAGAAAACAGATACTACTGAACAGCTATTTGTAAATCAAATATTTATGGAATCTCCACAACGCCTCCAGAAGCTCACACACCCCCTTGAGGTCTTTAGCTACCTGAAAATACCCCCTTCCCCGGGAGGCACTAGAAAACCACTGCTTTTGATCATCAGGTTATGTGAAAAAAAATGTTCATCCATTGTGAAATGCATTTGTATTCTAAAAAAGTGAAAGCTACCATAGAATAAAGTTCCTGTCAAATATAACCTATCAGAAGGAATAAATTATGATGTTGATACTCAGAGAAGAAAAAAAAAGTATGAAACTAATTTCTGCATATTTCTATTCTGATAATGAATGAAAATAATGTTATTCATATTCTGTGAACTTGAGTGAGAGTATCTCATTGAAGGAAACAATATGGTGACAATTTTACTTTGAAATCTACCAAGTTGGTAAACAAAAGTAGGTACTGATAGAGAAATTGCCCCCAAATCCTACTCCCGCAAAAAGCCCCTTCTAAGCCACAACTTCAGACAACGATGGATGTTTGACACCAATCACAGCTAATAACTGTGGAAAAAAAAGAAAAAAAAAAAAAAAAAGAAGTCAACCACACTTGATATTAAACAATGGAATGAGAACATTTCCATGTGATTGACAAGACAAACGTTTTTCCTTCCTGATGATAAAAAAATACACCCATTCATCAACCTAAAGACAGCCGTAAGGTACATTTTTTGGGGACAAAACATGTTAAAAAAAAAATGAACCAATACAAGGATCAAAGTCTACAAAAAACTTTACAGATGGATATTTCCCCCGTCTAAAAAATTCAGACAAGAATTACATCAATTTTACCTGGAAATTTCAAATCATTTCCATAAAAGAAAAAGAAAAAAAAAAAAATTTTTTTTAAATGCATTTCTTGAAAGTTTTGAAACACTTACTTGAATTCAATACTGGTTTTGAGAGCATTCTTTCCAAAAAATGGTACCACATAGGTAAGAACCCAACTGTCTACTCTTCCATCACACTTAAATACAGGTCGAAGCCATTCTCCATCTTCGTATCTTGTTGCATGATAAATCAATGGATAATATTCAAATCTGATAGAGCTGGTTCCATTGATATCAGAGCGAATCATTGGTCGTACAGTGAACTTCTGCAAAGAATGATAATTTGTTGCCCAACGAGATTTCATGTTAAGAAACCAACGTTTTGATGTATAACTTTCATTGAATCCTGCAAAATTAATAACAGTAGCAGTAGTTCTATCTTGAGTTTTGTAAGCAAAAGGTGCAAAATATTCTTGTGCATTTCCATCAGTTAAGTGTGGATCCTTATTATCAATTGGAGACAAGCGGAATTTAAATTGGTCAAAAAAAATGCCTGAACCCAAAATCTTGAAGTCACCCATGACATTTGCAACAACTTCTCCAAACATCTGAGTTTCATGAAGTCGTCTGTCACCAAGTAGTATACCAAATTTTTCATATTCATCAACATTCTGGAGAAAATTGCTGAGGAAATGTGCCAGCCGAAGTGCTGTACGTCCTTGAGATTCAAATTGTTTTTCAGCACCATATCCAGCATCCCCAGGCAAAAGAAGTTCATTGGGTCGCTTTGTTCTGCAGTTATCTTTATTTACATTTTCTTTTCTCTTAATAATTTGTTTCATTCTCGACCATGATTCAGTATCAAACAGATCTCTCTTCTTTCTAGACAGGGTTGCTCTAGCAACTCTCCGTAAAGGAACAAATGGCTTTCTTTCTAATTCAGATACAGGCACTCGAGGATTCTCAAAAGAATCTGGAAACACAGACCTTAGAAATCTGTCTTTTGCACTATCATATGAATATATAGCAAACCGTTTATTTCTCGAGCTTAATGTTGGCATTTCTTTAGGAATGACTTGAGCAACTGAAAAGAAGAAAAGAGAGAAAAGTTGTCAACATGCCTGCAATACAATATCATGCAAGATATTTTACAAAAATATAGTCATGGAAAAAAAAGAAGAAAAAAAAAAACCAAAAAAAAACAAAACAAGGTTTTCAATGTATACAAAAGATTATTTGAATTTCATGAATTTGTACTAAATGAAAGTACTAGTAGCATATTTTTTTTATTTACCGTAATGCTTTATGCTATGAAGTTGGGCTGTTTTACTTTTCTCATTAAAAAGTTAATTCCATTTACAAAATTTGTATCTAGTTTCAATCAACATCAAATACTATAATATTTCAAAAACTTTTCCAGAATACTCCCCGTTGAAACAAGGCTATATCCAATACACCATTATATACATCGTATTTGGTTGGAGATAAGATTTTTGTTATAACTAAAATTCATTTGGATTTATAATTATGAAATCAGATGCCAAAGAATTGTATTACTTTTATGGTATAAGGAAAATAATCTAACCATGTAAAAATAGTGAAAATACATTTTTTTTCCCTAAGTAAGGACCCATCCTATTTAATTTTACGACATCTCTCGATAAATATATTGAACAGAAAAGTGTTTTGCTTACATTGTAAGAAATCCGTGAGAATTCAAATTATTGGATTTTCTTTTAAAATTATCCAGATGAAAGTTAATTGATTTTAGAAAAAAAAGAATAAAATCATAATTTCAATTTTTCTGTAGTTTTTCCTCAAATATTCACATAAAATCACTTTTCGTCAGATTCTATGATCCTTTCCTCTTTTCAAAAATACCAGCTGAATAAATTGGGTCGTCTTTCAAGAAAATAAAGTTGAAAGTAATTGCAGTTGGCCCTCCAATTTTGCTGGTTTCTATTTTGCTGACTTAATTTATTTCTGTCAATCATAGTTAAAAAGGATCTTGAAATTTTTGTGAAAAACCACTTTTTACTAAAAATACAGTACAGATTATCAGAAGTATGGGGCTTATGAGTATAGTACATCAAATTAAATAATCTTGAATTTATACATATGTTTATTCACATTTTTATAAGTTCAAGTACAGATATACTCTCTTTCTCTCTACATGTTTTTGGGTTCTTTCAGCAAAATACTGTTATTTTTTAGACATTTTATGAATGTTAGATGTAAAGTAATGCACATATTGCATTCAATAGAGTACAATACAGTAATAGGTGTTCAGCTTTAGCAGAGTCTATAGTTATTCCTAAATTGAAAATTTGCAAGGGTTCTGTGCCCTGAACCTCACCAAATACAGAGGGCCAACTGTTTTATTATTTTTTTTTTATACTTATTTTTTATCAGATGAAATATTGTAAGCCATCATTATTCATTTTTTAATTTACCTTCATCTTTAATCTATTTGGTTATTTTTTCAGGTTAAAATCCATTTCATCAAAATCTTTTGAATAAATTTTTAGTGCATCAGATCTATTATCCATGGGAAAGAGTATGTTTTATGTTTTAAGATAGGGGTGTGAGGATTAGGGTTTTATTAATGATGTAGCTATAATGCTATGTCTAGTATGACCATTCAAAAATCATTTTTCCAAAACACAAAAATTTATCGGAACATACAAAGGAAGAGCACCCCCCCCATTGCTTCACAGTGGGAGTAAGCCAGTTACTTCAAAGCGGTACTTTTATACGATGGACAGTTGTGTGACAAACGGAAAGTTAGGGCCCACTTCAGCATTGTTGTGACATTGTAAATAGAACTATGAAACTGAATCCCCCCCCCCCCAAAAAAAAAACTGTCATTTTCACATAGGTAACAAAGGTTTATTTGATTAAAAGTGCAAACAATTTCTTCCAGAAATTTCTTTTCATTTGGTTTCAGGATTTTATTGGCCTAGTACCTCAACCTCTTCTGGAAATTTTTTCATGAAATCTCTACAGAATATCAGAATTTGCATTCAAGTGTTATATTCATTTTTTTTTTTTTCACAACAATGCCAGGTACTCTACCTAGAAAATGAATATATTCAGGAATCAAAGAATAAATATCTACCAAATTTAATATGAACAATTGCACAGATCTCTCCTTTTGATTTGAATTGGTCAACCTTTGAATTTCAATTAGAAGAAATTTTCTATTTTAGTCATTAGTTAGTTAATTATCAATCTTCTGACCAAATTCTTTTTTAATTTGTGGTTTTCTGTGAGTGGACAATAATACATATAGGTGAAAATTTAGGGGTCCACCATCATTATATTGTGAATTGCGCTTTTACAAACCACATTGGAAATAGCATCTTTTACGCTGGCACCAGTGATATTAATGAATTATCATAGCATATATTCCAGCTGAATATATACAGGTTAAAATACGATAATGTCCAAGTATCTGGGAACCAAATATAATACGAGAGTACACTTATAGTGTGTTGGGTTACAATTCCCAATCTCTTCATTTAATGTTTAGAAGCAAGGCAGTCGAAGACAATGTATTTACTATAAATCATGTGACACCTTACAATGAGTTCTTCAAAATCCCCAAATTGAAAGATAGCATAACCTTAAAAAATTGTTTATTAGTTGACGATTACACCAATCAAAAACAGTTTACAGTTTTAAATTCTTTTAAAACTTTTCAAATACAAAAAAGCCCCATTAATACTATAAATTCAAAAGAATCTTAATTTTTGGCACATAAACACAGAAGTATGGAAGAAATTTTATTAAAACATAAGGCAATACTTGCTTGGAACAACTTCAAAATAGTTTTTCCAAAAACAGATCTAATATATATCAGCAAAAGCTGTTTCAAAATAACCATCAAAAAATATTTTATTGAATCCTTTTCATGAATTGCTGTCCACTATTTGATTTTATTGTTTGCTCAGGGAAAGTCACCTGCACAACTATGAGTATTGAAATGTTGATTTCACTCATCTTAAAAAAAATATATATAATACAAGATACTGTTTAAGAATCTGAAGCTGGGTACTACTTGTGAGATAATGAGCCTAATTTGTACCCTTCCCACCAATGATGTACAAAAAGTGATGAAAAATTAAACAAAACAAGTAACCCTAAGCTGAAAATACGAAAAAATGGATTTTTCCTTCAAAAATGATATACTGTATAATATGCATAATTGAAAGAAGGACAAAAATTCAACTTACAATCAGTTGGATAGCAATCAAAACTATTTTCATATTCTTCTTTTGTTGCAGATTCAATTTCAACACCTAGAAATGGACCATTATGCCACCATGGGTATCTGAATCCTGGGAGACAGGCGCATTGATAGCCTCCACGGCGAAAACCAAAACCACTTAAAGGTTCACACTAAAACACAATCACATTAAAAGCCAGATTAGTATTAGATATAATTAAAAAAGAAAACATTCAGAGAGAATTTGTTCAAGAAAGAAAGAGAGGTGTGAAGGAAATAAACTTTTGAATTTTGCACATAGAATATAACACATAGAACTGCTAAATAACCTCTACAGATCAAAGTTTACTTCACACGATTCCTATCCTAAAACCATCAAACCGTTTCATTAGTATTTAATAGTTTTAGTCAATTTTCAATCCAACATTCTAAGTGTTTACTGCAACGGTGCAGAGTGTAAAAATACTATTGTTCTATATATTTTCATCATTCAGCTGGTTTTTGATACTGTTTCTCCACTTACAGTTTGAGATACCAACACCATTCCAACACTAATTGGTAAGTGTTAATGCTGTGATATTGCCCTTACACTATCTTTTGTTAAAAAGATGATGTAAGGTTTTACAATGTAACTATGTTAAACCAGACCCTTTTTGCCATACATACAGTTTTGGAGTACTCTATTGAAGTTGTAAAATTTTTTACTGCTAGTAACTTTTCCATTGGGAAATGCAAGCTTTAGTTATCTATTACTTCATTAATGAAATAGGAGTTTCAAACAATTTCCATTACACACAAAGATTCAAATTATTAAGATTTTATAGATATGCTATGGAAAGTCTCTTCAAATGGGATGACATTGAATATCCCTAAGAAGAAGGAAAAAAAAAAAAAAAAAAAAATTGTTTTATAACTTTTCCAGTTCTGAACTTTTTGTAAGTAGGTCACAAAGAAATTTGATTTTGAAAAATGGTTAATTGAATATTTTCTCAACTGATATCTTCTTAACTTTTCATTTAAAGATTTTTTTTTTCTAGTGAGAGTGTTCAAATTGTCAACAGAAGTCACAGTTGAGAAACACATTGACAGTGGCTTAGTAGTGCCTTTATACTGGATACAGCTGTCTGGTCACAACATATCACAAGATTTTTTTTTTTTGGCCCTAGCTTGTGATATGTGAAATCTCTGAGGCGACAAACACCTAAAGTTGTATCACTCACTTAATCGTCAGCTATTTTACCCATAGTTGGAAAGAGAGATGGATTCACGCCTCTCTCAAGGGCATTAGTGCGGAATAAACACAAACTGTCTCAGTCAGATTTTGAAATCGCCTCTCTGAATACATTCTCTGTGGTGCCATCCACTTGGCCTTCCAGCACCTTTAACAGTGGCTTAAAAGAAAGTTTCTTCACCATTTCTTAGTATGGATGTAAAAACAGACATAATTACTTTCACTTGTGTCTCATTTCGGCCACCAAAAGTTCTATAAAAGAAACTTATCTTTAACAATACTGTAACTCTCAGATAATAGACCTGTCAGTAATCTTATATTAAAAATGAGCACCCAAATGTTTTTTTTATTTTTATATAGTACCAGACAAAGAAATGTGTTTTCCTAGCATGTAGGTTACAAGTTGAAAAACTACAAGAGAAGTCTAATCACATATTGTGAGACAATGAGCAAACAAAACAATTCTATAAAAAAAAACTCATATTTGACGATCATATTATTGTTTTTGTAAATTAAATTTTGTTCCCAGAACAGAAGTGAAAAGAATTTAAATGTATTTTCAAAAATTCAATTAAATTAACCAAATATTTTTTTGAAGATTTAAAAAATAAAAATAAGTTTTGTAAGTTGATTTTTCAAGTATAATTGCATAATCTAACCTAACTACAACTGATGAAATCTGAAGAAAAGTAACAGAAATACTTCAAAACCATAGTTTCAGCGCATTGGCAGAAAGTTATTTTACAAGACGATTATGCAGGCTGCTCCACCCCATGAAGTCAGGCCCCTTTGGAATAGGCACTGCCCTAGTTTAATACAAAATTGAAAAGTTGCCATATAAATATATGTATTTTCCATTTTTAAATTTAAAAATAAAGATGGGCCATGTAATTTTCAAGTAAACTGTTCATTTCTTCACAAAATTATCTTATATGTAAAAATTGATATTTGCATCAAAGTAATTCCCGGGGATGTACCTGATGATTTTTTTTTGGGGGGGGGGGATTAATTTGCCAACAAAGTGGGTTTGCAGGCTGAATAAGGGAACAAATCAATGTTGCTTAGTAGGGTTTGGTATTTATTGCCTAAACTATCTTCTAGAATCAAGAAATCACCATATTTACTTGCATGCAGTGCAAGAAATTTAATATTAAAACCTGGAACTGAACCTATACCATAACTTAGGGAGGTTGATGGGCCACTGCTGTTGATTTTGCAACCAATTATTGCCATCAGTTTTCAATTGCCCTTTGTGAGACTGCCAAGTCAAAGCCTATCCACTCTCTGAGGTTACATTACATCACTTCTTCAGGTCTTCATCATTTTCACCTGCCCCCTCACTGTGCCTTGTAGGATTGTCTTTGCAAGACCAGAACTTCTGGAGATGTGACCATACCATGTATGTTTCATCTACTGTCAGCAAGTCTTTGTGTGGTCCACTGGCTCATGTGATCTTCCTCCCACACTGCTTCATTTGTGATAAAGTCTGTATAAGAGATGCCTAGAATCTCTCTGTAGCATCTCATCTCCATTGCACATATTCTTCTTCAGAGATCCATTGCGAGTGTCCGTCTCTCACATGCATATAGATAGATGGAGACAACAAGTGAGTGCATCAATCTGACTTTGGAGATTGTGCCAATGTTTTTGTCTTTCCAGATTCATTTTGATTTTATCTGTCTGTGTTGATGGCCCCCAATTATTTAAACTTGCAGACTGAGAGTGTGTGTTCACTGACCTGGATGTTACCGTTAACACCCCTAGTGTTATTGATTATAAGTTTGTTTTTTTTTTTTCAGCACTGATATCCATCCCCTATGCTTTTGATTTCTTGTCAAGATGTTCAACCAGGTATGTCAGCTTGTTTGTTCCCTGCCAGGGTGTTAATGACATTGGCAAACTTGCACTTTTCTAAACTCTGTGGGCTCTTCTGCCATAATTAGCTCTGTTTGCAGTATTAATCTATTCAGTATAATCTTCAGCAGTACTTTACTAAGATGACTGGTAAGACTGATGTGTGATAGTCGTTGTAGGTTGCCTTTTTTATAATTTTTTTTTACTAAAATCAGCATCAACATTGATGTGTAACACAATACTAGCATGTAAAAAGAAACAAAAAATATAATCTAATGGATTACCAATCTTCAGTATGAACAAAGGTGAGCTAGTTTAGAGGTGTTGGGTCAAATCAATTCCAATGATAAGATACATTCTTGATGGTGGTATCATTGAACTATGTCATTTCTTTTGTTATGTTTTGAAGAAGAATCTCTTTATAAAGTCAATCATTGGTAAAATAGATGCAGAAAGTTTATTAGACACTATTAATTTGTTGACTTTTCATGGATTTTTCAAACGTTGGAGTATTAAAACGGAAAGCATTAGATTTTTGATTAATTTTCACAAAATTTTTCCAATACAAAAATCTCCCATTCTATATTTTATATGCAATTTTAATACCAGAATTTTTCCACTCTTCCTTCTTTATAATAATACTAAGATGACAAATCAAATTTATATGTAATGTAGTTTCCCCTCTATCTCTTGTAGAGGGTCATAACATTGTTTCTCATTGAGCATACGTATATGCTGATATTTCAGACTTACCAAGCCAGTATAGTAAAATGTGAGAGATATCATACATGCGCACAAAGTACAAGAGTGTATCAGCAGGAAGGTCTGGGGCCGCTGTGAGTCCCCTCCCCCAAGGTATTTTTCAAAATTGGCAGTTTACTTAAATGCTTGAGGGTGAGCCCCCCTTTTTTTTTTTGCACTATTTTCTATTGGTTGTAAGGAGTTAAGTTTAAGGTGTAAAATCAGCTTTTGTTTAACTATACAATCCCTATGGCTGAATAGTTAAAAGTGGTCAGACTTATAGTGGACCCCTTCTGGCTACTAGAGAGTATGAGTTTGATTCTCACTGTGGGCTTGCTCTTTATTTCATTACCATAGGATTATGGTCAGATTTCAAGTTGTGATAAGAATAACTGAAAGTTTGGATGAAGGTGAAATCTAGTCAACAAAATTAATACCGTACTTGATGAAAACATTGTATTTCACAAGAATGTTGAAAATACAGCGACCAGCTTGAATGTTGTACAAATATAAATACATAAAATTAACCGAATTTTGTTTTAGGTTATTCAACAGTTACTTCAGGGCTGAATGGTTATTATGCATAATTCAAGGGTTCATAGTTTTCTCTAACTCGAGAGTAAGGGAGGAAACAGATTTTCAATTTGGACATAAATATATGAAAATCATATCAAAATTTTACTTACCAAAGTTGTTTTTTTGCATCTGGCTGTATTGGCAAAAAAATTAGGTGAAGGGTTTCCCTCTGATATTGGACATGGGTTAAAATCGATCCTTTCAAATTCCAAATCAGCAGACGTCACTGCAACATACCTGGTTCAAGTAACAATGCATTTTTAGATAGGAAAAAGAAGCATTTGAAGTTTCTCAATTAACAAAAGCATCAATTGAGTTTAAGCCCAAGAATTCTAGAAATATTACTTTTTGATAATTAATACAGAGGAATGAACAAAAGAAAAAACAAAAACCTCATTTGTCAGTAATTTTTTAAAAAGTTATTTTCAAGGAGGTCTGATCTATTAACACTTTTTCAAAACTGACATTTTTCCCAAAAGGTAACAGAAGTGTTGTTATTGTACAGCCAATTTTTCCGAAAAAATATTTTTAATCAAGGTTTTAAGCTTTGACTGAACTTACGAATCATAACTGTCTTACGCCTATAACCTTTAAAGATTACTCACTGGCGAAAACATTTTTTTTTTTTTTTTTACAACTTTCACTAATAAAGTAATTGAATACTTCGAAGCTGTGTGCACTTCTGTAGGTATACCAGAAAGTAAAACGTCAAAAATACCCTTTTCTTAGAAGTGACAAATACTTTAAGGAAACGAAGGAACTTATTGATTGAAAGGAAAGCACAAAAAAATTACATGCGAATTTTTTTTCTTTTGCTATGTACAAGTGCCTTGTCCAAAAATGAGACTAGAGTAGAAAATAAACAAACTAAAACAATCATTCTGTTACCTGGCTCTTCTCAAATGAGTAGAATTTGAATAACGGGGCATGAATTCAACGACGGGTGCGGTGGCACTAACAATCCATTTGTTTGAGCGGCCACAATCAAAATATGGATCAGTGAAAAGCACTGGTAGGTAAACTTTTTCTTGGCTCCCGGGTTGAGGTGGACCGAAGAAGCTGGAGACATACGATTGTGTTTCAGACAACTGGATGCGCACATTATACGTATATTTCCTTAGTGTATCTGCCCTACTTGTCAAGTCGGGCAACCATAAATCATACCAAGGGTTGTTCTTGTACGTTTTAAGAGAGTAATTTCGTCCTCGTCCGGATCCCAAATCAACAATGTCAATTGTATTGTTTGTAGGTTCACGAAGCCAGTTGGTTGGCTCGTTGTAGTCGTCGACACGCCAAGCTTTGGGGGCAAACAACGGCAAAGTTTGATTGAGACGAAGTATAGAATACCAATTAGCGTAGGAGCAGTTATTATCAAAAAATATCCCACTGCCGTTAATCATACCAACCCCACCGCTGACATCGGCGGCCAGTGAAAAATAAATGTACTCGAACCCAGGTTGCTTACTGAGCTGCTCTGTAGAATTCAATGCTTGGTAAATATAACTGTAATAGAATGCCCGATTGAGAGCTATGTTGTGTGCATGCAACAAATTTGACCTGTTGCGATAATATACAGTAGACAAGAAGTTATTATATCGCGGTATCTGAGATACAACACCTTTCTGGCTATCAAATCTAAGTTCCGTGACAGGCTTGGATCTACAATTTCGAGGCGTCACCGACATGAATTTTTCCATTATCAAATCGAAGTTATCTTTCCCGGTTATTTCAAAAGGTTTAGCATGGGTCCAATGGCTATTCCAGGTTAAAAGTAGGGCCAGAGACAAAATGAAAAACATCAAGAGGGAATTAGACCCCACAGCCTTTGCAGTTTGGTTATATAATCGCATTTTTGTCGTTATTCATAAAACAATGTACGAACGCAAGAAACAAGTGGACGTCCTTCTGGTTTCAGTGTGGCAACTGAAAATAGTCATTCAAAATGGCTTTTTAAAAAATTGGGTCATGTTGATCAGTTTGGCTTTCTTCTAACGGATGTGTAGAATGAAATGAGATTATGTTAGAATTATTACAACTTATTACTATTACTTATTACAATTTTGGTTGTCGTTGGACTGGTTGCTCGTCTTCCGTCCACTTCTACATAGCAGGCCTTGAAAGCTGATGTTCGCACTGAGGGGAGTGTCCTCTTTGTGTTGCAGGAAGTTGTCAGGTCAGGTGTGGTAAATAGAACAGGTGTGGGGAGATTGAAGTTTTCATGTCAGGTGTGGTATACAACAGTTGGGGGAGATTACTCAGTGAATCACTCCAAGTAATTCGATAAATACTTATACAGGTAGGTAAACACTTTTAATCAAAACACATTGACTGATGAATAGAAAGGCAATTTCATGAAAATATGCAATAAGTGTGTACATGCAAGCTGATCAGGCTCAAACATTGGCTCTATCGTTTCAAGTAATAATACCACATAAACCAGTCTTCGTAAACCGAAAACGTTAGTAACTTTTCACTTTCTTGGGATAAACAACAAACGCAAGCAACATCACGATATCATGCCTTTCATTTAATAATCTGGTTGTGAAGAAGACTTTACTCCGCTACGATCAACTCATAAAGTGATCTACTTCCACATCAGACTTAATGCCGGGTCAAAATTCGGCAATAGCCCCCCTCTCCCATCAGGCACATGTATCATATTTTTTTTCAAGTGGGGAGAGAAATCATCATCATCATGATCATGATCATCATCATCATCATCATCACCACCACCACCACCAACACCACCACCACCACCACCACCACCACCATCATCATCATCATCATCATCATCATCAACAACAACGATCTTTTATCGTCCATCGTTTGGCATAGACCTTCCGCAGGATTCGCCAGGACTCTCTGTCATGAGCGTCACGGAGACAGTAGTTTCTAATTCTATCTACTGAACCGACCGCCGGTTTCTCATCTCCAATCTGTGACTCTCCCTTCGTTCCAAACCACCTAGCAACATCATCAAGCCAAGATCGAAGTTCAAGATATACAGAGGATCTAGTCATCAGTGCCGTATTCCTTGGTGCTTTAAAGGATATTCAGGTCGGAAAATGAACGATTTATAAGTATTATGTTTATGGATAGTTCTAGTAGTTCTCATCGAAGAATAGGCGGTCGCTGTATAAGCGGGCTCAGGTGGTCATAAGTAGAAAAGTGGATGAAGAAAGAGAACAAGTGCACCAAGTACAGAAATGGACGCAGATATCAAATGGAGTAAAAAGACACGTTCAAGTATTTAGGTGTGAAAAATGAGAGATGAATTCAATGCACGAATTAAGAATGTAAATGAAATACATATAATGGAAACATTAATACATTCGATTGTGTAAAGAAGAGAAGAAAAGGGTAGAGGAGAGGCCTACTAGGTTTAGGTTATTCCTATGCATAAAAATGAGGATAGAATAAGAAATTAAGGAACATGTGGCATAAAGGGTCTAATGTTGTTTCGTCTATCTATCGAATGGAGCCTGATGAGTCGTGTCTGTTAAATGAGTGGTATAGTTGACCAAGCTAAATTATAAAAAGGCGATTAGTCAGGATAGGTGCAAGAAGGAGCTAAAAGGGGTGAAATAATGAATGCTGCGGTTGCGTGGTCGCTAAAAATAGTAGTTGCAGTTTTTGCATTTAGTAGGTATGAAGTTCTTGCGAATACTCACATCGAGGAAGATAAGTGACAAGATAATATATATATATATATATATATATATATATATATAGTCACGGTCAATGAATAGAAACTACGCCAGTCGCGGGTTTAGAGAGGTATAAAAGAAGATAACCGGCTCTCGATGCCAGGGCAAAAAGGCAGCTGGCAATGTGCGTTCAGAGCTTTTATAGCGGTCGTCCAAGGATGTAAAGTTTTTGAAACCTAGCTAAAAGAAAGGTTTCGTATGAAATTTATGAAAATTGCCCCAATGCCATACACATGAAACTGAATGAAATACCACCGGATTTGGCCATCAACATCCAGGATTCTACCGCCTCTGTAGCCAAAGCTATTCTTGGATATCGAACCAAGAAACATCAAGACTTGTTCGATGGAAATAATCCTTTGGCATCAGAACTAATTGAAACCAAGCAGCAAACAAGGCTAAACTGAGAGCCACACCCAAACTCAGTTTTGAAGAAAAAAAATTCAAAAGGCCAATTGACCTGTCAAGCAAAACCGTACGACCTTCATTGGTGGTAAGAAATCCAGGCCAGGCGAGAAAAGGGCGAAATTTCTATTCTGCTCTGAAGGAGCTTAACGGCCCAATTCGACCGGGGGCCTTATCAAAGGGTGCAAATGACACCATCCAAACAGTTTTTTCCATATCCTGATGAGATGGAAACAACACTTCTCTAACCTGCTTAATCACCCTGCAAACGTTGCTACTGACGCCCTGAAGGATGTCCCATCACCACCCTATGCAGCAATGAATGTCCTACACACCATCCTTCTACGAACTCTAGACCACCATGAAATCCATGAAGGCAAACAAAGCCCATTGCTGAGAAAATATCATAGTGGAACTCATAAAACATGGAAGGCTCCCACTGCAAACTAACTGATGACTCTCATCCACATGATCTGGGAGACCGGACACACCCCTCAAAAGTGGAAGGATACAAACATTGTTATTATTCAGAAAAGAGACAAGCAACAATGCAGAAACAACAGAAAGATTTCTGTACTTTTCGCTGCAGGAAAACCTGTAGTGATCCCAATTTAATAAAAAAATGATACATGTATATATAAGTATAAAGATTCTATTCAAGAAAATATATTTGAATTAAATATCTTAGTTGAGCATTCTACAAATACACACACTTACTTTCTTTATCTCTCACTCTCCTTCTCTCATTTGTCAATTTACCCGCAAAAAAAACAAATCAAAAAAACAAAAAACAATAACTAAATTTGGAAAAAGAACACCCCTGAGAATCAGCCGAAGGCTCAGCATTTTTCCTGGAAATTATCCCTTTAACATGAATGGCGAGAATTCCTAGAAAAAGCCTTAAAGGTCTAAGAAAACAACACCCCTATTAATTCAGGGAAAGCCAAAGGATAGCAGGACAGTCCGGCCAAATCCCCTTGACAAACATGTATTTATAACTACGCAACAGATCAATTTCAATCTAATTACCTTGATTACAAACTTATAATTCACACACATTACACAAAATCATTTCTCTCTGAAATTTATAAATTCATGTACATCAATAAATAGTGTAGCATTTATTAATGAGAAAATTTTGTCGTTTATTCCTCGTTGATTTATCTCTCTCTAATTTAGCCCTTTTACCCTATTGATCTGTATGATGCATCCATGCTCGCTTCTTTCTAAGTCATAGTAAGCACATAGCTAATTTTATCTGTGGGAACCTTCTAATACTATACTTTAAACCCTATCTTAATGGAGTCAGTCAACAACCAATAAAACTTATAGAAACCTCCACAAACTCCTTACCAGGAAAGATTCCAAGTGCTTGCAGAGGAGGTCCTGTCCGAATTCCAATGAGGTTTCTGCATCAGCTACGATCTTCTGCATCTGCCAACCACAGGAAAAGGGCCGTGAACAGTAGCGCCCTCTATTCCTTATCTACGATCTGAAAGGAAAATTTGACAGTGTCCAAAAATCGGCCATGTGGGTCCTTCTCGACTGTTTTGGATTACATGAAGCCTAAAACAAGGATGCGTACTGGTCCTCTCCCTGTTATCATCATACCTGGCCACCATGATACACACAACCCCACCTAACACCCCAGGAATCAATCTGCTGTTCAATCTTGCGAGCCTCCGCTCCCGTAGACGGACCACCTAATTCAGTCATGGACATGCAGTTTGCAGACGACATGGCCTCATTGAGAAGTGGTTATTTTAACACTCTAATGCAGCTGCGAAACCTGCGGACGCTATACCATAGTGATTATTTGAAGCTTGAAAAGTTTCACCAAAGAATGCTTCATCCTATTCATCGATATCAGTAAGGAAGATCGAGCAAACATCGAAGTGCCCGAGCGAGCAAACAGCCGGAGCCTCAGCATCAGACACCGCCTGGGCTGGATGGGACAAGGGCCCAACGAGATCGTATATAACGATCTTGTCACTGACGTCACTCCCCTCTGGGCTACCTAAAGCCAAGATAAGAGAAGTTTAAAAAAAACCAACAAAAAAAACCAACAAAAAACAAACTATAACACTGAAAGACGTAAGGGATTGAAACACATAATCAGAGAAACAGAAGCATTAGATTGAAATGAATGGAGAAACATCATCCACGAGTCCACAAAACGTTTCAAAACCCTGGGAGCATTCCCCATTCGTTCAAAAAGACCAGATCGCAGGCGTTGGGCTGAGCTGCTCTGGTCTCTGAGAGCAATTCCCTGTCCTCATTCTCCCTGCTGGTTCCCGGAAAGAACTGGTCTTGCTAGCCACTTCAGAACCCATGAACCATGCCAACCTCATACTGACTGCTATGTGATCCTCTCCTCCCTCTGAGTTGGAGTGGAAGTTGACGACGACAAGGAAAAGAGGGAAGTTAGGTAGTTTGAAGAGTGTAGGAAAAGAAGAGAAGAAATAAAGTTAGGTACTGTCAGGCAGGGTAGTGATGGGAGAAGAGTTAGTTTAATAAGAGAGTAGGAAGAGAGAACGCGAATAAAAAAAAATTCCACTAACCCACAGCAAAGTGACGATGTAAATGTTAGTTCAAAGTACTGCAACAAAAAATATGACTACAAGCTAACTTTAGTGCGAACTCACCCATTATGAATTTCTTCACAATCGTATACTTTTTCGTTTCAATACGCTCTACAATAAGTAATTATATGTCTTTCGTCGATAACATTGTCAACGAAGATGGAAAGAAATACATGTATTTGATCATGTCGTTAATTTGTTCGTTTGATCCTCTGTCCACACGATAACCCCGAAAGTGCTGGATGTGTTTCAATGAAAGGTGTTCAATGGAGTAAGGAAGGGGTGGTAAAGTTTTGGGGTGGGTCCAGGAATTCTTTCTTGATGGAGATATTTTTTTTTCAATTACGTTTATGTATACGCTCATCTGTCCTCACGATATCTCCAGAAGTTCTCGAATGAATTTTGTGAAAGGATGGACAATAGGCCACAGTAAAGTGATTGAATTTTGAGTCGGATTCATGAAAAGTTACTTTGACGTAGTTATGTGTTCAAACTACATGATATCACCAAAATTTTACGTTTGTTCACACGATATCTCCAAAAGTTATGCATGAATTTCAATGGGAATTTGTAGAAGGATGGACAATAGGCACTGGAAGAAGTGACCAAGTTTTGGGGCGGATCCATTCCCAATTACTCCTCTGACAGTGGCGTTGGCAGAGGTATGAGCTTCTGGGTGCTTTGTAGTTATTATTGTTTAGTTTTAAAATTCTTGTTTCGTCCTCTCATTTCTTCATCATCTACTAAGTAGATATTTACCATTCTGACGAAGTACCTCCACATCCAGACCCAAGTAGCAGTCAGTTATGCCAACCAATATAAACATGGAAAGTGAAGCTTCTTAAAGGACACATATCCTATAAGCCCAAATTTCTTGGGGCAATTTTCAACGGAGATCATTCTTATTTTCAAACGCAAAGTGGGAGAGTATGTCTGTTATTTCAACTCGGACATCCTTGAACAAAGATGTACAATTCTCCTACACTTTAAATTTGTGGAGCCCGGGAAAACCAATTTTCCCGGAGCCCCAGACTGCTAATCGATGGATAACTACATCTTCAATAATGACGTGAGTGATGGAGCTTTTTGAAAATAACTGTCGCTACGACCTTTAGATAATTATCTCAGCATGTATCTGTGACGGCTCTCTGCGGTGACTGTTAGAGACTCTTTTGGGTTGGAAGCATGTGGTGACTGATGTATCGCAATTCTGGACTCCCTTCTCATTCACTATTTGTCATTCTTCACCTTTCTTCTGGGCGGTGGCGAAATTCTTTTTTGGAGATGACAAAGATAGCGGAGGTCCACCCACTATCAAGCATATTTCGTGGTGAGCGAGACCATAGCAGTCCACTTTTTGGCGGTTGACGTCTACGAAAAGGAATCTTGTATGGGGACAGCTTTCTTCCCGTGACAAGCTGCAGAGAGGTGGCAAGTCTCTCCACACTTCCAACAGGCTGTTGTTCTTTTGGTGGCTATTTTCGGCAACCCCCAGCCTTCAACGTTCAAAAAGTTGGATATGGCTCTGAAAGATTCTTTCTATTGATCGAAACTCCATTCCCGCGCATACAGTCAGCGAAAAACACTACAAAAATCACAAAATCGCATGTAATATGCGGCTAGGCACTCCACCAACTTGTAGGTATAAAGGCCTGGTCTCGACCAGACTTGGGACCTTGAGATTTGCAAGGATCACTAAGTTGACGCATGCAACAGAGACTGGAATTTCGTCACTTTTCCTGGGGGTTGTCTCTTGAAAGACTTCCACTTTACAGCTTTAACTTACTTTAAGGCCAAGACGTAGCAAGGTATTTTATTTATCATTATCTTTGTCCGTCAGGAGTTCATGTATTCAAATCTTTTTCAGCGAAGAACAAGACGACTTTCTTTCGTCAGTGATACATCCTTTACACAAAAGATCGTGCCTTTTATCATTAAAGGTTATCGCTCAACCCAGTAATTGTTGTCTGTCGGTAGCTTGTTAATCTTATCGATTTTGCTGTATACCAACCAAAACTGGACCCGTTCTTCCCGGATGTCGTTTGAAAGGATGGATCTTTTCAATAAATTCTGAAATGGGCATCCTAGAAGGACCGTAGCGACCTGAACTGCTTAGAGTAATTTTGATTTGATGCTACGTTCCAGTTACATCAGTCGATTACGAGTTAGGGGGTCGATCTGGTATAGTCTATTCGGACAGCGAATAAAAAACATTTATTGCAATCTCGCCATAAAAATGAATCATCGTAGCTTAGTCGCTTCATTCTTGCCACAAGATCTCCACGCTTTTCACTCTTGCATCATAGGCTTTACTAAACCACCCACCTTGCTTTGACTCTTAGAACAGTGATACAAGGTTACGTAGATCATTATATCAGCCTGGTGAGATCGAAGACGCCGACACACAAGTGAAAGCAACCAAATGACGTTTTCAGTTTCATACGGAAACGGGTGCTGTAGTAGTGGAATGCGTGTCCGCGTGTTTACACGCCGATTAAAGGAAAATAAAGCGTTAGTTTCAGTGGAAATTAGTTGAAGGGTCGGTCGGCTAATCAGAGATTCCATAACAGAGAGTTTTAATCCGCTAAGCCGATCAGCGTACAGCTTAAAATTGGCTCTCTCTCTCTCTCTCTCTTCATTAATTGACTCTCTCAACAAAGACTACATGGCGGGAGAAGAAGGAGATCTAGATTGTAACAGTCAGTCAATTACAGAGACTAGTGGGGGACACACGTATCTCCCAGCTATTGGCTGGTGAGGGAATGGGGGAATAGAAGAGGTGTTAGCTATGGAATTTGGGTCCAACTAACTTAAAAACTTGGTTGAAGAAAAAAGAATCGTTCAACATTTTCTTCTTTCGTCAATTCACCCGCCCATTTGCCTCTTCCAAACTTTGTTCAGCTTTTTTTAATGTGTTGTTTTTGCCTTTGTTTACAACTCTTCACAGCCTGCCTCCAGATGATCTTCCGTGACCCGGACTGGGAGATCAGAGGAATCAAAGTAGACGGTGAATATCTGAGAAACCTTAGATTTACAGACGACATCGTCCTTTCCGTGGAGAACCTATACGACCCCCAACTGATGCTCGATGAACTAAACGTAGAAAGCAAAAGAGTCGGCCCATACGTGAATTTCAGTAAAACAAAAGTCATGTGCAACAATCACATCAAGAATAAGGACATAACTGTCAAAATCGAAGATGCAAAACTGGGGAAAGCAGACCACTACATCTACCTAGAACAACGAATCTCTATGAAACCCACAAAAGAAGAAGAAATCAAGCTGAAAATCACCCTAGGATGGCAAGCTTTCGGCAAAGCAAGCTCAACCTTCAAAAACAAGATGATCCCAATAATCTTAAAAAAAGGGTAAACAACCGATGCATCCTCCCAATAGTTATCTCTGGAGCTGAAACATAAAACCTAACCAAGAGACAAACCTGCAAACCGAGAAGCATGCAGCATACGCATGAGAGAAACATGCTCAACCTCACATGGAGAGATCACAAGACAGCACATTATATCCGGGAGAAAACAATCTGAGACATCATAGAATCCTTATGACAATGGGCAGACATTGTTGAATGATGGCCTCCATGATTATTCGAATTTCCACAGAGTAGGAGGCCTTTTTGAAGTCGGAAAATGCTACAGCAAGTGGCATTTTATGTTCTGCTGCTTTTTCTTCCGGCTGATTTATCGAATGCAGGTAGTCCATGGACTAGTAACTTCTAAAGCCAGCTTGCTTCCGTGGTTGGTCTACATCTAGTGCTTTTGTGATTTGGTTGGTGATGATATTTGTGACGTTTATCTATGCAGTTGAGTAGACATATGGCTCTGTAGTTGTTAAGGCCGTTTTGGTTCACCTTATTTCATTTAAAAACATTATGATTGCAGTATTCCAATCTTCGGAGACTTTTTAGTTTTGGGCACAAGTTGAATAGAGTAGCCAGTTTCCTAGTGATGATCTTACCTGCTTTTTTGAGTAGATCAATGGTAATGTTGTCTGGACCTGGGGCTTTTCCTTTCTTTCTTTGTTTGATGGCTTGCTTCGCCTCCCATGGGGTTACTTTTGGGAATCCTCAGGCTGATTTCTTGCGTCTTGCGTATCCTGTTCATTGTTTTGTTGTCCTCGTTTGGAGTTTTAGTGTTTTTGGTAGATTTCTTGGGCACGTTCGACAATCCTGTCTCTGTCTGTTGTTAGGTCTCCATTTTCGTCGAGTATGCTGGTTATTTGTTTCCGTCCTGAATTGAGACCTTTGTTTATAGCTTTGAAGCCCTGACCCTTTTCGAGAGTTAATTCGATGACTACTGTCGTGTATCTTTTTCTATCTTCTCATCGTTTTTTTTAATTGTTTTATTCAGTTCGGTTTCTTCAATTTTCTATCTTGTTATTGTCGGTGGCTTGAGGTTTCTGCGTTTTACCATGAGATTCCTGGTTTCATCTGAGATTTTATTAATGGTTTGTGTGCTTGTTGGTTTAAATACCGTGGCGACTTCTATTAGAGAGACAGTTATTTTGTTGAGTTCGTTGATGCTGGTGCCGTACTCTTGTTCTGCATGAATTCTATACCTGTTTTTCAGTTCAAGCTTGAAGGATCGAGTGTGTTCTTTTGGTATGTTTAATGGTTGCAGTTTAGAGTGGAATTTTTTTTCGTTCTTTGTTAGTGTTTACTTGCAGTTTACATCTTACCATTCTGAGATAGCTGCCTACGTTGACTTGATTTGGGACTTCGATATCCTTGACAGTATCGCTTTTGTCCGTTAGGATGTAGTCTATTTCGTTCTCCGTTTCGTGGTTAGGGTTTTTCCATGTCCATTTCTCATTGGGACTCTTCTTCAAGAAGGTGTTCATGATTTTGAACCCGTTAGCCGTTGCAAAATCTACAAGATCTTCTCTCCTTCCTTTATATTCATCCGCCCTTTATATCCTTGTCCTTCCTGTGCGTTGAAGTCTCCCATGATG
The DNA here is from genome assembly GCA_963457665.1 of Thysanoteuthis rhombus. Lineage (NCBI taxonomy): Eukaryota > Metazoa > Mollusca > Cephalopoda > Oegopsida > Thysanoteuthidae > Thysanoteuthis > Thysanoteuthis major. The sequence goes on along the minus strand of OY735208.1, from coordinate 49,137,368 downwards.
ACATCAAAGTACTTTCTGGTGTCTTGGAGTAGGGAATTCAAACATAGATATCTATTTCCTTTTGGGTTGATTGCGTGATATTCAGTTTGTACCTTCTTGAAAGTTGTATGATGACGCTAGCATGATGCTGATTCAAGAAGGATAGCCAACTAGAGGGAAAACGAGGCGTACGCAATCAAAAGACATAACGGTTATTTTCAACAACTGCTTGACACTCAGGTCATTTAGCGTTCCAAATGTTATCGCTTCGTGCTGAAGTAGGCAACTTTTCAGTTGTGCGTCTACTTGATTAATTGGATCACTAGAAAATAATTGTAACATTAAATAATAGTTATCCATATCGAGAGATTTTGTTAACTAGCTTAGCAACACTTGGACATACATGTGCGTCTACTTTTTAGATGCGTCCGAAATACACATTAAAAAAAAAATACTTGGAAAATGTGATATTATTAGACATTATTTTTCAATTTTTGGTCGTGTAAAAAAACATATCCAGAAAATGAGACCATTTGAAAATAATGCTGTCACCAATCACTACTGTCCCGCGGGGATTTTGTTCGAGCATCGTTTAAAACAAACCAATTACACTACTAAGGGGGACAGATCGGACTCGCCCCGACGCTTTCGTTACCTTGGCTGCGTCGACAGGGGCTATTTTTCATGGGATGCTCCTTCCCACTTTAAGCTTGACTTAGTGTCACGTCTCGCCCCCGTGAGAGCGCGAGTGAATAAACCCAACTGCTGTTTCAATGTTGTTAGTTTTTGCAATATACGCTTATAAAATAAACAAACTACCCCAAACTTCTGCATCAGAGCTGTGTCTACGAACCCCCCCCCCAACAAAACATCAACAAATTGCAGTGTAGTTAAATATGCCGTTTATCCCAGTTTACTATTAGTGTCATTTATTCACCAGGTACAAAAATCACTGTTATTTTTCCTTTAAATACACGCTGGAAATATAACCTAACCGAAAGGCTACATCTGGCCAGAGTTATTTTTTGGTCAAGATTCGAATAACCCAATAGTGTGGTTATGTGTGATGCTAGACGTTTGGGGTTACATGGGATGAGTATTTGGACTTATACTTACTAATTTTTGTTATCAGCAAATTGTTCTAATAGGTAGGACACCTTTTTTCGAATGATACCAGCGTATTATTTTGTCAGGAACTTTTTTTCGAATATGTCCGTACCTCAACATTGATTTTGCCAAAATGCGACTAGTTGATCTAAGAACAGGCCTTAGGATTAGCCAGATAAAATTTTCTAAAAACTATCGAAAGCAACAGTCTATCTTGAAGATTAGTATCAAGCACCAAAATCGAAATAAAAGATACTCTTAATGGTTTGTGTGCTCGTTGGTTTAAATATCGTGGCGACTTCTATTGGAGAGGCAGTTATTTTGTTATTGAGTTCGCTGATGTGGGTGCCGTAAATAGGCCAAAACAATAATGTTGTCCTAAACGAAAATCAGGATACAATATTTTTTTAAATCAAATATCTTATCATATGAAAAAATTTATTTAAAGAACCAGTTCAGGTACGTTATTAAATGATAATTTTAGGATTTTTATGTTGTGAGTTTCGGCAATTCTGAACTCAAACGAACGTCTATGTTAAAATTATCATAAGGTAACAAATTCAGCAATCACCGAATATGCGTTGTCAGTGCACTTATCTGTTCAACTGTGGATTGGGCATCGTACTTACTGATCTCTCTCAGATCGGTTATTTTATGTGATTTTACTAATGATTTAATTGAAGATGAGCCTGATAAAAGAAACTAAATATTTAGTTATTGGTGGAGGGATTGCCGGGGTAACGTGTGCTGAAACGGTAAGTTTTGATCATAAATGTATGATTTATTTTACCAGAATGTGAAATGCTACTAACAACATACGTAAAAGTTGTGTTGGTTGTTGTCATTTACACTTATGTCACATTCTTTTTAACGTTCGTATATGATAATAATTAATAATTTTATTTCACCAATAAACATGACGTATATACTATTTTTTCCTCGTTTTTGTACATCATTGGGGTTTGGGGTGCGAATTAGGCTTATCGCTTCACAAATATAAACACATTTGTGGTTTCTCTCAAAACAATATCTTTTTTACGTATATATATTTTTTGGACAGGTGGAATCAACATTTCAATACTCATAAGAGTAGACAGTAAAAGCAGGTGACATTCCCTGAGCAAACAATAAAATCAAATTGAGTGGACAGTAATTCATGGATAAGATACCATAAAATATTTTTATGATTATTTTGAAACCGCTTCTGTTTATGTTTATGAGATCCGTTATGGAGAAAAAAACTTTTATGAAGTTGTTCTGAGCAAGTATAGATAGTACAATTTCTTCCACGTTTTCCGTATAATATTTGTCGAAAAGAAAGATTTTTTTTTTTTTTTTGAATAAAAATTATTGACCTTTATTCCAGTTCTCTTGAGCTCGATATTAGTTTAAAACGTAATATTTTAATCTCTGAAAAATATTTTAGTAAGCAGACGGTGTGAGGCACTCCCGGTCGAAAATATACATACGATGACTATAAAGATGCCCGAACGTGCAATTTAACTCACTCGGTAACTACCCTACTTGTCCACTGGTCCTGACTGACAAGGAGTGTGTATGAACCTACCCGGGGGTTATGCTGACCCTTATGAACCCTAAAAACCCTATTGTGATGGCCACTAAAAGATGCCCGATTACCACCTCATCTTGTTCGGATTGCCACGCCCGAATGCTGAGAAATGTTCAATTCAGACGTCCGGTGTCTAGGAGATATTGAATCCGTCTGTGTACTTGGAGATATTGATTTCTGACGTATAGACACTGGAAGATACTTAATCCCTACACCCCGAGCACTACAAGTCGCTAGATCATTCAACACCATCAATATGTTAAAAATAGACAGCTGGCCATGAAAGTAAGGTTTTAGAAACCGTTATTTGAAATACTAAATTCTAACGTTTGGCACTGGCCTGCCCGATAGGGAGCGACTGAAAGGAGTGTGATCATATGTTTGAACGTCTCCGCGATAGGGTCTGGGTAGGTTCGCACACTGCTTGTTAAGACAGGGTCGGTTGTAGATCTGGTGTGATCAGTTACTATCAGACAACTCTTGAGAGAAAAAAAAGGGGGGGGGAGAGAGATTATTTCAAAATAATTTGAAATTCCATAGTTTATGCTGAAAACCTTATATTAAGTTTCTTATCACCTTATCCAGAAGGACTATCAAGTGCAAGAACCGTGACAATTCCCCCACACTAAATTGATTGATGAATGATATTTTCACTTGTGGGTTTTCAAATTTTGGGAATGGGTGGGTGTTGCATAAATACACTAAATTTCAATGTTCAACCGCCAAAATATGCTATGAAATATTGAATTTTAGCCTTTTTTAGTGTGTGGCCAGTGTTTAGGATGCAGATGTTGGTATTTAGCATCTTCAAGTGCCTGGAATTTTGAATATCTTAGGGCCCAGGTAACCTCAGGCCGGTTTGTCCACTCTCCAGACAAATTCGGGGAGCTTTTTAGAGTCACCATGTTGGATGCACTGTTTCTGTTATACTTTGAAAAATTCATGATGTGCAGTATTGTATTTCATATCTCCCCAAATCTCAACTGATCTGATTTCTTCAGGGATTTACATTTTTAATTTTCATAGATGTTTTTTTTTTGTCCAGGATATTTATTAGAAAATAAATTGAAAAAAATAAATAAAAAGGGGTAGGGTTGACTCAAACACAAATATACACCCAAAATTTCTTAAAAAATAGTCATTTCATAATTAAATACATGCAAAATTGGATATGTACCAGAGATTTTTTATTGAAATGTGATAATTATTTAATTTTCGGTAGAATTTTAAAATCTGCATATATTTTGCATACAAATTTTATATTTGAAAATCACTACCTGCTATTGTTTACACTGTATAAAAAATTTCTTCAAAAACAAAAATTTCCTCTTCTAAACAAGGAAAACAACTAATATTTAGATTTAGAAATTTGCTGTTAATTTCTTACTGATGAGATGAAGATTTCTTAGAATAAGAATAATTCTTATAAGTTTTTTTATTTTTTTTGACATGTATTTGGGAGGTGTCTATTAAGGGATCTTGTGTGTGTTGATGCATAATACACTATTATTTGAACTTAAAATAAGATGTGAGCTTTATTTTCAACAGAAGAATATTGAAATGAGCAAGTGCCAGATGTCCTCAGTATTTAATTCAGCCTGGAGGGCAATTTACATTTCTTCTGACTTCTAAGAGATTGCAAATCCTAGTAAAATTATTCTTTTGTAAAAAGAAATAATGATTTAGTATTAAGTTTATGCTCATTGGAAATAACATTCAGTAAGTATTTTGAGGTGTATGCTATGAGGTATATTTTTAGTTGTTGCTGCCTTATCCACCCACCTACTGCAGTTGGCGTGGATAATGTTAAGCTTTGAGTTGACTCATGACAGTCAACTGGTCAAGTGGACTTGTGAATATTAACATGACATGACGTCAAGAGGTCAAGAAATCAAATCGAAAAGTAAAAGAAAAGATAGGATTTCAAGTATAACATTTGGTTTTACTGTACTCTTGTGAATTGAAATACTGAAAAGGAAAGTAATTTAATTCCTGAATTGAAAAATATAAAATGGTTATTATAAATCGTTATAATTGTGAGAAAATGATTTTGATTGTTGGTTACTATCCTACAACTACAATCTCTGCTGATATCATTCTCCTACTACCTTACAATTAAGCAGTAAAAGTATGTGTAAATATAGAACTGGAGTAATACAGTGGTTTGTATACTGAATGCTATATGGAATACAAGATAATATAAGATTTGCCAATTAACCATTGATAACCATAACATTGTGACTTAATGTTGAGAATGAGCGATGAGCTCAACAATTCAGTGTAACTGGTTAGTGTACTACCTACAAATTTTAGTATCAGTTACATATTCACAAAGCATCCAAAAATACAAATGTCAATTTGGCTTCAAGGAATTGACTTGTTCCATCCAAAGATATAACAACTCTCAAAACAAATCAACTGAAAAAGCAGTTGTATAATATAGTACCAGATCACCGATACAAACCTTTTTTATTATAACCAAGGTGATAGGATCAGAGAAATCTAACCCTGTTATAACTGAGCGGCAATAATTACGGGGCGGTAGGAAGGGATGTATTTTACTTCCTATACTTCTGTGATGTAACTATATATAATCATATGACCCAGTTTCCTGTCTCATTGGTGGTCTCAAGGAAACAATAGAGCATATTACTGTAGAAAAACGAGTAGTGTTTAAAAGTAAGTCTTCAGATAAAATTCTCTTTTATTCTCAGTTTTCTGGATGAGTAGGCAATAATATAGGAAAAATTTAGGGGTCCACCATCCATTTGCTTTATGTTGCAAACCATGCTATAAGAGGGGAGGCATGTATAAGTTGGACGTATAACATATAAGTGGCACTAACTCAACCATAGTTGACCAAAAAAATAGGTGACAAGAAAAACTCAGTGAAATAACATTTACATTAATACTCCAGCAACAAACAATTGTAGTGAAATGTGCTTGTAGGGGATTTTATCAGATTATGATTTGTAAAATTGTTATACTAAAAAAAAAATCTATAAGACAATTTATATTGTATGGAGTGAAAGGAATTTTGCAAAACACATTATTACCAATTAGCTGGTGGCAAAGAGGGAAGAGGTTTTTGAAAACCTTTTAACAATGAGAGGATGTTGAAAACAGGTTGGTTTCAAGTAAACAGGGCCAGACTTGGGTGGTAAAGATTAAATAAACATGTCTGGGTAGTCACTCAAGAGAAACCGTCATGTGGTCAAGGTCTTTTAGCATCATGTTATGTTGGGGGTGATCAATTAAAAATTGAAACGAGTAATCCAGGAATAAGGTACTTCTCTCGCCTTTTGGGGGGTGGTGGTCACTGAGAGAAAAGTCTGAATTTAAAAAAAAACAAGCCTGAACACTGCTGAACACAAACCAAGAGATCAATTAAGCTTAAAAAAACCCCCAAAGAACTACTTATTTTCACGGTGTATTTTCAAAAAACAAAAAAAAAGTTTTTTTCCTGGACATAATAAGGTGTAAACATTTAGATTTTTAGCCATATGGCTTCATTGGATTGGCCTGTGTTTACATGATACATTGCCAGCCTAACTTAAAAGCTGAGGAAACTATGTTGACACTTTTGGTGACAGTTTAGGTTGACAGTTTCTAGTAAGAATAGAATTTTTCCGCTGTGTCACGCCTCAAGAAGAAAGGTTATACTAACAGAAACTTATAATGATACATTTGCTAAATTAAACAGGTGTGAGAAAAATTTTGGAGGGACAGCTGAGAATGATTCACCTTTTGGGTATGTCTTTAAGATTAATTATGCATGCACATTAGGGCTATGTTCTGGCTTTATTACTTGTGTGGTGGAAGTGGCTCTCGACAGTTATGCAATCGGGCATTTGCGCCAAAGATGTTCTGGCGTGTTCTTTAAAGGGGTTACTACGAACCCATGCTCACTAAATATGAATATAACTGAAGGCAGATACATGATCCTCCTTCTTTTGACATTCCTGATGGAAATTGGTCTGTAAAGGACTCCCAAAGTCTGTCTTAGTCAGCTCGGAGTCAGCATTGGTTGAGTTTGGATGGGTCTACCAGCCCTTCTGGGGGAGTTGGGGAGGGCACTAGAAATGCATGATTGGCATTGGCCACTGAGATAGCCTTGGATTCAAACCCCTGGCAGAAGTGCAAAGAGAATTGACACCCAGAGAAAGACAAGTCATCTCTCCATTTGAACACCCAAAGAAAGCTACATGTGAAAAACATAAACAGGCAGAAGCTTTACAGTAGGGAGCTGGCAAGGATCATGTGAATTAAAAAGAAATGGACACTGTTTCAGGAAAGAGAGTAAAAGAATTTTGCTAGAAATGTAAAAGAACAGATAAAAATTGCAGAGTGTGGCAAGTTTTCAAGGGTAAAAAGTTTAAAGTTTGAGATTGGGCAAAGAAAAATGGTCAGCAGGCAATGGATAAGATTGACTTGGAAAGATGATATACGAGCACGCAAGTTGGATCTTATCACTATAAAAGAAACATAAATCCCTAACAGGTAGACATAGACAATTTAACAACCAACAGAGCTAGTAATTTCCAGCAGGATACTTTTCAGTTACTCACACTTGGCGTACACTAATTTCCACAAAATTCTTTACATACAGAAAGAATGTGAACTTGGCCAAAGTTTTCAGAAATAAACCCTAAAATGCCCCTTTTTTAATGGAGTTGTTTGATATTTAGATTTCTATCTTAGTGACTAGCACTGCTGAAGTGTTCATCCTACTATTTACCCTCTAATACATCCTAATGCATATAATGATGGTAGAGCTAGAGTAACACATACAAATTAAAAACATCCCAGACGAAAACACCAATTCTGAAAACAAAATCACTACCATTAAATTTTCTGTGATAATTTCAAGGTAACTGCTCCTGAGGTATAAATTCTACCACAAAGTTTAAGACATTCTAAAAGAAGTTGAAGAAAACCAAAGCTTTTAGAAGTGAATCCCCAAAATGATGTCTCTGATTGTTTGGTTACTACTCTATGACTACTGCCATTGCTGATGTCATCCTTCCACTACCTTACTATCACAATCAAAGAATATTAAAATGTAGAACTAGGGTATCCTAGTGTATTGTCTATTGTGTGTCATATCTGAAATATCAGCTTTGTGAGTCGGCTACTGACAACCATAATGTGATTAAACCAGTATTATGAACTCAACAATTCAGTGAATCATTAACAAATCTCAGTATAAAATAGTATCAGAAAACAACCAGAACTGCAAGCATGAAACAAGGAATTAACTTTTACTACTACTAGGTATGTAATAATTCACAAAGCATAACAGATCACAGTTGGACATATAACTGTTGTCAGTGATGCACAAGTAGTACCAACTCAAGCATAGGCAGTAAGATTTTTCAAAAAATCTTTTTAAAATGGTTATTGTATTATTCAATTCATATCTAGGGAATTGTTCACAAAATCAATAATTTTGGGTGGTGGTGAAATCACATGGTTCTTCATGCTGGTTAATTGATTATTATAGAGATTTATTTTCTCTGACTTCATTTGAGGAATTACAATTATGTCTTGGAATTTGATAGGTTTACTTTTATATTTTCATACTTTCATCTCTTGTATAATGATCAGATGAATTTACGTCTGTCATTTTTCTAATTCTAATTTCAGCTTGCTGCATTGTGCCCTGAAGAAACAATCATCCTATTGACAGCCTCACCACTTATTAAGGCTGTTACTAATTTCAATCAGGTAAAAGATTATTTTTCAAATTCTTTTTTTGAAAAAAACTTGAAGAATTTTCTGGTTGGAAAAGATTGGGAATCCTGAAAAATCAATTCTTGGTAAAAAAAAGAAAAGATATCTGCTGTATTGTGTAATGGACCAGTCAAATTTCAACATTATAAAATTGTATACAGTGAATTAGAGAACATTTGTTGATTCTGTCATTTGTTGTAACATTCTATTTGAAGGAGAAAGCTGATATCATTCTTGAAATGGATGTGTCATCAGGGTGACCAAATGATCTTAGGTAAAGTAAAAAGTGACTTGATAGAAAAGATCTAAAAAAAGATCAATAAACAAAGTTGCACAAATGTGAAACACAAATTTGACTCAATTTGATTTGGTCAATTCTTTGGTTTCATCCCTTGCTTATATAACATGTTATGTCCTATGATGCATTAATACGACAATATTTGTTACTGATTGATTCTTTTTACAGATGTGTTTTTGTTTCAATTTGAATTTTTTTTTAAAGACAAAATGAATAAATGCATAGTTTAAATTTAATGAACACAATAAAAATATAGTACACTTGAACTTATTTACAGATGTGTGACTGTCATTAAGATTATTAAGGATGTGATTTAGTATTTTGATTTGTTTTAAATCAAATTAGAGAAACCATGTAATTTGATGTTAAGTCAAGGTCCTGTGATATGTCAACAATGTTTGTTTGCCAATTATTGCTACAGATATTTTGAGGGGGAAAGCTGGTATAATTGTGCTGAAAAAGTAATTAGCAATTTGACTCATGGCATTTTTTTTTTTTTTTCAAGTAGAAATTCTAAATATTTAGTTTGAATTATTGTTTCTAGTTCTGTGGGTAAAACAAATTTTGATACAAATCTTGACTCGCCTTTATATGGAAATCTTATCAGGTGGCCTGATGATTTCAGCAGATGCTGACAAAATGTAATTGATCATAACATTATTTTGGGGAAGACAGAATGGTTTGTTGAGTTTATTAAGTAAAAAAAAAAAGTTGTTTTCCTTCCATTTTCAATATAAACTTCATCAAACTTCATATTTTCCATTTTGTTCCTCTATCTTCTACCATCTTTTAGGCAACTTCATAATTCCATTCTCCCAGAACTTGTTATCTTTCTCAGCAAAGATCTCTAGGTGTCTTACAGAAAGTTGAAATTTTTTCATTAAGTGAATTGTGTAAAGACCAGAATAAATGGTAATGTGAAGGTGCAATATCTGGTGAATACAGTGGGTGAGTGTAAACTTCCCTAGCCAGGTTGTAACAAAGAAACATGCAAACTAGCATTATCCTGATGGAATATGGTACCCACTCTGATAATTGCAGACATTTTTCATTGACAGCTGCCTTCAATTGGTCTGATTACGAGCAGTATTTGTTCAAATCAATCATGTGGTTTGATATGATCAGTGGTGGGTCATTTTGCTTTATCCAATGATCTATTGTATTCAACATTGTTGAAAAGTATCCACCTTTTATCACCGGTCACAACTCATTTAAAAAACCACATTTTCGTTATGTTTAAGCAGCAAATTACATACAGTACTATAGTCCAGTGGAGCTTTTTTGCTTGACTTCTGTGGCAAGCAACCAACAAGCAGTCGCAATTGATTTTCAATGCTAGATTTGGATATTTTTAGTATGTTGGCTATTTACCGCATTGTATAACCTTGATAATTAATATTTTGTTCTGATTGCTATCAGTTTTAACTAGTTTACTTGGTTATAGAGTATCACTCAGCAAGAAATTTCTTGCATGAAATTCACAAACCACTTTTGACACATTTGATCATTCACAGTACCTTCTCCATTGATTAAACTTATCTTTTTTTGCATTTGAGTTGTTATTTACTTTTCTTAGATAAAAATGCATAATTTGTTTGAAATTTAATTTTCTTAAATTTTCAATATTAGAATCACTGAATAAAAATACTTCCAAAAGTGCTACTGTCTCACTCATGACAAGCATCCCTAGCTCTTGGCACCCTGGGCAACTGCCTGTTTTGCCACTATCTAAGGCCTGTCGTGGCTGCTGCTGTTGCCATTTGTAATAATGTACGACTGCCATTTGAGTGATGTATTTCTCTGCATATTAGCTATTATGAGAATCTGTATTTAGATGATGCATCAGAAGTGATTGCAAGAAGCTGAATAAATGGACTTCGTTTATTTTCATTGCCTTGCCTCTTTATAGACATATCATTTCTCTTCTAACTAGTGTTTACCTGTTAGATTTATTCTGATCTCACTGACATTGTCTTTTTCTTGGAGAAATACCCCAAAACTTTTATGGTGGAATTTATTGAATGCAGTAGAAATCTTTGCAAAAAATATCTTATAGAAATATATAATCTTGCTTTTTTGATTATTAGATTGAACATTTTTATTTTACTATTTTCTTTTTTCTCAATCTATTTGTAGATATCCAAGACACTGGAACAGTTTGATATTGAAGAAAAACCTTACAATGAAATAGAAATTGACTGCCCAAATGTTACAGTGTTGCAAAAAAGTATTTCGAGCTTGGATCCCGAAAAACAGGTTCAAAGAATCTATCTTCAGTTTTCATTTGTGGAAAAAAGTTGACTAATTATAGATAATTACAAATATGTAATATATAAAAGTCAATATATTCATTACACAAACGCAGTATTTTTAAAAAATTAAATTTCAAATTAAACAATTGATGATTATTTTTTTAATTGTTTTTCTTGTGTTCAAGTAAAATAGTCTTGTAATATTGAATTATAAGATCGCTGAAACTTCTTCTAAGATCACTCAAAGTTACAACAATAAAAAGATATCTACTTCTAATTACAGCCCAGTTATACTAAAATAAAACTGATAGCATCTTTTCATACTTTTAATTTCATTTCCTCTTCAAAATAAGATTTTTAAATTGAAATTTGCATCGAGATGAATTCCTCTAAAATATTATTGCAGTTCACTTACTACTGAATATTTATATTATAGCTTATATGGAATTGGAAAAAAACATCCATCATAAGAGTGAATACAAATTTTAAAATTGTTTGATAATGTTTTTCTCATCCAAAAATACAATGGTTTTCATGAATTCCTATCGCAAATGACAGTAAAAGCTTTTTCAGTTAATGAGAAAGATCATTATTGTTACTTTTCTAAAATTCTGAGACCAGGTATTATAAGTATTAATATATTTATTGTACAGACTAGCATCTTCATCTTTTGTATTTGATCACAGCATTTCAGCCAGTGCCCACTCCAGTCTCCTTTGAACCCTTTATTTCTTTTAAAAATGTATATTCCTTTTATCTCTCTGTTGTCATGTCGTCGGTAATATGGCCATCCGAATTGCTTTACTCTAGGGGCTAAAAATGTGTCTTGACTCCAGTTTGGCAGAATTTTTCTGAAGGAATCTAACCCTAACCTGACAATAAAATAGAATTTTTGCTCAAAGAAAAACATAGCCTGAGCAGGACAATAAAACACAGGCTTTATTTAAATCCAATTATCTGTTTTAACATGCAAACTACTAATGCCAAAAATGAGTTTTAAGTTTTGAGAAAAATTATTTTTTTAGGGTTTCCAGAGAGGCTACTAATCCATCTAGAGGATGCACGTGGGCCTACACAGGTCTGGGATTGGTAAAATTTGTTAAAGTTACTTAATTGACATCAAAACTTAGCCTCAAATATTTATGAAATCTGATAATTATTGGTGCAAATTTTTCAGTTCATCCGTCCATAATTTCAAATGGTGTGTAGGTAGTATTCTTATCAGCAAATTTCTGAACTTTGAGTGGAAGAGTCCACTGTTGCAGACAGCGAAATAAGAAAATCACAGTTTGTTATTCATCATCATCATTTTAACATCTGTCATTGGAATAAACCTTCCCCAGGATCCGCCAGACCTTTCTATCATGGGCGTTGTAGAGCCAATACTTACTGAATTTGACTAGTTTGTCTCTCCATCTTGGATTCTGCTGTCCTCAGTTGCACTTGTGATCTCTGGGGATCCATGTTGTAAGTCGTGATGGCCATCAGTTGTCTACCATTCTTGCAGCATGACCAGCCCATTGCCATTTGAGTTTTCTGATGGATTCTATGATATCTTGAACTCCTGTTTTTCCCTGATATATTGTGGTGTCTTTCTTTTTAGGATTAATGGGATCTTCTTGTTTTTGAAGGTTGAGTTTGCCCTGCCAAAGGCTTGCCATCCTGGAGTGATTCTTTGCTGATTTCTTCTTATGAGGATTTCATGGAGATTTGTTGTCCTAGGTAGATGTAGTGGTCTACCTTCTCCAGTTCAGCATCTTCGATTTTGATCGTTGTGTGTTTATTTCTAATGTGATTGGTGCATATGACCTTTGTTTTGCTGAAATTCATGTGAAGGCTGACTTTCTTGCTTTCTTCATTTATTTCATCTAGTATCAGTTGGAGGTCGTGTAGGCTTTCTGCGAAAAAGACGATGTTGTCTGCAAATCTGAGGTTGCTCAGACATTTGCTGTCTTTTTTGATTCCTTTATTTTCCCAGTCTCGGTTTCTGAAGATCATCTTGAGACTGGCTGTAAAGAGTGTGTGTGAACTGGTATCACCTTGTCTTACCCCTTTTCGAGATCAAATTCTAGTTGTACTGATCCATGTTACTTTTCTTTTAACAATGAGCTTGAACATTTTTCTAATTTTTTTTTCAGATTGTTACTGCTCATGATGGGAGTTTAATTCATTATGAAAAAGTTAATTTGTGCATGGGAGCTAAGCCTAAGGTAAGTAAACTTCCCTTCCTTTTGTATTACCAACGTATCAACTTTTAAATCCACTAGAAACTGACAATGGAACTCTTCAGTGAATAGCATAAAAAAAATGGGATTCTTCTGTGAATTGAATTAGAATGAATAATAAAAATTCTCCAAATGATCAAAGGCAGATGATTTCAATCAAATTATTTCCCTTGATATTGACATTCTTTGTATGAATTTAAGAGTTAAGATAACTTTTTAGCCTGATCTAAAATTTTCAAGGCACATGGTAAAATTTCCTAACTTACATCACATTCTATTTTTCTCTTCTGTTAGTAGTTACAAAAATTCTGTACATATGCAAGCTCCCATGGCATATTTTTGACCAATTGTCACCAAATTAAGACAAGACATGTATAACTTTGATATGTCTTGCAGGGTTTTTTTTTATTATACAAAAATCTTTATTAGGTTTTTCAAGGGGGGTTCTACTTACAATGTAACTCTAATGTAAGTTTGGTGCTAACATGCCATTGTTTCAAAATAAGGATTTGCATACAAAAAACGAAAGGAAATTCCCCTTTGACTGGTTTATTTTACTTTTTTTGTGGTATGCTATGTTTTTTTTTTTTTTTCATAGAATATTTAAAAGGTGTTATTTCAGCTTATTGTTATTGAAAACTTTTTCACTTTTAAGCACAGGAAAATGATCCAATTCTATAAATGTAATTAGAATAGTGACAATAATAAGGCAAATAAGAGAAATGAGGATAAAATGAATAAATACAAGTCAGGCAGCTCCAGGATCTAACTTTTCCTACTTCTATTCTGACTGAAGATGATTACTGCAACTTTTGTATTGCATGTATAATAAATAAAAAATTATAAGAATGTATTCTTTATTTTTTTAGCATCAATATATTCATTAGAATGAAATAATCCCTTATGTATTTCTAATATAAATTTCCAAAGATAAGTAAGACTTGTGTGTTTGGCGCAGTAGGTGAAAAGGCACCTAAAGATCATTTAGTCATGATTTCATATTATGATAGAGAAATGTTAATTTTATTGATGTATTTATTTATTTATTAGTATGAAATATTCCCGTATATTTTTAACAAAAATTTTCATGGTACATGAGACTTTTCGGTTTGGCCCAGTCGGTAAGAAAGTCATAATGTTCTGATTTCCATATCTACCTAACTATAACTCATCTATCTTTTATGAAATCCCCTGTGATATTTATATAAAATGTGATCCAAGAGTTCATGATGGGAAGATTTTCAATTGAGGTATGATTCAATAAATACATAGTTCAAATCCATGATCTCTTATTGGGGCCACAGGCACCATTTTGGCCTTGTGCAGGAAATAGCTAAAAATCTTGCCCATAGGATGGGTTTTCAGTTAGTGAGTATGACTTTCATTCTGCTTAACTTAGAAAAGTTATTTCATTCACCTGCATTTACTTTGATTTTTAAAGATTTTCCCTAAAAGCACTGAATGTCAAGTAAATTCTGATTTAAAAACACAATCGTAAATTAATACTGATACTAAATGTGATAGGACCTACCCCACTTATAGAAATATCAATAATGCTTAAATAAACTGCTCTTAAATATGTAGTTGTATTTTTAATGTTCCTTTTACCGAGATCCTGTTTTATTTTCATTACAGCTGATCATGAATAGTCCCTATGTGCTAGGAATTCGAGATACAGAGAGTGTGCAGGTAAAATAAAGAACATTCATGTTTAGCTCTGTTTCATTGTTGCTGAGAGTCTTTGCATATGGTGAAATACGTGGTTGAATGGTAGTTGAACATCAAACATGAAGAGTTTGCTTCCATGACTCCATAAATCCACTTTCTTTAACTTGAAGAAAAAATTGTTTCTATACCAAAAAATTGGTTGCATTAAAACACTGAGGTTGTAATAAAATGAAAACTTTAAAATCCAGAATTTCATTTTAAAAATTTAATTAAACCGAATGATTATCTTCCCAAAAGCAATATATCCATGACATTGTTTTTTTTCCCCGAAACGTTATAAATCCATTATATTATTAAGAAAATGAAAAAAAGTTTATCTACATCTTGTTTACTTTTTAGCCCAAAGGTAATACTATCTATTGCTGAATGAGTTTGTAAACAAGCTGTACAGTTTGGAGTTGAAATAATTTTTCAGTTTTCAGGTACTACAGAATATTGCATTATGAGTTTGTAAATAAACTATCCACAACACTTGCATAAATCTAACCAATAAACCAATTTCAAATACAAATTTTTCACAGGGTACTGCCACTACTATTTGAGTTACGGGTATGGCATGCTAGGATCAGAGATATTACAGTCGGTGAGAAAATGTGTGTGGTGATTATTGCAGTTTATGATGAAAAGGATCAATATAATGCAGAGAAACGTGTGTGACACTATGGAAATCAAGGGTTAATTAGAAAAATCTGAAGGTGGAAACTAAAATACCTAAATCAGAGATAAGGGCCTGATCACCGTCTTTGAAGGTTGAGGGTACTTTACGAAACCAGGACAGTTGCACAGGGTTTTTTTGAGATAAACCAGACTTGGACTAGGAACAAATAAAAATCCAAACTGTAAAGCAATTAATATTGAATGTAGGACTAATGTACTGGAAAATGTTGGGTGAACGAGGCCTGGATAGAATACAGATGTATGATTAATCACATTTCTAAGAGAGGCTTATGAATTCCCGAGTTTGGAGGGTGATTGACCATTTCAGCTACAGGGCAAGTAAAATTGATTGCTGGAGAAAAATGGCCTCAACTATCGCCTAGGTATATTTCTATGGGAAATTTATGGATTCTCGAATTTGGTGAAGGCGGAAGGAAAAATTACTATGTCAGCACAATTTCAATTTACCAGTTGATAGGGAAAAATCAATCATAAACCCTTCAGCCATCCGCTCCGCACTCAGAGAGAGCTAATCATCATATAAGCCAACCATTTTTGAGTAGTGGTTGAACAGAAGCTGCCAGGCTACTGCAGAGAAATCCACATTCCTTGTCACCATGAAGAGTCCTAACGTCAGAAGACTAGAACTTCGTTGAAGCTATAGAATTAGATGTATCAAGAGATATTAAGTGAATGGCCCCGAGAGACTTATAGTTTTGACTCAAGAAATTGTTGAAGCTAAACAAATAGATACACCAAGAGACATTGAGTAGATAGACAGACTAATGGTCATTCCATAGTATCTTCACCCGTACCAGCATAGATTTTGACCAGTCACCCTGTACAGATACTGACATAAAACTTATTGCATGTTATACACCCAATGTTGATTCTTCTTTTTCAACTTGTGACACCTCTGGTAGTCTTTGTTCCAATGCCACAGAAGCTTTAGTTGACAGCTGCACTCCCTTGGACGTGAACGGGACGTGGGTGATATAAGACCAATTGTAGACAGAGACCACCAACTGGCGAAGGGTTGCAGAGATCAGCTGGGGCCATGACATAGGAGACCATCTGGGGTGGCATCACATATGGCTGATATCACATTTTTTAGAAATTATTTATTATGGAAAGTTGAATAACAATGAAATGTCAGTTCTAGTGGCAGAAGCTAGAAATATTTTACTTTTTGCATTTTGGAAACAAATTCTTCATATAAAAAAACTTTTCAAAGATTTAAAAGAAAATGAATCATTGTCTGCACAGTCAACTCTTCCACGAGTAGCAACTCCTTTGGTAATTTCTGTCTATTTTGATAGAATCTTGAATTGATTTGAAAAAAGATTCTTTCCAAGTTTTTTTTCTCCCAGTTGATACCTGTAATCTATATGCAAATGTAAAGACATTTTGGATATATTCTTTTGAAATACCAGCTATTCTCACTTGTTTCAACTGTAATGAAGAAACTTTTCTATCACATATTTGTCACTTTTTGTATTCCTTAATAAATAATTATAATTAATGAGTAAATGAAGTCCCTAAGCTGTCTTTAGCACCTGCCCAAAGACTAAGAAATCAGTTATGCTGTCAGACAAGTAGCATTCCAAGTTCAATCCACATAAAAGGTATAAGATTCAATGAGTAAAAGATTAAAACATAATACTCTTAGGAGTTGAATTAAGGGTTACATTTGAAATCTCTTCAAATTTATCCAATAGAGTATTAAGAGTATGTTCTGATGAGAAAAATAAAGCAACAAAGATGATGATCACCTTGGAAAGTTTTCATGAACTATATGTCAGAAGTTTGGATAATATTTATATTTATTTAATGTATTTTGCATTTTTTCCCCTCCAAATCAAGGATAATTTTTAATTGTTTATATTCTTTCTCATGGGATAATGCATAACTTTGTTTAGCAATAATTTCTTTGCAGCCATGTATATTGTATTCATTTTCTTTTTTCAGGCATTTCAGAATAGATTAGGCACTGCCAGACAAATAATGGTTATTGGTAATGGTGGCATTGCAACAGAACTTGTGTAAGAGATTTTTTTTTTTTTCTTTTTTCATAGCATTCATAGTTTGTCCGAGATACTTTACAGTGCAACTAATTCATTCAAATATTTGAGCTTATATCTACACATGCGATCAAAAAAATGGAACCCTTAGGTTTTGAATTTTTAAAAAAATGTATATTTTTGTTGAAATAAATTCATTTATTGTATTTAAACTTTATTGAAGACAAATTTTAATAATCAGTACTCTCTCAATAAGCAGCTATCTTTTTTTTTTCATTGTGATAAGGGTCCCAACTGGTTTTATTATTGCTGAATTGTTAGAAAAAATGAATTTTCATCTCGGAAAGTTCTTGAACTCAGCTTGGTGTTGATTATTTCCAACAAATTATCTCCAAGGTTGAGGTCTGGAGACATTTAGTTTAACAGTTTACAACTAAATTGCTAACTATTCTAAAGAACCATAACAAGTTTAAAAAACCAAACAAAATACCAAAGTCTATTTTTTTAAAAAGTTTTTGAATTTCCAAACTTGATGACTTCAGAAAGTTTTTGCATCATTTCAACCTTATGCACCAACAAACAAATTAACAAAAAAGTTGAAATGACCAAGTTTGTCTGTTGTTTTTAATATATATATATATATATATATGTATATATATATACACCCACACTGTTTTATTATTCTGATATTTTATCAGGAATTCATCTATCCTTACAGCTATGAAATTGAAAACTGTTCTGTGATTTGGGCCATTAAGGATGAATCGATCAATAGTGCATTTGTTGATGCAGGTGCTGGTAAATTCTTTTTAAGGAAACTTCATGAAAAAAAACAAGAAAGAAAACCTTTGAAGAGGATGAAATACACTGTAACTGGTAATAATCTATATTTTTTGTACCATTTTGCTCAATACATCTTTATATAACGTTTTATATTCACCTTTTTATTCTATGAAAAATATCATGGTGGAATATCACTATCCCTAGCTCCATTTCTTCAGCAACTTAATCTTTACTGGTTTTCTGCTGCCATGCTCTGAAGATAACTCAATGATTGATCCAATGGTAATTTTTTCAAATATCTTATTACATCCAATTATTAAATGGACACAATACAATCTTGCGACTCTCTAATTTTCTCAGTTGGTTTTATATCAGACTAAAAACTGGGTTTATTATATATCTATTGAGTTATTAAAGATGTGTAATGTTTAACTTCAAATTTGAACTTATCATAAAAAAAATGATTTAAATCAAATATCCTAAAGATAAGCAGGATCTCATTTATGGTTCTAAAAAATTGTTGAAACTCCTCATAGATTGTAAGTGTTAATCATTATTGGTTTGTTGATTGCGTTTTACCTATGTAGAAAAGACTCCTGATAAAACAGATGAAATTGGTGGGGCCCTTGGTCCTGATTGGTCTTCAAATGTGACCATGTCAAGCAACCAAAAAGTAAGTATGTAATAAGAAATCATCCTAACAAATAATCTTGATATTCCCATTTAGTAATTTCTATAATGTATTTATACAGAGCAGGATCAGCAATTAAATTTTATCGTAATCATGGTTATCTAAAAAGAACAGTTTGGTTAATTTGTGATTCTGGGTTCTATAAATTGAGATTTAAAAAAAAAATATTGTATCCTTGTACATGAATCTAAAAATTATTAAGACTAGCACTAATCTTCTAATACCTGTCTCATTATTCCAAACAATGTTTTATCTAGATTTGAGTACTAATTGTTAGCACTAGAGTCAGATATGCTGCCTCTAGCTCTACACTGGGATTCTTTCATGGATATCAATTGTGCTTTTGTTTTAGGAAGAATATGTAACATGAAAATGATCAAAATGTATTGTATAGAAATCCAATGCAAGTGAATGGTGAGAGAGAAAGAAGCAATCTATTAAATATTTAATCAATATCATAAAAAACAAAAACAAATCTGGCACTTTTAGCAATTGCCATATTTCCAGTGAAAATTCTGATGGGGGTAGAAAAGGTCAAGCCATTGATGAATGAAAAAAATCAGATCTAGTGTTTGCATTCATAAAATAATTTTGGTGAAATTTCCACAAGTAAATAAAGCCCTTGTTGATTTAGAAAATATGGACCTAAATGTCAAAAGATTTGCCAAGAATGATGATAAAGTTGTGACACAAACAACTTTAAAGGCATTCTTAAAACCTGTGTCTCCCCCTCAAACCCTCTGAGAAGAAGCCAAGTAGAAATTTCACTTTTTAAAAAAAAATTTGGTATTGTATGATACATATTTTTCCAATGCATCATTTTTCTGAATGTTTTTTTTTTCTGGGGAAAAAAATCTATTTATCATTATTTTTTACCTATCTTTCATTTTTAAAATATGAATTTGTATTTTGTTTTCTATTTTAAACATTTACTGGGCCAATGCTGCTGCCAATTTAGACTTTTTTTTGTTATGTTATTTCAAATTTGTCCGGTATTGCTAGTTTAGATTTTTTTTTTTTTTTTTTTTCTTAAATTTTTTAAATTTGAGAGTGACTTCCAGAATTAAAAAATTGAAAAATTGCAACTAAATTGGCAACACTGAATAAAAGAATGAAGGTGATAATATATTAGTTTCTTTATGATAAAGTACCGCATACAAATACTTTGGGAAGAAAATTTGTCCGACTTATGGTAATTTAAAGATATGACCTGCCTGTCTGAATGGAAATCTAGTCGTGAGTTGGAGGGTACCTGTATATGTATGCGTGTAAATGTATATATGTATGTATATATATATATATATATATATATAATGATAAATGCACATGGACCCAAAATATTTTTAGATCTTTTCTGTATAAAGATTTCATGCTAAAATGTGCCCAGAAGTATCAATTGAATAACATATCCAAAACAGGAGACATGATTAAGATATGTCAGTATAAAGCAGTCACAATTAGTGAGAGATATGTCCAATAAATGCATTGTAATAGTTTGCATTGGTTGATATCAGCTGTGTCGATCACTTCTTTATTCCAAGTATTACCAGTATTTCTCTAACCCCTTGTTGAGGTACTCTGCATTACTTTCTTTGTTTTGCCAAATTAATCCTGTTGTGTCAGGGTATTTCTTATATTTTGTAGTAATCACAATCTTTCTCTTGATCATCTGCTGGTAGGGGGAAGAAAGGGTTCAAGCCAAAATAACAATTGATGATCCTTATTTAAAGAGTGATTTATTTTGCTAAATGACAAATTAAAATACTGCTCAAATATAGTAGGTATATATGAAGAGAAATATAACTTGAACAAATTTTGCTGATGTGCTTGAATGAAGGAATTGGTTTTACAGTGACAAAACAATTGAGATCCCCTAAAGTGAATTTGTTGACTTGAGTGGAGAACTTCAAACCATGACAAAATAAATGAGCAGGTTCACTGAATCGAAAGGCATAACATATGACTGGAAACCTGAAGGGTGTTCTGATCTGGCTGAGTCATTCATTTAAAATATATTGGTATCAGTGACAATTAATCACTAACCCATGGTTCCTCTGTCTTCTAAACCTACAGGATTAGATATCAGTTTTAAAAATGAGCCTTTTCAGAAATTATTTTACCTTATCTGCTTTTCCAATGAATCATTTTGCTTTTCCTTGTTTGCTGCCGTATTGAAAAGAAAATAACATTTAGCTTCTTTCTGGCCAGAGTGCACTTTTCACTGACCTTGGTTTTACCTAAACTCAGTAATGTTTCTTGTTAGCATCAGGGAGCATTGCTCAAGTCATCGGTGCTGACTAATTTGTCAAAACCCAGCAGGAATGGGATGTAGCTTGTAATATTGGGTTTTACCTGATTGTAATTTTCAATCTTGGGTTTATTTCAGGTTTGGTTCTTCAACTCACCCTGATTTTATTTCTCAAATTTTAGTTTATACTTTATCTTATTCGTTGTCTTTGTTTGGCTGGGTCTACTGTATTACACCAGCCAATTTCTTTTTATTCCCTGAATTTGACCAAATGTCGCAAATCCTTTGATGTTCTTTACTCAACAGCTGTAGCGACTCCTACTCTCAGCTATAAAAACTTAGAGTATCAATCTGAGACCTTCATTAATACATTCACTGCTACTCTGGATATTTGAACCTTTACATAATGTCTAACTTGCTCATATACATCATGTGGTATTATCAATCACCCACATGTGCCGCTCTTGTCTAAACTCTGAAAACAAATTCAGAATGTAATGAATTAAATATCAGAGTATTGCCAAACAGTTGGATGTTGACTATTAAAAAAAAATTTCAATGCAGAGATAGATGAGTTACAAGTTCTTGTAAAAGTATGTGATGATAGAGACTGTTCAAGAGCATTGAATGAAGCACATCAGTGAACTAATATTATGATATTTAATTATCTGACGATAATATAAGAAAATGTCAGATCAGACATAATACCAGAAAAACAAGATTCATTAATTTGAATAAACTCACAAAATTTATGACATGAATAATGAATAAAATATCCTTTGATAAATTTTAAGCATAATTTTCACCTCTGTAACTTTTTTCATTCATATTTTCCATCATCTGAATAATACTAAAAATCTGATTATTTTCATCTGTTTGTAACCTCTAAGTAACCAGAATAGAGCATTGTAGCCAGATGTATTATATTATGATGCCCCTAAAATGCACTTACTTGAAAAAGTAACAACTGAATAATAATAATAATGTGGAGTTTGCTTTTGCACTTGACCTGATAATAATGATTCGATTTCTATCTTTGTAAAATAGTCTTCCTTATTCATTTATTTGCAAATGTGTAAAAATCCAGATTCATTCTGGTCATATCAGATTGTGCTAGTTTTCACAATCATGTCTAGTATTGACTATGATTATTGCTATCACAGCAGCAATCTTCAAAATGTATTTTCTGTGGTGTGGAATAAATCTTTTTTATGATTCTACTGTTATAGCACCTCTTCTCTTTTGTTAGATCTCTAAAAAAGTTCATATGGAATACAAGGTTGAAGTTGAGAGAATATTCACAGTTGAAGAACTGAAAGCAGCCTGTCTGCAGCCTTCTATGTGTCCACTGGATGAAGAATCAAAGTGCGAATGTAAAGCACCATTTTTTTTACACTTTTTTCAATCACTTATACAGTGCAAGTGTGTCTGAAATTCTTTTTCCTTGTATCTAATGTTATACTCTGAACTAACAAGCCAATTATTGACACTTCTCTTTTGTTCCTCTCATATTAAAGAAAAATCCAAACAAGATAAGGTTAGAGCTATAAACACATTGAAGATAGTCCTGCTATTATTATACCCCAGTTTATGATTCATTTCTTGCTATTTTTTAAAAATCTTATCCACCAAATAATTTTAGAACTTAAATTAAAAATAACTCTAAAGAATGTACCTGTATCTGATCATTATTGTTTGATATGTGAGAAAATGTTGTGGATCCTTACCACTCATTAATAGAAACATCTTCTCATTAATTCTCTAAATCACTCTAAATCAATTTTTACGTTCAAAAGAAAATAATTTGAAAAAATCAAAAACCATTAGAATCTGCCTACAGTAGAATTGCTAATAATTACCAATCAATCATTAAAATTAGCAATACAATGAGCACAGATATTGCATACCATAATGCTTTTTCTTCATTATTTTTTTTTCGCTTGTTTGTTACAATGAAATAGCATCTGATACCTGAGTTAGTTTAGATGTTCCTTACAATATATTTTTAGTAGCAGTATGACACTACAACTGTTCAATGCATATATAAGCTGGCCAAATGTTGTATTCTTTTAAGCTGAAGAAGTATAAAGACATTGAAATTAATACTAACATGGTGCACTTGAAATTTTTATTGGAAAGGTTTCTTATGTAGCCAACTAATTGCTGCTATGATTTATCTAAAAGTTTTTTTTAGACAAAACTAAAATGAATAAAGCGGTATATTCTGCAATATCTGTATGCACTGTTCGGAGATTTTATTTGAGGCTTTTCTGTGATAAGGTGCCACAAATTTGGAGGTGAACACAGTCAAACAAAAATATGGTTTTCAACTTTTCTGACCCAAAAGTTTTATGGATGAATGGACTCTTCTTGCTGTTTGTATTGTTGACATGATTTTTTTGTTGTTTTTTTTCTTTCTTTTTAGGTCTGTATTTCTATACCTTGTCCCTGTTGAGTTGTTGAAGCCACATCTGGTTGAACTTTGCACTTGTCTAACTCATTTGACATGTTGATGTGGGCTGCCTGTTTGATTTTTCTTGGTTTCCAGCAGCATTTCCTGTCTATGATACAGGGACAAGGTACGGAAATCCAGGCTTAACAAGAAAAGAAAAATACATCATCCGAATCCAAAATTGTAGCGTCGTTACACTTGAAAAATTCTGTTTACTATCATCACATTTGGATAATACATCTGAAGAAGGGTGTAGATTGGATCTGCTGAAACATTGTGTTAATACAAACAACAAGGAGTCCAATCATCCTAAAAAAACTTTTTGAATGTTGACCCTCCTCAAAATTATAGACAATGTTAATGTCATCATAACAATTTTAGATGTCACTTGACAAAAATATCATGTACGGCCTAACTGAATTTAATCATCACTATTTATTTTTTAGGTGATTGGCCTATATATGTTCGATTATCAAATGGAAAAATCTATGGATGTGATTTTCTAGTTAGTGCCACTGGTGTTGTGCCCAACACTGATGTTGTATTACATGGAAATTCTGTAAGTCCATTTAATTTTATTCTTTAAATGATTTTGACTATGTTCTAGTTTATAACATCTGCATCAAATGTTTATATAAATTAAGGTAATCTAAATCACTGTTAATTTTATCCATCTCTTTAATAAATTTTTCAAGAACATCCTAAAGAAAGGAGGTGTTTCCTATCTTTGAATATTTTGATATACTTTGAATTATATAACTGTGTTTGAAATTGTCCTCTTGCTTTATATCAAGAGCATTTATTAATAAATTTTTTCTATGACCAAATTACAGTTGATTTTTCATATATATATATATATATATTGTGAAGGAGAATGAGAGGATTATTAGCTTAACCATACCAAAAATGTTTTGAATTTTTTCTATTTGCCTTCACAATTTTTGTGAAGTTGATACATTTTGAACTCAACCATATTTATTATTATTTATTTACTTAGTTCGATCTTGCTCCAGATGGTGGAATCAAAGTAAATTCAAAAATGCAAACCAATATTCCAAATGTGTTTTCTGCTGGAGATATTTGTACTGCATCATGGGAATTTGCTGAACAGTGGTTTCAGGTAAATTTGAATTTTGACTTTCTTCTCTCATAAGAAAAAATGGAAACAGACAACAAAGACAAAAAAATATTTGAAAGAGACCCCCGAAAAGACAGAAACAGGGGGGGATCTCTCTCTCATGCTCTCTCCAAAGGGACTAATGTTAAAAAAAGGGAGGTGGGGGCTAATATTGAATATTAAAAAAAAAGGAGGGGCTAATGTTGAAAATAGACTCTGTGATTCTCTTGAGTCTTGCTACATTTCAGTTGTATCCAGGTGTATATTTATTTGTGTATAAGTATAAAGTTGGTGCAAGAATAATTGCAGTTTTTCACCTACTTTAAAGCCATATATCTCAGCTTAGAATAAAAGTTATTAATTGAAATAAGGACTTTCAGAATTCACATTTTTGCCAACTAGAAAAAAGTCCATTTATTCTAAAAGCCTTGGATTCTGATGTCCAGGAACCAATAAATTCTTTGAAGCTGCTGCTGCTTGGTTGTTGGATACCACCCCTAAAGGTTGAAATGCTCAGTCTGTGAGAGAGAGGTTTGGTGAGTAAGCTGGGTGAGGTAGATTTTTATAGCCTGGTGCATTCATTTCTGCATGGTCTTTTATGCATCATGCAGCCAGGCATTATCATAGAGAGGAATTGGTCCTATTCAACCGACCAATATTGGACATAAACATTGCAGTTCTTGGTTCTTTTTGTCAAATTCATAGCAATGCTTCTTTGCTGTGATGATTTCACCAGGATTCAAGAAGTTTTAGTGGATGATTCCACCTGCCAACCACCAAAAACTGACCATAATTTTTCAATGCAGGTTTGGTTTAGGGAAGTGTTTTGGTACTTGACCTCTGTCCACCCACAGCACAAAATACAGCCAATTGTTGTACAGAATTTATTTTTTTATCACAAGTCCCAATGCAATCAAGAAATGGATTGTTTTTGTTGTGCAAAAGAAGCGTAGAGCAAATTCTATTCAGGCAAATTTTTTTATTTTTGTTCAGCTCGTGCGGCTCCCATTTGTCAAGCTTTTTCATTTTGGCAGGAATGCTGAACAACAGTCGAAGGGTCTACATTTAGTTTCTCTGCAACCTCTTGAGTTGTTTAGTGTGGGTCCACCTCAATAATGGCCCTCAATTGAAAGTCACCAATCACAGAAAGACATCTATGACCAACCTCATCTTCAAGGCTCTCATCTCTGTTTCAAAGTTTTGGGAACCAATGTTGAGCTGTATGATTGTCCTCTGGCCAAATTCTTGGTTGGTATTGTGAGCAGTTTCTACTGCTTCATGACCCATTTTGGACTTGTACAACAAAATTGCTTGAATTTGCTTTTTCCCATCTTTGATTTGATAGGCTCAAATAAACCAGAATAAATGGTGAAAAGAAATATTTAGCTTGAATAAATACAGTGAAATTCACTTTAAAATGGTATATTCCATGAACATAATTGAATAATTGTTTATTTTAAAAATAAGCATCAAAGTTCGAAATAACAAGAAACACAATTATTTTTGCACCTACTGTATATATTCCTTGTCAACTCTTCACTGCTTTTGGACATACTATCTGTTATCTTTTTCATTTTGTTGACACACTGACACACACTGAAACAAGTTGAGCTTTTTATTCTCATTTAACGATAAGCATTCACTTTCTCTACCCACCTTTCTATCGTAAAAGATAAACATTCATTCTCTCTATCATTAAATAACCACAATTAATTCATCCCGAAGACTTTTTGAAATTAGAAAAAAAACGCATAAATATATCATTGATTCTTCCTTTTTTAATGATTTATTTTGATTGAAATTTAGTTTATTTAGTCATCTTATAATTGAATCCATTACAATTCTGCATCCAGAATTGGTCTCTCATTTTTTTAATGAGCAGAAAATAAATAACATGAAAATTCTTTTGAAAATTATTGTATTTAAGGAAGTAACTGAAGCAAAAGATATAGAAAAACATGTTTTATGTAATAATTTATTAATCTATTAATAAATGATCTATTTATTCAGATGCGACTTTGGACTCAAGCCCGACAAATGGGAGCTTATGCAGCAAAGTGTATGGTTGCTGAGGATACAAATATGGAAATATCTATGGACTTCTGCTTTGAATTGTTTGCTCATGTCACCAGATTCTTCAATTATAAAGTAACTTTTTATTTATTTCCACATTATTTATGATTTAAACATAGTGAGGGAACAATAATTATTTCCAACAAATTTCATCTACATAAGTAGGATTTTGAAGCTCACAGCTTACCATTTTTTAATAATTTTACTCATGATTGAAAAAAAAAAATCTGTAAAAAGTCTGACATAAATTTCAAGATTTATGCGAATTGATTATTAAATTCGCTATAATCTAGTTTCTCTCTTGTGAATAAGATAAATTTATATAAAACAGTTCCAGTAAATTGTTCTGTGAGAGATGAGGACCATCAGTCAATTCATATAATCATATTTTCAAACATTTTATGCTATTCTCAGTGCCTAGTACACTTAGTCTAGAATTTTGTTGCAGTTTTGAGTCTATACTATAAATATCAATTCTGTAATTAAATGAAATATAGTGGATTTGATACTAAGAAATACTTTTCTCTGATGCTATAGAAGCATGCTACAAACTAATTTTTGTTTAGATTCACTTGGGATAAGCTTGGTTAAAAACCATGTACATAAACTAATTTTCTTTTCTTGAGAAATTGTTTCTGTAATTCAGTATTACATCTCTTTTTTTCTCTCTCATAGCTAATGCATAATTGGATCAGAAGTTCCAATTATCAAGTTGTATGCAAAAAAGAATTACCTTTGAAATAATACTTCTCATTTTTTATATGAATTTACAGAGAAATGTTTAGCAAACTAAACAAACAGTTACAGAGTTTTATTAATGTTCAAAATGAATTATATTTACAGGTTGTTCTCCTTGGAAAATACAATGCACAAGGACTTGGTAATGATTATGAATTATTACTAAGAGTAGAAGAAGGTAAAGCTATTTTGGGGAATTCAGTTTTTATCAAAAAATATATAATTATTGTGAATTGAATATTTTATGATTTTTTGTAAAAATTTTATTTTAATCAGTGTGAAATAGAAAATCGAGTTAACTTCTTAACTAGATTCAAAATCATTTTAAATCTTTTATTTGTTGGATTTTTATTACAAAATACCATCTCATAGATATAAAATATTTGGTAAATGAAGAAAGGATTTCACTTATCTGAATATTATATTCATGTAATTGAACACCATTATTATACTTATTTTGTGATCAGTATCTCTATTTTAGTTTTAACTCTGAGGTGTATTTCCTGTTGCTGTTACTTGGCCATAGAATTGTGAAAAATATATTATGCTTTTTAATGTATTTTATCTCATTTAACTTCAATACAAAAAAAAATCAATATAGTTGATTAATCACATGAGATCTATTTGTTGGGGACAGCCTTGTATAAAGGAATCCTTGAATCAAACTTTTGGAAGTAACAGGTCACCAATCAGGTTGAATAATGATAGAAGTTTGTGTTTTAAAGAGAACAGGAAAATATGATCCCCAAACGCTATCATATTTCCTATGTAACAATAATGACATTTAAAATCCTTTTTAACAGAAGAAGCATTTATTTGGTCAATGTACTCGCTATTAGTAACTGAAGTAGGTGAGGCATAGAATTTGAGGTCTCTTCCTTTGATCAAGTATGTGGGCATGAGACAAGGTATCTTATTTCATGTACAACAATTAAGCTCCCACAATGAGACAAGAAGGAAGGAATGAGTCAACAGACATTTGAGAAAACAAGTCAAAAATTGATAGGGTCTAAATGAACAAACAAATCTTGATATAATTCTCAACTTGAAAAGAAAGGTTACTCAAGCATGCATTTATAGTAGGAAAAATATCTGGTTTTGAAGATTGGATTAATTGGAAAAAATTTTTCTCATGATGAATATATTTATTGTTGCAAAAATCAATTTCGGTGTGTCCATCTCTTCACTAATTGAATTCTTAAAAGTCATATTGGAATGTAAGTTTCACATTTAAAACTGGAAATGTAAGGATTTATAGGAAGGGTAGGATCTGGTTGATTTCAGTATCTCAATAAGCCAGGATAAAAAATGAATAGAGGAGAGAAAGATCTCTTTTTCAGATTATTTATAATCTTATGGAAAAACTTAATCAATCAATTTTTTACTTCACTTTTCAAGGCAAAAAATTCAAGCAAAATTGGTTTTGGTCACTGGTCTTTGGATAACTAATGTATTCATTTTATGGCTATTTTCTTCTCCACCCAAATACATTCATATAGATTCTCTCCCACACTTCACTTTCCCCTTTAGTATTAACTTTAAAAAAAATTCTTCTACTATATTCCTCTTTAAGTATTCAGTAAAATAAATAGGATGGTAATTGAGATAATCCATATTTATTATTATAAGAAGTTTGTTCTTTCCTTACTCGGTTTTCTATGTTTTCTTCATTTTCAGATGAATTTGTGAAAGTTGTATTAAGTGATAACAGATTGCAAGGAGCCATTCTGATTGGAGAAACAGACCTGGAGGAGACATTTGAGAATTTAATACTGAACCAAATGGACTTATCATTGTTCAAAGATCATTTATTGGAGCCTGGTATTGATATTGATGACTTTTTTGATTAAATATCAATTTGTAAAGAATGTATATACATTAAGATATTTTGGAAATATATTTAAATAAATTGTTAAATTTCAATTTTTGTTGTGTATTTATTCATGTTCAATGTTTACATGTTATCATATCAAACTGCCCAAAGTTTTTATGAGTCTGCTGTAAAAATTGATCCAATGATTGGGACTGATTTGACATTTGTTGGTTCTGAACTTGATCTATTTACTCAAGTAGAATTTCATCTTGAATATAATTTTTGTAACTAAAAAGCAGAAATATATTATCATTTTTTTGCACTTAAATATATTAATAAAATCTTCAAGAAAAATGTGAATCATAACAGTATGAATTGTCAGATTATAACTTATTTATTTACTCAATTATTTATTTACAAGATTATAAAAAATGTGAACCATAATGATTTGAAATATAAAACTATAAATTAATTATTAAATTATTCATTTACAAGATTGCAATTTATCTGTGAAATATTACAGATTCCTTAATTATCAATTCTGAAATATGCGATCCATGACTATGTGAAAAGTGAAATAACAATTTGAAAAATGATAATTGAATTGAAGATATGATAATGTGTCAAAATAAATTATCATAAAATGCATTTTCTGGGCTCATTGCTCTTGCCAAAGTTATGATGGAGGCATTTCTTCCTCATTACAAAGCCCTTTTATTTTAGATTTTAGACAAGATCACATTCACTCAATATTTTGAGTGAGTATCTCCCTATCACTTGAGTCTACAAAATTTTCAGAATGTATCCATCGCAATCATTGGATCAATTTATTGTGGGCTAATTAAACATTACCCCCAAAATGATTACTTATTACTGATTTTCAGTCAAAAAAAATATATATTAAAGATTGCATTGTACTCTAGTAAATAGGTTAAACTCATTAAACTTTGCCAAACTTTAAAATTGTAGGAAACACTGTTTCGAAAAAGTGCAGGAATCTATAAAGCGGTAAAAATACTTTTTGAGAGGAATAAAAAGATAATTATCTCTCCTCAATGATAAAAGGGAGTTCCCCAAAAAAAATCATTTTTGTAAAGATTTGTGTTAACAATATCATTTCTCTGTATGCTGGTTGATTATTTGATATTCATATTTGTATAAACGGTTTTATAATTTTGAGTTCATATAAAAGGATTTTCAAATTATTTTTGATTTCAACTAATACAAAATATTTCAACAAATTCATCGAAAAGCAAGTTTATAATATCTAAAAGTGTTATCAAACATTTTGCATGCATCTAATTTTTTACCTAAAGCCATACAACCTGCAGTTATATTAAGTTGAATCCAAATTATTTGAGATTTTCTTTTTCCATTGCTTTTTTTAAATCTTGAATCATCATTAGATTATATTCGGATACTTTGATGATAAAGTGGTTTATATTTGCATTATGGTTATATTAATAGATATAGAAAATTGCCTCAGAAAATGAGCTTGTGTTGAAACATGCTTCATGCAATATTAAAAGAATGAAGATTATACAATATTTTTCACAAAAAATTATCTTTGCATCTGATTAGCTGAGACAAATTTCCTCATCTTTGTTGCTTGTTCATTTTGGAATGTTTCAGCTGTCCTCAGATATCTGTTGTATTCTGGAACAGTGTCAAATCTTGTTCTGAGAATGTGTGTGCAACATCTTGTACATGTCATACCTGGTACTTGTCTGTGTGTCCTTGGAATAGTTTCCTCCTCATCTCTACACTGAACTTATGACCTTCCATTGAACTTTGCATGTGCTCCTATATCTTGGGCCATGCCTATTGAATACCAAGTTTACCCTAAACAAAAAATCCTCCTTTTCACTTTTAATACAATGAAAAATACATTTTTGACAATTGGAAATGTTTTAATTTTCAACATGGTTCAAAGGTCAAATCAGGTGATGCAGACTGCTGAAGCTAATACCCTCCACGCCTACTACATAGTATTGTGGTTAAACATGTTCTGATCACCTTTTTTCTTGGATTTAGTTCTGTTTGTTTGTATCAGCCATCTCATCTGTCTTCTGTTGATTTTCCAAAACATCTCAAAGCAGTATGTTGTTTTGGAGTCTCATTTCAATGTAACTTTTATACTGAAATACTATGATCTGTCATCATAAACATGCTTTTTCATTCAAGGATGTAAAAGAAAACCAATAATATCCCTCCAATCATATTAAAGTATAAATAAAGTCATCCATCAAAGTTTTAAACTAATGGAATAGACATCTATAATCTCAAACATGTTCTGATCTATTTTCACAAGTAATAACAAAAATGAATATTTCATATAAATGCATTTCTTTTAACTGCCATTTAAAGAAACAACAGTAAAAAAATGTTTAGAAAACTGGACTTCAATAGGGTTCCACCAAAAATTGTGCTTTTTTCCCACAATAGAGGAAGGATCATTCAGTCTAGAAATGAAGTATATCTCCTACCCATCATTCTAAAAAAAATAATCTCTTAGTAATTCTAATAACTTTGACATGGGAAATAACCAATCATCCACATTCATAAATTGCAATGTAATCATATATATATATATATATATATATATATATATCAATAAGTAGAATGTGTAATTGCACAATGTGCTAATATAATTGTGAAAACATAAAATACTGAACAATAGTATTTTAACATTGACAAAAAATATCAATGCTCTGGTACAAAATGTCTAATTACTGTGGCATGTATCCTTATGTAATTAAATTTTGTAAAATAAGATTATTCAGTTTTGCCACTGCATTAATATTTTTTGTCTATTTTAGGTTAAAATATTATTGTTCAATAATTTTCAAGTTTTTACAGTTGTAGTTACACATTATACTGGTACACGTTTTTCTTACTGGTCCAATACTATTTAATAATGTATACACACAATGTCCTCAACTGGTATTGTTTAAAGAAAAAAAGTACTTCTCTGATGGATTCAAACCACTGATCTCTCGATCGTAAAATGTGTTCATTAACCAACTGCACCATGAAGATATATGAATTAGGAATAATTTATTTTTGAAAAAGAAATCTTTTGTGTCTGACTATCTGAATTTTTCTTGTTTCCAAAATTAAAACTCTTGTCATATATTTACAAATAGGAGAATCCTTGTTTTTTGTATAGAAATTCATTCCAGGGTCAAATTATGTGTATATGGAAAATAATGGTGTAATTTTCTTCTACGGTCGAGGCATTTATTGTGTAATATCAAATTTGGAGTAAAAATTCACTAAATATTTGAATCAACGTTCTTCACAGTAATTTTTGTCAGTCAGTGTAATCAAAAAACTTTTTGCAATAAAGATCCCTACTAGATGACATAAATTTTATCAAAATTGTTTGAGTTTTACAAAAGTAATAACAAAATTAAAGTCGTCGATATGTGTAAATACTCAACTTTCTCATATTATTGGCAGTGCTAAACATGTTTGCCCGATTTTATTTTTTGTGCGTGTGTGCAACACTTCTACTTCCTCCTGAAGAGTGAAGATTTATGAATTGCTCATCTCTGTGTTGCAGCCTGCCATAATTGTCACGTAGAATGATTTTCTGTTCATTTTCTGCCCATTGTATGGCTTTGAATTATTTCAGCTACTTCTATTAATGTCGCCAATTTAGAGATTTTATATCTAAATCTAGATCTATAATTTCAAATAAAAGGTCTATAATCTGTATTTTTTTCAAAGATTTATCTTTATAAGACCTCTTGAGAACAACTGATCCAAAGAAACTTCAACCTCAACACTACACCATTTTGTGTGATTACTAATATATCTGGTGAATGTCAACTTTGTATAATGGCCTGTTGTGGTTCATTAGATTTCTCGATCCAAACAACTTCAAACCCAACAGTTGACACTGCAATGCCTGATGTATAATGAATATAAATGGCAAATATCAACTTCGTACCATGGTCAGTTGTCGAATTATCTCAGCACATACACATCCACAGAGATTTCTACTGATATGATGGGATATTAATCTTAATGAATAAAACTCTATAATTATTCAATGGTGAATACAATGCTACTTGTTAATATTTTTTTTTAGGGGCGAGGAAAGTATAACGTTTTTTAGTTAGAAACTGAAATACATACATATATATATGTGTATGTATAAATTTAGTTGCCTGTTGGAATGTTTGTGTGCACACATGATCAAAATAGAAGCAAAGAGATATTTACAAATTTTGTGACTGCACCCCGGTTGGAATATGTAACCTGCCTAGTGTTAGTTTGATATTCTACTGATTGCCCCTTGAGACATTCTTGATAAATCTGCTCAGATTTGGCCAAAGTCCTGACATTTTTAACATCAGTGACTGTGTGGAACTTTGGAATCATATTTAATATAATTACTTTTTTTTGCCCTTTTCTGCATCTATAGTTGATTTTGATAATACTTGATTTCAGCTTTCACAAAACAAATGATTGCCAAGTAAAGAAAGAATTTTCTTAATGAATTTACTGTTATCGATATCTTAAACCCAAACTTCTGCCATGAAAGATTATAATAATAGAAAAGCCTTGTAGACTACGTTGACCTGTCCGACAAGGGTGCCTATGAGAAAAGCATGGATGATTTTGGAGGAATTTAGTGGGGTTTTGTTGTTTTCATTCTTTTGGTTTTGTATGTGTGACAGGTTGATGAACTTGTGTGTTTAGCTGTGTTTGTGTGCGTTGAGTATATTTCTCTCTGCAAATCATCATAATAGAAATGCCACAAGGATCGGTCCACTCCATAATATACATCAGCAACTTATCTGACATGTTACAGAAATTGTGTCACTGTTTGCAGATGATAAAATCTGTTTATCAACATCCAGGAAGTTTATACAGCAATTCAGCAATCTAAATAGTACAGATTCAATCCAGAATGACATTAACATTGCACAATAGTCAGAGAGAAAGTAAATGAACTTCAACATAGATGAATGCCTCTCTCTACATTTGTTATCATAACTGAACAGTGTACCATACCTCCAAAAACCAATACGATATCTGGAAACTATAACAAATCATATAACTACTTATTCAACAATCTAACATAGGTAATTGAAGAAAAGGACGTTAGGTGTGATAGTGAATGAACAGTTAAACTTCAAAAAACAGAGCATAGATGTCAAGTTTCAATGTTGAGAATTGTATGAATGTCCCTGCCCTAAAAAAAAATACTGAGTGCAGGGGGAGAAATTGGGGTGGAGGGTTCTAGGGAGTCCTCCAGAAAATTTTGAAAATTATGTATCCAAGATTGGCTGAAATTTGTGTTTCGAGGCATATCAGCAACTGAAATTAACTTTTCGTAAACTGTGTAAGAATTTTCTTTTCATACAGAGCATGAACTGTATCAGAACGTGAATGCCCACACAGAATGTGTGAGACTTGGAAAATATGATATGGAAGAATTGACATAATCCGCAGCACATTCAAACACATGGACACCACTATATTCAAAATGCTTAACGAAACCCCAGTCAAACCACATGTAGATTATGCAAGCATTATCTGATCTCCATACACCAAAAAAATTTCAAAAAATGTCTGAAAGATTACAGAAGAGAGCTTTCAAACTGGTGCCACAACTAGAAGTCCTGCCACATGAAGACTGGCTAAGAATACGACAGGTTCTTATTCTACAATACAGAAATGACCTGATACATATTCACAAAATAACACAGCCTGGTAGAAATGGACACATATACTCACTGTAACATATGCAAATAGAGATAACTCATGCTACAAAAAACACTAAGAATAATAAAAAGAAATCATTGTCACAAATACCCCACCACCCTGGTATTAGAGACAGATTTATAACAGGATCCTATACATACTAGAACATCCTTTCAGATAAAACACTCAACTCTATTTCAATTGACATAAAAAAACAACCTATCAGAAGAAACAAGCTTATCACACAAGTATAAAAAAATTTCTAAAATACCAACACTTCAAATGTCAACCCCTATTCCATCTGTTAGATGCATTTTCAGTTGGGCATTCTTGTAATATATTAGTGATACAATTATTATTGTGAAAAAAACAATCTGGGTAATTTTCCTATTGTTCAAAAGTAAAAAAAGAATGATTTAATGCTATTGAGAGGCTTGAAAAATGACTCTCTGAGAATGGTCTCCCACTTGCCATATACAGATAGATACACACTTGATTACAACTGAAAGTATTCAAGTGCGTTTCTGTTTGTTTCATTCTTGTCGGAAACCACAGAAAATTTCGTAAGCTTATGCTGTGAAGTTTTTGCTGTAATCTGTCACATATGGATATTTGGTAAATTATAATACGATATTCAATGAAATTTTAATGGAAATTATTTTTTCATTTTACGGGATAATTGAGCAAATAAAAGTTGCAAAGAGATTAATATTTTACTTTATTTTTCAAGTTGAAGTAAAGACATACCCATATAAACCCCCACCCACTTAAAATTCTTTTTATGGATATTAAGTTAGAACAATTGTACAGTGTTATTATACTTTATTGACAATAAGGTTCTGAATTTCAAGCCCCTTCACCTTAAGTGGGAAGGCCTGAACCAGGAAGGGGGGGCAAATCATCTATTTGCCTGACTCTAAGTGAATGTCCCTGGTATTGTATATATGTCCTAAAGCATATATGATAAAAGGACAAAAAGTATCAGCCAAAAGGACAACAGTAGAATAAGGACTTCCGCAAATTGCAATTATATGCGGTCAAAAGGCATCAGTCCAGAACAACAACACTGTCGCATAATTATTTTAATTAAATTTGTACTAAATAAATGATTTATTTCAGTATTTTTTTGAAAAATTGAATGAATGAAGAGTTTTTATAGTGATTTTATTTCTTTATTTTTACCTTGTCACAGGAAGAATATGTGATAATTATGTTTTTTTGAATTCAAGTAATAGGATAAGTAATACTTCTCAATGAAACAAAGGAATATTTGACGACATTTTTTACAACTAAAATAAGCATTATCTGTTAGTGTTGGCTTTGAAGTGGCCTCAAAACTCATACAAAGTCTCTAGAAAGTATATTCTTAGATAAAGAGTATAATTTTGTCTTTATCAGATTTTGCCCTCATTTTGTAGTATTTTTTTGTAAACTCGAATGAAAAAAAAGGTTTAATTCTATTTTTGAGTTAATATCTGATGAATATGTTGTTTGATAATACATTTAATTAAAAATGATACTCTTTAGAGTCTATGTATTACCTAATAAAGTTAATAAGTCTATGATCAACTTTTAAATGTTTACTAAATTAACCCTTCCTAAAGATCTTGGTAGACAAAAGTTTTCTTCATTTTTCCTTTTTTTTCGGCTATTGTTCATTTATTTTTTTCAATTCATTTATTTCATTTTCTGCCCCTTAAAAAGATGCTCAAAGGCTGTCAATTTTCAATGGGCCTCAACATTTTTCTGTTGTTTGAATTGTTTAGAATCTTGAATACTCAAAGGATAGATAAATAAATTTTGATGTCTTTTTGATAGTTTTCAGTTTTTGAATCAGGTGTGGATAATTTTGATTTAACTTGCTATTGCATTATGATTCTGGTTCAATAGAGAATCTAAACATCTATCCAGTATAATTTCCAGTTACAAGCTATTATAAATTTTTTTGTAGCTATATATTTTGAAAGGTCACTAGTTATATGTGGTACCTTTGATGAGTGAGGGAAAGAGGGGATGTAGCTGGAGTTCTGTGTAATGACGAAAGAGTGCAGTTGCGGACGACAAAGGATTTCATCTTCACATGTTTGGTTCTTCCCACTGCACATTGAGGTTACTGGAAATATTGAAGGTGGAAAGGGAGCCGATAGTTGCCATGACAGAATGGAGAACATATGCGCCAAGTATGAGTGTGGACTTGTAGCTGAGTTGAAGAAAAAGATGGAGATAGCTTCTAAGCTAAAGGTAGGAGCTCTGTGCTAAGTTGAAGTAGTAATTGTGTGTTAATGAAGCAAAGGTGACTGAAATGCTTTGAATCCATAAGGCTTAGAGAAGACCAAGGAATGATTATGGAGACCGGGTATAGGTGGTATGCCTAACTGCCAAGTTGTAGGTGATGTATTTGCGATTGCATATGAGTAACTTGTGGGCCATTCTCAGATGCTGGAAAACATACAGTGGACAGACTATCCAAGTCACAGAAAACATAGAGTTTAGCCCATGTGTGCTCCCCTAAGTGAGGAGAATTAGAAGGCAGATCATCATGACTGTTGTGAGATAAATGCATCAACATTTCATATACAAGAGATGGAGGTGAATGTGTTTTGAGCTAGAGAAGAAGACAAAATTGAAGAGCTGAGCGTATGATATACCTCGACATCTGTGAAATAAAATGGGCAATGTTTAGGACAGAGATTAGGAAAGTCTGGATCATCAGGAAGTCCCGCAAAATGATACCGATCCTAGAGAGAAGGGAAGGAGGAGAGAGAGAAAGAGAGAGGTAACAGACTTAAGAGAGCTGGGGCAAATAATCGAGTGAACATGTGCGTTCAGGGCTTTTATGGGGGGGCTGTTGATAGAGGGATGGAAGTTTTCTATATGGGAGCTACATTTAGGGTTTTGTAACAAAAGCTAATACTATTTATTTCCGCAATTAATTTCAGCTAAAAATAAGGGGCTGCTCGCCACACTATCATCAAACAACATATTCTTCAGATATTGATGCAAAAAATGAATTTAAAACCATATATTCATTCAATGATTTAATAATGATAAAATATGATAAAGATACAATTATATCCTTTAATTGTAAATTCCACTTTTTACAGACTCTGTATGACTAATGGTACCACATCAAAGCAATGAATAACAGATATTACTCATTTTAGTAATTAAAAATTGTCCTAAAATATTATTTTTCATTTCATATAATAGTATTACTTATTTTATCACCCAAATTTTAAAAAAAAATCATTATTACTAATTCTGCCTATGATATATGATTCGAAACAGAAAAAAATTATATAAAATCACACTAAAACATTTATTCATTTGAATTTATAAAAAAAACTAAAAAAAAACCAAAACAAATTAAACAACTTAATTAGTACAGATTCAGTTACAATATTCATACAACAATGCTGACATTCTGGTCTGATACCTTTTGACCGTGCCCTCTTGACTGATGCCATTTAATTCTATTAAATCATATTTAAATTATAAAACAAAATAAAAATTCTAGATTACGTTTCTTCAATCGATTATATTGCTAAAAAAATACCGTTATTGTTTAGTTTCAAACTGAAAACCGTTGATATTAACTAAAATTATTCCGCATGACGTAATGACAAACGTCGTAGGGGTCAAAAGAGAAAAAGTCGTGTTAAGAACGATTTGGATCTCGGTTTAGTAAATATTAGAAGCGCTTCTGTCATAAGTACGCAATTAGAATTTTAATAATCAATCTTTGTTTTTCCGTTTTTGGTCTTTTCCCGGTTACACATGCGCATCACACGAACACACGAGTAAACTTGACAGTCGGCCAGGTTGAAAATACCACTCCTATTGCATCATATTTCTTGAAAATTTGCGTCAATTTATAGCTATCTCTACAGCTGATTTCGATTCTTACTGGTACCTTCTCAGTGGAGGCCCTGTGCCCAAACCAAACTATACAACATCTACCTGTAAACTTTCAATTGGATTTCAAGGTTTGTTCAAACAAGCCAAGTATTGACTTACTGCTGTCAGTGTTTTTAACGCATCTCCTGAAAAGATGGCATACGTGTCACAATTTTTTGTTATTTGTGTAACCGTAGTTATATTACATTTGGGTCAAGCAAGAAAAATTCTTCTTCAAGATCTTCACACGGTGACTTTGAGACATGGAGAATGGACTACGAGTAGAAGATCTTCGCCTGTACCCCAACTGAAATGTATGGGGGGCACTGCTGGTTGTTCTGCCTTCGTCCCACAACACGTTCAGTGTTACAATCGAGGGTCGGATGGCTACGATGTTCAGTGGGAATGTAAGACTGACATGGATAATAATTATCGTTTTGGTAAAATTGACGTTACCTGCGAAGGCTATGATTATGCCGACGATCCCTATGTTTTGGCAGGATCTTGTGGACTAGAATATACAATTGATAGTTTATCTCACTCCAAAAGTTCTGGTTATAACTCTTACTCTGACACGAAATATGGTTATAACAACCATCAAACAAGTTTTGGCTCTGCTTTCGGATTTATTTTCGTCACAATGATAATATATTTTGTGTACAAAACCTGTTTTGCTGGTGATCACACTGGCAGCTACCCTAACACATCCGGTACCTACGACGAGAGGTCCTATCCCAGTGCTCCTCCTCCGCCTTATAGCGCTTATCCAAATGACTCCCCTCCACCATATGGATTTCGCCCTGAATATCAACAGCAAAAACAATACCCAACAACTGGACAACAAGATGGACAACCTGGATTTTTGTCTGGCATGCTTGCTGGTGGTTTGATGTATTACTTGTTTGGCAACAGCGGATCTGATTACAACCGATCTAATTACTACAGTCATGGATATCAAAGAGACTGGTTTGGCTCTCCTATCAATCCTGGTAGTGGAGCCTCCTCTGGTCATGGGTCAAATTCGGGTTCACGAACCTCTTCCGGGTTCGGTGGGACAAAACGGCGTTAGATATTGGTAACAAAATCTATGCAAGAAAGAGATTATTATGTGGTGTTGGGTTCTTCATTCATTTTCTTTTTTATAACGTTTTTTTTTGTATCTACTAATTTTGGAAGATCTGAAACTGATCTCTCTTTTGCTAACAGTATTACCAAGAAATTTATTATCATAAATTTGAAATTTTGTCGGTGCATCCCCTACGGAGGAATTGATAAATTTTGGCCTCCTTCACTTTCAGTGTTATTTCATCATTCGTAGAAGCGAGCGGGTGCATCTCTAAATAGCATCTTCGAACTGTTGATGAACTGAAAGGATTGTCCAAAGGCGAATCCTCATAATACAGCGCACTGAATTTAGAAATATACTGACCACCACATTAAACCTAGATTATCGAAGAACCAATAACAAAAAAAAAAAAATGATAAATCGAACAGCAAATTGAAAAAAACTTTTGAAAATGGAAGAAAATAACTCAAATTGTAAAAGAAAAAAAAATTGTAAAACCAATGTGCTAAACTTTACTACTGTATTCGGTATCTTCTAATCTTATCTTTTTGCAAATTTCTAATGGTGTGTATATATTTAAAGATGAATAATTCCTTTGAAGCTCCAACTACGAACGATTACGAATCAAATAAAAATAAAAACTTGCGCTGAGGTTCTCAATCTTTAAATGGCTACTTCCGGGTAGGCAAGTTAATAACTTTTATTTTTCATTACTCAAAATAAATTATATTACAAAAATATATTTTACTTTAATCTTTCATTAATTACTTTGATTAGTTTTGCAAAAAGACAAGAGGTAATTTCAGTTGATAATTATTGAGCTGATGGGGCAAATGAAAGCTGATAACTTGACTATTTAAAATGTATTTTGTTGAATTAAACAACAAAGGTGTAATTCAGGATTCAATTGCTTTCAAGTTTGCTATTAACCAAAGAAAATTAATTTCTTTTTTGATATTGGCAACACTTAAATTCAAAAATGAATATACTGTTGAAATATCTAAAAACGATGAATCATATTTTCTTTGTCATTTCCAACTGTACTTCTCTAAACGAACTCAAGAAGTTAACCATGTCCTATTATTTTCATTTCATTTATTAATAAATTATTTCTAAAATTGAATAAAAAAAAGATATTGTATATGAAAATGAATGTGTATAGCTCATGAGGCTTCATGTCTAATTTGTACCCTCTCACTTAGTGTTGTATTAATAAAATAAAAAAAATTAATCGATTTGTTATTGTTTACTTGGCGACTCCTATGTTCCTAAGTGCGTGCGTAACTACGTAGAACGTCTATACTAGTTTACCTCCCTTGTTTTTGCGAAATCCAAACCAAACAGTAATGAACAATTACCTTATATTCTTTCTTTAATATAAGTTATAATTAAATGAATTACACTTTCTTCTCTGATTGGAAATTAAATTGATTTTCATTATACGCGTTTGATTGTTTTGCCTTGCTTATTTCAAGTAAATCTTTTGTAATAAAAAAAAGCGAAGTCATAACCAAACCCCACCTTACCGCCAACACTAACCAATATGTCTAAGTTAACCGTATCCGCTCCCCACTATCCCCAGATTTTGTCTGCTTGATTAAAAGCGAAAACAGCCATTTTTATTGCTATACTTAACCAGAAGTAGCCATTTTGTTGCTGACATTTAAAACTCATCAGTGCAAGGTTAACAAGTTGATATTTATTTCACTTAACAACAAAAATGCCCCATTCATAATTATGTTGCAAGATGATATTTTTGTAAAATAATGTAAATTTAAGAGCAATCGTGTTGTAAATTTTGAAAATAAATTGTACAGAACATTACATGGAGTTTTTTTTTTTTTTGTTTATACTTTCAGAAAATACACAATTTCATGTTCTAATTGAACTGCCTTGGGCTAGTACATGAAGTTATCATGTTCAGATTCTTGTATTAATCAATTCTGTGTGAAAATGCTTAAAAATTGGAAAATTTGGAAGCTCAAATTTACTGGAAAAATCCAAATATTTTATCAATTGTCAAAACTAAAAGAAAGATATTCTTGATATGAATGTATTTTGAAATTGATATCGAAATACCACAGATAGGAGGAAAGAATGAAAATAGAAAAGTTAGCTACATTCAAGGTAAACATTTATGGTTGATTCAAAATAGAGGAACAACAATTATTCTCTTATATTAATGCACATTAGAATTACTTGATGAATTACAGATGAAATCACTGGAGTGAATTTATCAAATATTGTTTCATTGTTAGTAAATATTACTAAAGTCATAAAAATGTGGATGTAAACCTACTCGTTGAATTTTTTTCCCTGTATTTTTTATCTTGATTATTGCTCGTGAATTTCGTGCATCGTGTGGATAGTTGATAAATAAATCATCTTATCTGTGAAATGCTCATCATCATCATCATCATCATCTTCATCAGTCTTTTAAATGT
The DNA here is from genome assembly GCA_963457665.1 of Thysanoteuthis rhombus. Taxonomy (NCBI): domain Eukaryota; kingdom Metazoa; phylum Mollusca; class Cephalopoda; order Oegopsida; family Thysanoteuthidae; genus Thysanoteuthis; species Thysanoteuthis major. Next base: position 49,094,758 of record OY735208.1, on the reverse strand, counting down.
CTGTCGTTGGACATAGACCTTCCCTGGGATTCACCACAATTTTCTGTCATGGGCATCGGGGAGCTAGTATTTTCTGAATTTGTGTAGTTCATCTCTCCATCTTGTATTCTGTCAGCCTCAGTTCCGCATGTGATCTCTGAGGATCCATGTTGTGAGTCGTGATGTCTATCGGTTGTCTTTCATTCTTGCAACATGACCATCCCATTGCCATTTGAGTTTTTTAATAGATTCTATGATGTCTCGGACTTCCGTTCCCTTCCTGATATACTGTGCTGTCTTGTGATCTCTCCATGTAAGGTTGAGCAAGCTGTGCTCAGATTAGAAAATAGTGATAAGATATAGTAGATAAAATTATGTAGAAAAATATATTTTTTAGATATGAGCTTGAGTTCACCCTCAAATACTGTTTTGTCTTTTAACTATACTCCAGATCATTTGTATTTAAGTTATTCATAATTCCTTAATCTTTGTTTATCTAAAAGTTATGTGAAGGCAGCATGATTTAAGATAGGATTCTATGTTTAAAATTCATACAAATTTATGCCTTGAGGACAGTTCACAACTTTTATGGGCTTTATTTCTTGCCTTCATTCAACTTGATAATTTACAGATTATCTACTAGTGGCTGAATTTCAATAACTTTATATCAATAATGAAAATCTATCATGAAAAATGAATTTCTATCGAACTTCAGGAATATGATTTGTAGCTTTTAGTAATTTTCCAACTAGTATAGACGCTGTTCTGATATTCCTCTTTAACAGAACTATTAACAATCATAATTTAAGAAGTAGAGTCTTTCCAGAATGAATTTTAAAAGTCTTGAAAACACTTGACAATTATCTCTTATTCAAAGTAATGAATGCATTTTAGAGTGTTTAGCATATGGCTATTATGTACATAATCCATAAGTCCAATACGGTTATTAACTTCCACCTAACCTCTAGTCCAGGGAAGATTCCCCAATATCTTTGTTTTATTCCATTGGTTTTTGTATCTTATTATATACTAATATCTTCACAGGTACATTATGATTTATAGGATATTTCCTAATCTATAACTGGTATATAAAAGATTTTTTACCTATTGATTGAGAAAATTAGTATGGAACAGTAAAAACATTGGAATTTATAAAGAATTGTGCATCTTTTGGCTCTTCCATTTTATATATATTTATTTAAATTGATGAGTTATTATTTATGGAAAAATGTGGTGAAATAAAATTTTTCAATAACTTTGTAAAACTACACTCTAATACTCAATTTAAAAAAAAAGAAAAGAAAGATTGATGAGTTTATCTGTATAATACTAAAAGTCTAATTCTGTTTGTGACCTCTTAGTAGCCCTAGTGGTGATTTATAGCAAAATGTATTGAACTAAGGTATGGTACCCTCAAAATGTGCTAACTTGAAGAATGCAAAAAAAAAAAAAAAAAAAAAAAATCCAGGTAATCTGAGACTTGATATTATTACTTTGGGGTATGTATATACTTACCCTTATTTATATTATAACAACCGATTTGTTTAGGGAGTTGACAATCCAGTGCTAATTATAGAGAAGTCTTTCTCTTATTCATTCGTAAATGCATAAAAATCCAAGATCATTCTGATCACCTCAAATTGCATTAACTATTTATCAAAGGTTGAACCAACGGTAACCGATTAGATATATTTTTACTTGAAGATTCATTATACTTTTCCATTTGTATAATGACTGAAAGCTGTACACACATTTTCAACATCTGTTACATTGTAGGTTTTGTAGAATAAGGCAAAATGTAACAAGGTAAAAACAGAAGTTTGAGAAATAAAATAATCAATATAAGGTGAGCTGGAGGTATGAACTGGGAATCGACCTAGAGTTTACAAGTATTAATCTGATATGATCCAGTTGTATCTATCACTTTTGATCCCTTGGTCTGATTGATAAAAGGTTTTGCGCTTATGGTAGGGGCCATGTGTTTTGTTGTGTACATGAGAGACCACCCATGGATAAGGAATACTGTTAGGACCATAAATAATCCAAAATGTCATTTTGGTTGAGTGTTGTTTGACCCCACACAGCTGATGATAGGCTTGGGGAAGTCTTCTGGGAAACTATTTAATTAAAAGAAGGGAATTCCCCCCTCCCCCAGTCTCTTGAAAAGTGGATAATGACCAATGTAGTTTAGTGATTAATGACTGCTTGTATACATAGGTTAAAGACCACAGACCAGATAATCTGGTTTTCCATACTTCGTCCATCTGTGTGGTAAAGCTGATTCTTCATATATGTGAAAGTTGAACTTCTATGAGCATAGAATTAAGTTTGAAATTGGAGGACTTATTGGAAAGATTCTTCATTGTGCCCTAGCTATGTAAAACCAAACTCCTCCAGGGATCCTGAGTACCTTCAAGAAGCTGGTAGAATAGATGATAGTTGTAGAAATGAAACCGCATTCATCCATCAATGGAATACATACAAAACCCTCTGCATAGCAAAAAGAAATGACAACTACAAAAGAGAGTGACACTTTACCCCCAAGGGATTACAAGAAATTAGCTAACTTCAGAACACTACTATACCCACCTCTTTCTTGTCTTCACATTGGGGGGTCCAGAAATAAGAATAGCTGGTGAACAAACATTCAAGAAAGGATGACCAGCAAACAAAAGATCATGGAGAGGGTGAAAACTGAAATGGTCGAAGGAGTAAGAAAAGAAAGATTGGGGAAAGTAATCTAACTGGGCATCATAAAATCTAAGTAATGAGTTTCAAATTCTGGTTGTCTATCAGTCATTGAGGACCCGTTGTAGAGAAATGCTGTATTTGTAATCATTTTGATCTTCTCAAATCACTAGTACGATAGTAGTATGAATGTTACAATCCAATAGATGTAGAATTTAAACCTGTTGGATACTCTTCGTACTACTGAAATGTCACCTCCTACCACTTCAACAGTGCCAAGTCTAGCTTTTGTGATATAACCTTGTTCTGGAAGGTTGAAGCCATAGACTGAGAGAGAAGACACAGGTCGTTCTTGGAGTAAGAGAAAAAACACTGGTTGTGCATGAGCAACAGAGAGTGAACTGAGTTATGGGTCAAGTAACTAGAAGCTCTTTCTTACTTTGTGCAACCAGGGAATGAGGTCAGTTGCGATTAGAGTTGACGAATAAAACAAAGTACAAAGGGGATTCCTGTCATACATGGAAGTAGGTTATTGCTAAACAATAACATAATCCAAGTGCCACATTTCATGGCATGTGTTGCTTCAATCTAGATTTGCTCAAAAAAATGATTGTGATAGGAAGAAATAATGACAAGTTTTGCACAACCAGATTCCTATGGCTGCAGGAAATAGCATTACTGTTTTGAGTTACAATTTTTTTCAAATAAACCCATCTCTAAGATGGATGTCACATATTTTGCAAAAACAAATATTTCAAATTATGCTCCAAATGGTTATGAAATATCAGTTTCTTTCTTTACAAATTCAGTATTGTTGGTAAAGATTACCAAGTAATAGTAGAAATATGATGTACATTTTTGAAGGAAATATCCTGAAAATTAACTAATATTGAGGACAACATCAAGAGAGAGATTTGTGGATTCTGTTCTGATCTGGATGCTGTCTTCAGTATTTATGTTAATTTTCAGGATATATTTTTCAGAATACAGATTTATTCATTGCATTTTCAATATGTACATCATATCAGATACTAAATAAAATACTTGTGAGATGGTTTTGTAGCATCTGGTAGTTATAATTATCAACAAAAGCAATGTATTTAGTATAACTGCTGCAATCAATCCAGTTATCAATCCCTATCATAACTCTTGATCCTGATCAAATGACGAAATATCTCTCCTAGTTATGGTGTGTTCTTGTATATAACTTTCTGCAGTCCAGACCACTTGGAAGAACTTCACAATTTTCAATATGAAGACAGCAATCATACCTGGCCATTGATTTCATTAAAAAAAAAAAATCATATCTAGATTACTTTATAGGCAATTCATTAGGTTATTCTGTATCAATCGTCTTGAAAGAAAAAAAATGTGGCAATTTACATGATCATAATTTACACTGATTGTATCTGGATTTTTGATAACTTGAATGAAATTTAGACTAATATCAATGTTGTTTTTGTCATTTTAAAATAGCATTTGTATGGGTAATGTCTAGATGTTTTTTTGAATAATCATTTTTTCATTTTAACTTACAAAGCTGAAACCTACCATGGTTCATGATATATAGCAGTGATTTCAAAACTGGATGTCTACAGAAGTGTCCCGTCTGAACCTGACATAGCGAATCAAATGCTAAAAATAGAAGTCCGCCAGAATACTTCCTTTATAATAGAGGTCTTTGAGTTTTCCAAGTTTCAAAATCACTGTTATACAGTATCAGCTATAGTTACCATCCCTGTAATGCCTGAGCAGTGAAAATTAAAACTGAATTGACTAATAAGATGTAATTGTAATCCATTCTTAATGGTTTTGCTATTCGGATACCAAAAGTAACAAAAATTATGAAGAACAAGTATTAAATTTCAATAACTGCATATTCATTGAATTTTGGTTAGTTGGAAGTCTTTGTGTAAGAAGAAGAAAAATCTGACAAGAATTGATTGCAGATCAATTTAAAACTCAGTTTATTTTTCCAATTGTTTCTAAGCTATAAGTGGATCAAGTAGCAGTATAATCTTGATTTGAAAGTGACCCTTGGCAGAGCAGTTCCAATTCACTTCAAGTGTACAGGAACTGCTCTGTCAAGTACTACACAATCTTCCACTCCTATGTCACATCTGTTCTATTTCAGTCAGATTTTCACCTTTATATTAATCCACCACACCCTTTAAATTTGTATCTTCATTTGAAAGGCTAGCCTCCTGTTTTTTAGTGGCTGGTCAAATTTATGCACATCTTTAATTCTATTTCTTGATAAACTTTAGTCGTTTGATTGTCTGAAGATCTCTCAAAAGTGCTAAAAATAAAATACACAAGATAGAAATACAACAAAATCTGAGTGCCACATTTCATACACTAATATTTGTATTATTATTATGAAGCTGTAATTCAGGATTTTATGCACTTGAAAATTTTTAAGAAATATATCAAATCTTCAAAAAGTTCACTCAATATTTCTATTAGTCATGAATAGTCATCTTATCTTCAAAGACAAATGATTTCTTTGAACTTATGTAGCCAAGTTGACAGCATAGTAAGAATGGTATAACAACCATTTCATTTATAGTTTATCACAAAATAAGGAAAAATCTTCAGAATTTTAATTTTAAGAAAAAAAAAGTTTAACATATATGTTATTTTAAAGCTTTTTGATTTCAGTTGGTTTAAGATATAAAAAAAATCAGAATTATGTGAAATAATCAACTTAATGACTAATAAAAGTAAGCAACTGACTTTCAATTTTTACCATCTCCTGCATTGCTTATTATTTTCATGAGAAATATGCATAAATACATCTATAATCAATTCAATAAGTAAGCAACATTTAGATCTTATTACTTTCTCTCTATTTGGGGACAGTCTATGCACTGAATATAAAAAAGACAATGATAAGCATAAGACTACATAGCCAAAGTGCTAATTCAGATATATATTGTGCAGACGTAGAAGATCCTATCAGTACAGTGCTGGCCACACAGTCACATAAGTCTTTTCCTCTTTAATCAGCTTTAATAAAGAGATTTTCAAGAGACCACTCTTGTATTATTAAGAAAAAAAGAAAACAAAGTGTTCTGAAGTTAATGATAATTTCACATAGGTCATTCTTTCCTCGATCTTGACTCAATTAGGAATGGAATATCAGTGAAAGTTTGCTGAGAAATGATCAGTGGTAAAATTTGTAAAATATAACTATTTACTTTCAATTGTAAAATATAATTATTTACTTTACATGAGTAAAAAAGTGACACAAACGTCCTAAATATTTATCTTATACTAAAATATGTATCAGAAGGAAGTGGCATAATCAATAGCTTTATCCAGTAGAGATAATTCATGACCTAATCATCACAGGTTTAGATATTAGTTCATCAATACCATATATATGAATATGGGAAGTGAAACTGATCTTGAGATTTTCTTATCATTTTATGTCTGTTCTTTATAGTTGATTATGATCCTTCAAAATTTGTGTTACTTAAAAATCTAGCTTTAAATTAATTGAAAATGAATATTAAAATGAGTTGAATTCCACCTTGCATAATCAAACAAAAATATTTAAAAGATTTTCTCATCATAAATACATTTGAGATGAGTACTATTCATTTTCAGTCAGAATCGGAAGAATGTATTAAAAGAAAAACAGCACTAATAATTCCTGAATTTCAAAGGCTGAAAAATGAGCATTTTTATTATGTATCATCAAGAAGTAATTTGATGAGTTTTGTAAACTCTTCAAATGTTATGGATTTTCGTGGAATGCGTAATAGGCACTTGTGATTCTCAAACTGCATATGTTCCAAACTGCTAACGAATTTCACAAATAAAGTCTGTTGTGACATGCAGTTTACGCCAGTCCACTGCTGCAGCAGATTTGAAAGTTCAGTTGAAGATAATTCCCAGAGTAATTTCTCCAGGTATGTTTGTAATAATTTTTCTATTTCTTTATTATTATCATCAAGACTATGTTCATACTTAATCAATTTGCATATCCGTGACGCTTCAGGTGTTAAAGCTTGATACAAGGATTCAACATCACTTTCAGAACATGCCATGAAAATTCTACTACAGCAGTGGTCCATTCCTTCTTTGAGTTTCACAAGAGCCCAATAGGGCTGATAAATGAGCAAACTTTTTGCAATGCAGAGAAGAATATCAGGAAATTGTCTTGATTTGTCTATCTCACAGCCGTGCATCCACAAGAAAGCAGATAAATCTTTTTTGAGATCAAGAGAAAAATATGGTTCTGTTGCTTGAGATTGAGATTCTTGTATAGCACATTCCACAACTCTTTGTTCGAATCCACTGAGACAGTTGATAAAGGATTTCACAGTCAATTCATTCGAGCACTCATGACTCAGCATGAATGTGGCTGAAGCCAAAGCAAACTGGATAGGCCAATAATTACATAAAATTAGTCCATGGGCTAAAATGCGGCCAAGAACTTCAAACATATCCTCATCTGCTTCTGGATTGATGACTGGGTAAAATTCCATGTTACCAACAAAGTTTTTATCAAATATTTTCTTCCAAAAAATACAGAACATGTGTCGTGTTTGAAAAGCAGGATCATTTGATGAACTTAAATTGGGGTCATTATTGAATGTTACTCGAATATCATAGTTACAAATAGTTTGTTCACAACGATACAGTTCCAAGAGATTGCCTACAATGGAACGTTTGTCCATTTTTAAGTTCCTTGTTTCTGAAAGTGTTTGCTTGATAAGAGAAATCCTTTGAAAGAATTCTGAATGTTCTGAAAATACAAAATGAAATAACATGATTAAGATTTGAGCAGAGAAATATTCAGTACAATTTTTATAATTTACTTTGATGTAAATGATTGCTAGAGTGTACTTTTGAATTTGTTATATTACAAATGACTTTTTCCTCTCATAAAAAACAAAGATAAAAATAAGAGCAAATTATTTGAAAAACTAGTTGAATTATGTAAAATAAGAAATATGCAAAAGTAAAGTTAAATGAAATGAGCAGTTTTCATTTTAAGAAGTGAAATTGATAATCAAATTTCTGAAAAGCACACACAAAGTTTATTAGTTTTCATTTGAAGCTAAGAGTTTACCAATAAAAAAAGAAAATAATTATATGAAGGTTATAATTTTGAGCATTAGTAATAATTTGACTCATGAGTCAGGAATTTAGTCATTATAGAACTTGATTAGTCATTAAATATTGGCTGAGAAATTTGAATATCAAATAGGACATTTGGGGAACTACTATTATTGTCACTGTTTTGTGGCTGATATGGGTTATTCACATTCCGTTTCATGAGTTTTTATGCTTGTCCATCTTTTACAAACTCAACTGCCAATAAAGCAGAAGGGAAAATATCAAGATGTTACTTCTTGTGCAAAAAATACTTTGAATGTTTGGAGTTTCAAAACATTTTTTTCTCTTTTAATTCAAATAAAAATATTCTTCTCAATTGTACATTCATACTATGGTCTTTAAATGTAAAAAATGTTTGCACTTAAAGATTGTAACCAGAAAGTTATCTTAGAAAACACTCCATGTTATCAAGTTGGCCAAAAAGTTTGTTTGGTTTAAGTAAGAATAAGAGACAATTTTCACATTTTTGACATTTACTTCATTCAGCAATATATTTACCATTTTGGTTCACCATTTTTTGCCATCTTTCAGGTAACTTCAAAATTCTATCCTTCAAGATCTTGTTATCTTTATCAGCAAAGACCTACTCTGGATACTTTTTATAATCTTTCACATTTGACATTTTTTTCATCAAGAAAACTTTGCAAAGTAAATACTAATCTGAAGGTACAATATTTGCTGAATACAGTGGTTGAGTGAAAACTTCACAACCAAGCTGTAACAATTTTGGTTGGTCACTAAAGAAACAAGCAGTCTAGCATGGACCTGATTGAATATTATACCCTTTTAATTGACTAATTCCAGCATCTTTTTGTTAATTGCTGTCCTCAATTAGTCTAATTAGAAGCAGTACTCAGTAGAATCAATTGTTTGGTTTTCGGAAGGAGCTTATAGTAGATTACCCACTTCCAATCCTACCGTATACATAGCATTATGTTCTACTGATGGTATCATGTATGGTTGGTGATAATTCATTTCAGTTTCCACATGATATCTTGTATTCTATTTTGTTGTAAATTATCCACTTTTCATCGCGACATATTTTAAAGACAGAACATTTTCATTATATTCTTGTAGCGAATTGTATATAAAAGATTACGATCCAGTCAGTACTCAATTTGAATATTTTAAGCATGTTGGCTATTTCCTGCATCATATAACATTGATAATTCTCAGCGAATGTCTTGATTTGATTGCTTTCAATCTAAATCTAGCTACCCAGCAATGCAGCATCATTCAGTGTTAAATCACTGGCATGAAACTTTGAAAACTACTTTTGACATGTTTGATCATTCACTCCATAAAACACACAAACTTTTGGTGTTTCATTTGTATTTTTACTTTTATTGAAATAAAAAACATGAAACATAAAAAAATGTTGCCTATTTTATTCTTTCTTTAAAGTTAGAAATGATAAAAGAAATACATCAATTGGGATAAATTTGTCAAAAAAAGAAAAAAATGCACACCAATGATTGTCACAGTACAATAAAAGTGACATTTTTGAATGGAGTTGGTTAAAAGTAAAAACTCCTAATGCCATTGAACAACAAAAAAAAGAATTAACTTTTTGGCCAACCTAATACATGGGATATGAAATAAAGTACTATGCACATTTAGCTATTAACTTTAGTATCATGAACTTCTGTTGCTAAATACATCACAAAGCCATTCATCTCTACTTCTTTGCACAGTAAGTAAACATTCCTAATGCTACCTAATGACAAAAGAATCTGAACCTATAGAAAATGATACAATGAATATAAACATTTGGTATCACATATATCTATGACACTACTATAAATGGAAATATAGTCAACATACAAGTATTTGAAAATTAGTGCTTTACAGAATTCCCCTCTTTTGAATATCTAACTCAAAATCAAATCACAGTTTTAAGATAGGAGAAATATATGAATTCAAAATAATAATAATGAGATAACTTTAATATCTTTCCCTTACAAAAAAATGAAAACACTACCTGATTCAAATCTTTGAAATGGCTTGATATCTCGTTCAGGGGATGGTGGAGAATTCTGACAATTTTCCTTCAAAAAAATAAGTTTCAAAAGTAAATGTTACATGTACAACTTGATCATATGATTACTACAGCAACTGTAGAAGTAAAACATAAAATATGTAAAAAAAGAGATTAGTAAATATAATTGAAATGTCTATGAGGTAACCATATATAATTTAATCTGACAATTTCTTCAAGACTTTGTTGATTTTATGACAATGTTTCAACTTTCTTTGTTGCTGCATCTGGTAATTTAGATTTGATTTTTTGAATGAATCTTTGTAGATCCTCCAGAAAATGATATTGTTCACAGCCCTTGCTTTTTGTCATTTTCAGTATCCATACAAGAGATCGAAAGTGATGACTATTTTTTTTCATCAATCATTCCTTCTTAGGGCACCACACTACTGCTCCTTGAATAGAAGAAAACTCTGGAGAGCACAAATCTTAAGGACTCTAAATTCTATTCCTAAAGTATTACAGGACAATAATCTGATGGACTGACATGTGGCTAGAGTTTGTCTCCTTCCCTGGAGTTGTTAGTTGAAATCCTGAATTAGGCAGCATAGAAACAGTGTGATGCCATAAGGGGGGGTGGATTGCCAGAAAGAAATGATGAGTTCAAATCCCTTCAAAGTATGACAAAATATCCGCCTGGATGAAAGAAAAGGTTTTATTTAAATCTCCCTGCAGGTTACCATATGTGAAAATAGGCAGGCCTTTAAAACATTGGGATAAAAACAATAAAATGAGTATACAGGTTCGTAATAAGAAATACAGATCTGATTAGTTGCTTAATAGAAACTGTCCTCTAACTAACATCTTTTGGCAACATGCCATGATGGGGCAGGAGTGATCAATAAAAAAAATTAGAAAAAGGGGTGATCAATGAATAAGTTACCATTTGCTGGGTAGTGATCACTAGAAAAAGTCTGAACTAAAAAAAAACAAGTGTGAATGCTGCTGGACACAAACTAAGGGATCAATTTAGCATAAATTTAAATTGAACACCCACTAAAAACCCATTATGGGGAGAATCTTCAGAGAAAAAAACAAAAAAACAAAAAGATTTTTTCTAGCCATATAAAGGAGTAGATGTTTATATTATCAACCCTCTAACTCCATTGGTTCAGCCTCTACATGTGATACATACATAGCCAACCAGCCAGACCAACTTCATAAATGAAGAAACCTATGTTCGCAGTTTTGGTTGATAGTTTCTGATAAGCAAGGAAACAATTATGCAACAGCTGGATTGCTTGCATGTATATGCAAATGAGTTCCTTTTTTCACAGCGATAAATAATTGACAAAAATACAAATAAAAAAGAGAATAAAAATGAAATTGAATTTTAAAGATTTTTGAATATTTTATATGACACTCACCTCTTGATTATAAGTTCCAATTTCACTGGTCTGCAATACAGCAGGTGACTGTTGAGGTGTAGAACCACTGATACTAGGTGATTGGACTATGCTTTCTTCCTCTTCATCATCTTCAATGTCTTCAATACTTTCTTCAATAAGTCGATTTGGAAATTCCCCTAAGCTACTTGGATTATGAACCACGGCTGAAGGAGGATTAGATGCCTCAGGCTGCAACAAAAATGTTAGTTATGATGTTTGGAAGAAAAAAAGAAGTTTTTTTAAATAACAATGTTCTTATTATTACCAATTATAGATGGGCCTTTTGATATCTTATTCTGTACTGAACATTTCATCTGCTGAAAATTCTTTAATAGTAGTAGTAGTAATATTTAAGATAGTGATAGTGATACTGCAAATAGGTTTTTATAAGGAAAGTATCTGAATTATTCCACAGACGAAGATAATAATTCCCAAATACATAGAATGGTGAATTTTTAGTGAAAAGCTATCATAGTTTTTAAAGATTTTGGCTAGTGAGTAATTTTTCCAGGATATTTCCCTTATTGATAAGTGACTAACTGAAGAAAGCCAATAAAGGTTAGACTATTACAAAATTTTTCTTATACTTGTCTCAAATAAATGTATGCTTATTTCTTTAAAACTTCCTTAAACTTCTCTCCTTTATTTAAAGCAGGAGAATAACTTGAAAATTAAAAAATTATCAAGGTAAAATGGAAATCATACCGAGTTGAAGATAAAAAATTATCAAAAATCTGATTTCTAGACTGTGCTTCAACAACTATTGAAATGAAAATTGATGTTTGAGCATTTGTAATTACAAATTCTTTGTATGAAGGGAGGTAACCATTCAATGCTATACTAAAATAATTCAACTCAAAAAATTGACTTTAATTTTTGTACCTCAAAAAATGTTTTCAATTCCACAGTTTATACAAATAAGGTCGCATAAAAGTAACCCTATTGTACTAATTATCGAAAATTAAATGTCAAAAAAAAAAAAAAAAAGTTTGTGGAAATACAATGGAATACCCTCAAATTCACTCTTTTTCTTTCCGGGTTAATTCGCAAAGTAGTAACATGAGTATGTGAAGAGATTCGGTAGCCAATAGAATTGTGGCAAAATCAGCATCAGCATAAACAGATTTAGGATAATGAATGCCACCGTTGCATTCAATATCCCAGGCATTTGTCTTACACCTTGACAATGTCAACATTACTTGAACCATATCAGGTACAGAAGCTTTCATGATCAGGTAGGATTCAAAATAGTTACCACAGGATTGGCAGATAGTACAAGAGAGGATAATCAAAAATCAATAATAAAGAGGAATGCATTGCTAATGGCCATCTAGTCATAGAGACATTCTCTAACTCAATTTGCATTACTCCTTTTAGAATTTTCGAAATTTACCAATTATTGAATTATATATATGTAACTATTCATATATATATATATATATATATGATAATTGATAATTAATAATTGTGTCATCCACAGATAGCTGTTTAGTTGTATTACAACTCTTCAGTGTAGCTATAGACTATCCAATATCCCATCCAGTACCACGAGGTAGGATCGAAACCTTTGCTTTAGACTCAGAGGCTGGCATTACACATCTGCCCTATACAGAACTGAAGAGTCAGTAGGACTGAATTTAAGCGATATATTTACTTATGCATAATTCCCCATCGACCAGATTGCTCCATTCCAGAGTTGGAAAAGTGGGAATACATATATATCAATTTAATAAATTCAATTTTTAAAAGTAATTTTTGATTTTTGACAGTTTTTAACATTGATCTGAAATCAAAGTGCTGGTTTAAGTATTGTCTTCCAAAGAACTTATTATCATAGTAAAGACATACATTGTTCTCACCATTCTTGTGATAAATCTGATATAAGAAATGAAAGAATAAAGAATATTTCAACACAGCGATCAATTTTAATTTTCTAATCTTAATTGTTGGGTTTCAATAATGATATCACATCCATCAATTATTTAATGAGAATAAATGATTGCCAAATATATAGTTAATAAAGAGCACATTACTATACTTACATATGGTAATATAATGATAGTTCCTTGATATTTTGCATTTTTAATTCCTCGTGGTGTTTTAGCTTCAATGCGCACTAAGTTTCTCTGTCGATCAATCCTATAAAGTTCATAGTACTTTCCTTCCAGTTTAGGATAGATACTCAAAAGAAAACAGCGAAAACTTTCTTCATCATGGCTGAGACGAATATAAGTTTTCTGTGGTTTTCCTTCAAAGAAATCTTTTGCAGGGAATCCTACAATTAAAATCAAAGAGTATGAATGTGAGTTTTTAAGAAGGAATAATCAATTTTTATTACTAAACAATAAAAGTAAATAAAGTGAAAAAAAAAATCAGTGAATGACTATAACTTATCAAATCTCATTCAGTATATACTGGCTGTCATATACTGACAAACCGTGTGAAAAAAGACAAAGGAAGAAACAAGCATGATTTTCTCTATGTAAAAACACTTCTGTTTGGACCCAGGCCTATGGTGATGATGTTACACTTGGCTATTCTATTGTAGTTTTTGGTTTGATTAGATTTTTTTAGCAATAGTAAGAACTAAGGCATTTCAAATTGGAGATAATTCTCAATACAAAAATTGAATGTCACCTCCCTTAGTAATCTTACTTTTAGTCAATATGAGGATAGTAAAGTCTGATTCACCAATTATTTCATAAATAAAAAAATATGCTAAAAAAAAATTCGATGAATTGAAAAAGAGCCAAGAGTGAGATGCAGATTTACAGGAGCCAAATGCACCAAAAAGAAACTGAATCTAAATGCCTTGGTAAGGCGTACGGAATATTTCAATCATTCTGATTTAATATCCGACAAAAAAACCCTGTACATTATCTCCCTTGAAAGGTGGAGATTAACTCCCTTGATTCACAATGACCGTCGCTGAAGTCTCAGTTAAGCCAAGCATCTTAACTGTGTCTGAACAAGATGTAAAGTTCAGCTGCTATCAAACTAACAGCTTTCTTTTTGCACTTATTAACTTCCATGATATTTTGAATGTGGCTGTATAATTTATAAACAGAGTTTCAGTTCAAAAAGCTAATCAATGAGATTAACTACTAAAATTTTCATAATTCAATAACATGAACAATTCCAACTGAAATTCGATGCAAAAATTAGACATCTCTAAACATTTTATCTCACAGATGTAGACCAACTGCAGATAATTACTTGGAGCAATACAGCACTTACCAAAAGATATAAATCAATAAACAACAAATTTGATTTATGTGACAAAATCTCAGATCACTGGATAAAATCAAGTATTCATCCCGATGAATATGATAGCTATTTACAAATGTTTGAAGTTCATACAGAGAAAAGAAAATTACTTACAAGCTGAAAATGAGAATTGACTTTGAAATTAAAAAATATGTAAAATATATCAATTATATTGTGTATGTAAGCAATTCAGATTTGAATTACCATACACATTCATTTGAATACTGCTAGGCAAGCTTTCTTCCACTAGATTTGAAAATATAACTATATACCAAATTCTTGACCAAGTGACATCACAAAGCAATGATATCCTAACACATCTATGATGTGGTAATTGCACGGAATCATAAATTTCATCAAACAATTCAAGGTAAACAACTTTAGTCCAAATGTGAAAGCACAGAATCTCTTGGATATTTAGAATGATATCTAAAAATGAATTCGGGTTGACTCAAAAGAAATGTTTGAAATCATGCATGTTTTCGAATCAGTTGATCCTAAATAATAAAAAAAAAAGATCAACAAGATTTTGAGAAACAGTAATGTCTTACCGTATCCTTTCTTTTGGTATTCATAGACAAGTTCTTGTTCTCTTGGATCTGCAGAAGTGAATCTTGGAAGACGGGCAGTCACACTTGGCAAACAAAAGAAAGCAGTTCTGAAATAGTCCTTCTCCTTGGGACCTCTTTTAGATCTTTCTTTTGCAGGGCGAGGACGAGATCTTAACATTACCGGTTGAGGATATGAACGTCCTTTCTCTCCTTGTATAGGTCGTTTATAATAAGCACAATTATTTGAATTCACAGGCATTTCACTTGGAGAGGGGTTTATAGAAGACATGCTACACATTGGTGTGTTAATATTGCTGACACTACCAACCACAACATCATCAACACGATTTATACCCATTTCTTCCTGAACTCTGTTTATTGAGGAATTATTGGATATATCGTTTCTCATTATATTCACTGTATTAATTGAGCTTTCCTCTTGAACTCTATTGGGGGAATTCATAGTAAAAGATTCTTGATCCTCAGTACCAACTGAACTGAAAGCTCTGTTCACAGGAGTAGTAGGGTAAGTTTCTCGGCTCATCATAGAGGCACCCGTATAGGTTTCTCTATTTATAGGGGAAGTTATGGCAAAAGAGTCTCTGATAATTGGTGAATTGTCAGTAAAAGAATCTCTTGTGACAGAACAATTCGTTGAGAAAGAGTCACGAGTAACAGGGCACATTGTATTATTGGTATCTCTGCTTAAATTAAAATTATCTCTGCTGAGAACAGAATTACAATAAGTCTCTCTATTTATAGGAGTTGTAAAAGAGTCTCTATTCACTGTTGGTATTATGGGTTGTTGTGGATTATTCACAACAGAAGAAGAATTATATGTATCTCTGTTTGATGAAGAGGTGACAGGGAAGGTATTTACTCTATTTACTGTTGAAGCAGTAGAATATGAGTCTCTGCAACCTGGAGGAGTAACAGCAAACATATCTCGATTCATGGTTGAAGTATTTAGCAGAGAATTTGAAGCTGTGCCATTGAAACCATCCTTAAGGACAGGTGAATGGACAGAGAAATTCTCCCTATTTCCTGGAGAAAAACTTTCTCTGTTTCCAATAGCAGAAGATACAATACCATAGGAATCTCTATTTATAGGTGGTGTCAATGTAATTATGTCTTTTGCAACTGAATTATTTATGGATATAACTTCAGTTGTTCTGTTGGTTGCTGGTTTTATATTAACTTCACTAAGTCTTTGATTGTGTGAAGTGTTATATGCATCTCCTATATGATTAGAAGTGTCCATATTTTGAGAATTTGTCATGACTTGTGAACTGTATGTGTTAGAATTATGGTTATCCTGTTGCTGCTTTGTGGGATTGCATTGCATTGAAGTAGGTATTGCCAATGTTTCAGTAGCACTGTTCATTAGTAATTGAGTTGCTAATTCAGTAAGAGGATTTTGTCCAGCAGTATTATTTGCTCTAGCATTACTCTGTTGGGCTAGAAGGGTTGCTAATTTGAGCATCACTTTTGTATTATCATCCATTGTTTCGATAAAGGAATTCAAATGCGATATCTGGAAAAAGACAGAAAAAAACAATTAAAATGATAGTAATGTCAAACTAAACACTAGTTGAGATGATTTCAAAACTCTCAAAAGTTGAATCTTCCTCAAAAAATATTGCTAATTGAAAAAAAAAATAAGCAAATCTAACAAAGATTTTGGATGGATAATCTATGTAATGTCTTTACTGCCTTGAAAATGCCCAAGTTATATTTCAAATCAAATATCAACTACATGAATGCAAAAAGTTTTGAAAAGAAAAAAGAATTCCTATAAGAACGATTAATCTTTTTAAAAAAGCAGACCTATATTACCATTTTGACTACTGAACAAAAAGCAATCGAAAGTTAACTCTTGAAAAATATACAGATATATGTATACATACTGGCTGTTAGCTGTCAGTATGTACTGGTTGAAATGAGTATACTCTACCTTTCATATATTTCTTGAGAAGGAAAAAACTGTTTACAAACAAAAAGAAAAAGGTCCGGTTAGTCATGCAATAGAAACTGCCATGTAAGCAGCATTTTTAGGTAGCATGCCATGATGAGGGTGATCAATCAAAAATTTAGAAAAAAAGTAATCAATAAATGTTACTTTCTGGCTTTTTTGGGGGGTAGTTATCACTGAAAAAAAATGTCCAAATATTAAAAAAACAAGCATAAATGCTGCTGGACACAAACTAAGGGATCAATTTAGCATAAAATTACATTGAAAATTGACCCCCCCCTCATAAAACCTATTTAGAGGGAAATTTTTGAAAAACAAAGAAAAGTTTTTCTAGGCATGATAAACAGTAAAAGTTCAAATTTTCAGCCCTCTAGCTCCATTGGTCCGGCTTGTACACATGATATATACATGGCCACACCAGATCAAAAACAGAAGAAACCTATGGTGTAGACAGTTTCAAATAGTTTACAAAAAGTTGAACTCATAGTGGGAGATAAGCCGAAAATTGTTCACTTTGGGTTAAAAGATCCAGTCACTTCCTGCATCATGCACAAATGTGCCTCCAGTTGTCAGACCAAAACCTGATGCTACTGTTCCTCGTGTAAATGTACTGGTTATGCCAAGGAACTGCTGAAGAAATCTGAGCTGACAACGAAGATTTTATTTCATTGCTTGCTTCTATAAGTCCTGCAACAATAACAGTCTTCATATCACTTTTACTAGAATGTGCACATTCTGTCACCATGATACAAGATGCAACAGCTGAAGTTGAGGCTGTAACTGAATACCACAATCCAAGCAAGGTTCCGCTGTTAGTAATGGACCAACCACTATTCACTATAGCCAAAACTATACGATGGAACTTCCCTGCTACACAGAGAAGATGAATATTTAATAGTCTTAGGTGGATTTCACATTGAAAGTTGCAGTTCTTAAGATCATAGGTAATTGGCTTGACAGCATAGGTTTCAAAACAGCTATCTCCAGTGCTTGTATTGCTACAGATGGGGTGAGCTGAATGTTGAAAATTTAACCAGAACCAGACATACCCATAAAGTGACAGCTGCCGCTCTCATCATGCATATGACAGAAACGCAATGAAGAGCAACAATTGGATTATGCAGCCTGGAGGGAGAAGATCTCTACTAAACAATAGTTCCAGTACTTGGCATTTGTTCTGGAACTCAAGCTTAGCTTTCTTCAGTTTATCTAAATAATCAGGGGGATTTTTCTCTGTATATGAAATCACTTTTCTTTTGTTCATGTACAGCTTGGACAATATCAATTATATACAGTGGCTCTCTGTTTATATCAGAGATATGTATACCCTTTGTCAATTAGGCATGCCTCCATTTAAGAAGAAAAGACAACACACCACTTCGGTGTTATGGTACTCAAGCACATGAACACGTAAATCCCCTTGTGGAAAGTGAGGTTAGGGCTGTTGGCTTGAGATAGTCCAAGTGCTCTACAATGCTGGATGGTAGCAGGGCCTGAAACATCGAGGATTATAGCCGAGTTTGAAAATAGCCCCATCAATGATTTGACAACTAATCATGAGCAAACCATGTCAGCTCAAACTAACTTCGCCGAGGAAATGGAATCTCTAGTGAATGTATTTGGAGAGATGGGAAACCCATTCAAAGAAGACATTGGTAATTTGCTAATAGAGGATACACAGACCATTATAGACTCCGTTATTCACAGGACAGTAGGAAATGTACACGAACAGGGAAGATAGGAGTAATATGAACAATTCATCTAAGAGAGGTTTGTAGACAGAACAAAAACAAAAAAATCTAGAGAGAGCAACAAAAGAGGAGAGTAAGGGGGAGAGTTATCTTTCATCAAAGATGCTGACCTACTGACAAAGCTTTCCTTGTGTCAGTAAGATCAAAACAAAGATCTTTCATATAATGGCGAAAGAGACTGATTCCTAAGATAGAGAGCACATGATCAAGTATCTTCATTACCCGTGAGAAATATCAAAAAAATCATTGAACTAGGCTCACAAAGGGACGGACAAGGAAAGTACTAGATTTTTTTGGATGTTGCATGTGAAGGACATCATGGTAAAAACATCTGATTCATATGTGCTGGTTCTCCACAAGTCTACTTAATATTTCAGCATATGAAATATGGATATCATTTGCTAGAGGGATATATCACAGATACAAAGCAGTACATGAAATTGCAGCTGGATTGGGTCAATCAAAAGGTCCAGCATTAGCAGTGTTTCATTCATTCACTAAGAGTGATACCACGTCCTTCTTTGCGGGGATCAGCAAACACAGAGCATGGGACACATGGATTGCATTTATTGATGTCACTGATGCATTCTTGTAACAGGCAGATCCCCCTTCAAGCATCCCTGACAACATATTTGATTTGCTGGAGAAACACGTTACTCTAATGTATGACAGGACATGTGGATTGTCCAAGTTAAATGAGGTAAGGTTGCATCTCTTTGCAAGAAAATCCAAAGTTTTGGAGAATATTCCACCAATACAAGCAGCTCTTCAACAGTAATTAATTAGAGCAGTCTGCTGGAGAGGACGTGTATGGGGACAATTGTTGCAAAAGGAGCTCAGACTTCAAAGTCATGCAGACTGGGGCTGGATTGAAAAGGATGGTTCATGAAAACCCAAGTGGACAACAATTGGACAAGCTCATGATACATGCTATGAGCTGATGAATTGCAACTGCAAGGCCAGTCTCCAGTGCATAGCTCTTTGCTACTGTGAAGGCAGCTGTTTCTAAGACTAAGTATATATATGTACTAAAGCATATGTTAATTTCTTTTTGAATTTGGATTTATTCATAAATATTAAGCCTTATTTCATGAGGCAAGTAGTTGATTTTACAATAGTACTAGTACTATGAAGTACAATATAATAGTTACAGCTCATGTTAGTTTTAATAGATGCAACTAATGATTTAATCATGTTTTATTTTCTCTTTATTACAATGTTTCAATTTTTGCTCATCATTTTTTCTTTTGCCTTTAAAAATTTAAAAGAATATTTAATTCACTTTTCCATTACCTAGAAACATCACTGATCTTAAATATTTGAAATGAATATTTAGTCAAAACAAATCATGCTTTTATGGTTCATAGCTCAAAAGATATGGGTGATTATATGAACCAGGGACACTACTGACTGACCTGGATCTATATCTAAAAATGTACACAGTCATATGCTCTTAATCCAATTCAGCACAAATTTGCTCCTTAACTGCCCCATTATTACACATTAGAAGCATAGACATTAATTTATCAAGTTCAGTGTTTACAGTATACAAGCTATGTTTACAAACACTTTTTTTTTAAGAATTGCATTTTTACCAAAATTAGAAAATGAAAAAAAAATGACAATTCACTTTTTACTGCTTACATTGCGATTTTGCTATTGTAGCTTTCTCAAATAATAAAAAAGTTACCGAAGTTAAGAAGTGTGTTATTCATCCTTTAAAAGGTCCTTAAAGAAACAATACACAATTTACAAATAGCTTTATTTTAAAACCTTATGTTTTATTGAGTACATGGTTTAATCTTGCTAAACATAATCGGAAAGTACATGCTTATCTTTATTTTCATTGAATTGCATCTCAGATCATTTACGCAAATTATGCGACTCTGAACAAGTTTATGATGAAAATTGATTGTGGATTTTGTAAATTATGGGAAGTTATCGGGAGATGGTAAACATTCAATGTAAAAAAAGAATCATCTAAATGTCAATGTAGCAAGGACCAAAAAGCAAATTATAGTTGTTTAGGATTGTTGTTGTAGGTCTTTATTGTTCCTTGACAGATTGTTTAGCCTCATAAAATTGTGTTTTTTGTACAAATCAAATAGAAAGTTTGGGTCACCATTGAGCAAAAACAGTTGCGTTTTCTAATAAGATAAGTAAACATTTAATAATATAGACAGAAGAATGTAATTGCATGCATGTTACATCAATACATTTGAATAAATACAATGTAAACGTTAAATGAATTTAGAAGATAAAAATGTTTACAGTAAAACATTAGCTTTGATTTCAAAGTGAAGAAGAGACAAAGGTTATATGTCTATGAAAGAGATGGGCTCAGCATATGTTTGCACATTATAGCCAAGCAATTTGTTGTTATCTGTCATCAAATATGACACAATAATTGATGTTTTGCCAATAAATTGAACATTGATTTTAAAACAGTTCTACAGAGTAATGAAAATTTGCTTTCCTTCTTTTTTTAAGACAAAAATTTGGGCTTTTTTTCTTTCAAGCAAAAAAAAGAAAAATCTTGAGAATAAAACTTATTGGATTTTAAGCATGTTTTTAAAATAGGGTGCCAAATATTTTTCAAAAGTGCATGTTTATTTTGAAACCTAACATTCTTGAGCAAATCTGACATAAATGAAGTGCAGCTCTGCATTTACACTAGATAACACATACAAATCTCCTCTGGAGCTTATTTTATTCTGAATTTCTGTAATTTACCAGAAAATGGGGGTCAGCTCAAATAAGGTTGCACGTGAGTAAAATTCACAAATAATGACCTTTTATTTTTTGTAAGCACATATTGCAGTAATTAGGAAAATAGATGTATTTTCAAATTGATATAATTGTTTTTACATTTTAGTCATCAAAACATACTTCAATTTTCAACTCCATTAAATATGCCTATTTATTTATTGAAAAAAAAAATCATAGGATTTCTTGTTATTCATGGATACAATACATTAATATTCTACAATATTTCTATTTTTAAGCACTGTTTTAAGAAAAAAAATATGTATACACATATCTTTTTAGAGGGCCTGATTTTTAAAATATCATTTCTAAAAATAAAATGTAAAATTTTTATTTAAATCTTCCGAAAAGCATTCTAACTTGATGTGTATCTAAAAGATAGAAAATTTTTTCAAGTTCAAACAAAATCAAATTGAAGCTATGATTTGTTTTGTTGTCCTCATTAAGTCACATAAGTATTACTCTCTTACTCTCTTTAATTAGCTTCAAAGAAAGGAAGAGGGTCACTGTGACTGACATGAATGGACAAATATACAAACCAATTTGATGACACCGGTATTGATGTGTATAGATGTATTAATTCTTTTACAGGTAATGCTTCCCTAGGCATCCCAATACATAATATTATGATAGTCAACATCTAAAAAAAATACATAAATATACAAAATTACTCTTAGTCAACTACTAAAATTAGAAAATTGGTACCCCCCCCCTCAATATCATATGATTAACGCTTGAGTTTATTCGGCATATAACAATTTACTGTAGATTTTTACATCCCCTGACCTTCAGGATGAAGACTCAGCATATGGGGAGAAGGCAAAGCCTCACTTTCATCCAATAGACAGAAAGTAATGGTCCAGTTTACCAAGATTTCATTTTTGAAGAACCAACAAATTTCTAGAAAGATCGAGTGTCTAATGGATCAAAAGCACAAAAAATTATGCCCGAAAGAGAGTTTTTTCTATTTTTTTTGACTAGTTAACTAGGGTGAACCTTCAACAAAACTTTTTAGGTTGAGGGAGAGAATTATATTTACAATATAACTATGTTGGACTGAACCCTTACTTTCTATCCATCTTTTAAATATTTCGGTTACTTCCATTAGAAAAAAGTTTTTTATTCATTAATTACATTCAGATAAATTTTTTTTGTTTGGGAAAAATTATTTCTAAATGAATGAAATGAAATAAAACAAAATTTGTAGCAAAATTAAGATTCCTTTGGTATTATCCGAATCTCAACCAAACTTCCACTTTAAAACAAGTGAAAAATTGTACCCTTTGGGTTAAAAGAATGGAAGTTGGTAAACACATGTCGTTACCCCTACTTTAAGATAAGTACACAGGTCAGCAGACCCTCCAGGTGGTTATTGTTTTGTTTTGTTTTGTTTTTCAAAATGGCCACTCAATTCATATAAATACTCATATTTTGAACTATACATCCAAGAATCAATATTTTGGTTTCTAATTGTAAAGATTTGAGGACAAAAAGTCATTCCAAACAATAAATCTCACAATTAATGCATTGCATTAGTATATATAGTTAGACAAAGGACCTTTTTTAGCTGAACTTTGTATAAAGGTATTGAAATTTTCTTCATTGGCCCCAGATATTGTCTAGACACTAAGCTTCATAAAACCACCTGCTGACAAACTGTCAGCCTCCAGCAATTTTCAGTAGTGGGTAAACATACCTCTTGATTACAAAAATATGATGAGCAAATCTGTTAATCAACCCTGTTAGGCAATATTGACTGAAAATCAAAATATCTTATAAAACCTACAAGTATTCTGACCTGTTTTTGAACCAAGTTCATACACACACACACACACACACACACATAATATCATCTTGGATTGTATGAATGACAGAAAAAGATGGCCATAGTCAGGGATGTTTTCATGGTAGTACTTAAACAATGACTAATTTACAAAACCAATCTTTATTTGGCTGGGTCAATGACCCCACGTGAAAGATACTGAACAGATACCTGGAAAGCTGAATCTTGTAGTTGACTCATGCAATTTTGAGAAGAAAGACTTTTGGGTCTCCCATGAAAGTATTAGCAGACTGAATTAATGAAAAGTAAATTTTACTTCATTAAGTAGAGATGCAGGAATACAACATTGTAGATGTTGAGATGCCAAGCTCCTCAAAGGAGACCAACAATCCAACCGACTGGTAGTTATGTATACTCTTATAGAAAGAAACTTCACAGCCATCATATTTTCAACAAAATCTAAAAGAAAGGATGCTGGTGCTGAGTACAAAAATATTGATGAAAATCTGAATTTGAAAGAACCTGATGTCATCCCTGATGATGTGAATATACAACACTTGAATATATACACAGACTTAACAGACACATTTCAGTAAAATCAGGCTGTATGGCATAAGTCGTGCAGAAGTAAAGTTAGTAAGGGAATATTTCAGAGAGAAAAAAAACAAAAAAACAAACTGTGGAATCAGCAGAACAAAGCCCCGTGAAATACAAGAAGATCCTGTTAAAAAAAATAAAGAAACGGATCTGTGCATCTTCTGTAACAATCCCGCTGGATATGATGGCCTTCATAAGGTCACCTCATTTGATGTTGACTTCAAAGTAAAGGAAGTGTGCTGCAGAACTTTCTGATAGTCAGCTGATAGAAAAATTCCCTGCTGGGGATTTGATGGCCATTGGTCCTTAATACCAAAGAATTTGACCAGCAAAGCTCTACAAACGGTTAGAACTTGAGAGGGATAAGAATGCAGAGAAGTCTTCAGACATTTCATTACATGGCTTAGCCTTTGCAGAACTAGTATCATATATCGAATCACACAAAAAAAAATCAATGGAATCCAGGTCAGTTTTCGGTATGGAACACTTCTAGACTACAGAAGTTTGGTATAGATGAAGTGCAAATACACACTACACAGCTCAAAATCCAGATATTGGCTACCATTCCAGACCTCAAGTTTTACTATAAAGGCAGGGAGGGTCCACTAGCATTTGACCAAGATATTGGAACAGCTTTTAGACAAGCATGCAATGAATATTTTGATTCAGAGGCACATACCCTAGTAAAGGTAGCTCACATCATTTGACATGATAATTTAAAACCGAAGCTGTGCTTTGATGAACAGTTTTTTTCTGGATTGATAGAAAAAAAATCTATACCTTCCACTTACACAGCAATGATCAACATCTTACTCACTGGACTAAACATCAAAGATTAATCTTTGTAAGACAAATCAGCCCGAGCAAGTCAAACTGTTTCACAAATTACTCAGAACCACTAAAAATAACTAATCGACACAAGAATAAAGAAACAATACAGTATCGGATTAAGCATCTGATAAGATCAAATCCTTGGAATTTCAACAGAGATAGCTAATAAAGTTTGTATGATAAGGGAGGAGTGACTTGTTCCCCCTGTCCCCCAAAGTTGCAAGGGCATCTTTACTGAGGTAGTAGTAGACAACAGCCCAAGTTCAACAACTGCCAAAGATTCTTTTCATAGGACAGATACATCCATGATGCCACAACCATTATTTGAAAATAAATGAACATCACAATCTATTCCAGCGATAAGCAAGACAACTCAGAAGAGCATAGAAGATCCAGGCACTTCCTGCATCATACACAAATGTACCACCAGTAGTCTTACCTAAACTGGATCCTGTCCCTCATATAAATGTATTCCAGCTCTTGGATTGTCTGAGAAAACTGACTGGTTACATCATATTGAAAACCTGTTGAACAAACCTGAGCAGATCAAAGAAGCTTCATGGGTTGCTTATCATGCTTCAGTGCTGCAAGATTCTATATCTTCTACAACAATAGTGGCCCTCATGCTTCTTTTCCAAGAATGCTCACACTCAATCAACATGATACACCAATGGCTGTTGTTAAGGCTGCAACTGAATACCTCTATTTAAGCAAGATTCCACTGTTAGTAATTTGACCAACATCTATTTGGTATAGTCCAAACTATACAATAGAATTTTCCTGATACACACGAAGAAGGTAAATATCTAATGATGTTTGGTGGATTAAACATTGAAATTGCAGCTCTTGAGATCATAGGTGATTGGTTAAACAGCTGTGGCTGGACAACTGCAATCTCCAATCCTGGTATTACTACAGGCAGGGGTAACTGATTTCCTATTGAAGGTCAAACATGTAACTTGAACCAGACACGCCCACAAAGTGACAGCTGCTACACTCTTTATACTCCAGCATTGTGCTTGTGACAGATATGCAATGAAGAGCAACAATTGGATTTTGCAGCTTGGAGAGAGAAAATGTCTATTGAATAACAACAGTTCCAGTACAATGCATTTATTCTTGAACTCCAGATTATTGAAGGAATCAGGAAGGAAGATTTTCCTCAATACTTAGGATCACTTGTTTTGTTTATGGGTATTCAGCTTGGACAATATCAGTAATGCATGGTAGTACTCTCTTTACATCATATATACATATATACTCTTTATCAATTAGGCAAGAAGGGATGTTTGTTGCATACAAGACAACACACAACTTCTTTTCTATGGCACTCAAGCACATGAACAGGTAAATGTCCTTGTAGAAAGTGGGGGTGGGACCATTGGCCTGAGATAATCCAAGTGCTCTACAACACTTGATGGTAGCTGAGGCTGTTGGCTTGAGATAGTCTAAGTGCTCTATAATGCTGAATGGTAGAAAGGCCTGAAACATCAAAGATTATCGCACAGTTTGTGAATAACCCCATTAATTATTTGACAAATGCCAAGGAAGTGAAATCTCTTGTGAATGTATTCGGAGAGATGGGAAGATGTGATATTGGTGATATGCTAACAGTGGACACACAGACCATTATGGATTCCAGTATCAGTAAGATGATAGGAAATGTGAACAAACTTGGAAAAAAAATCTGTTTGAACCACACTCACATGAAGCAGACACAAGGTTAGCACTGCATTTTTGAATGTTGTATATGAAGGACATAAAAATATAATACCAAGAACATCAGATATATATACAGTGGTACTTACTGTGTCAAACATGCATTATATTTCAGTATATGAAATATGGATATCATTTTGTGGAGGGAAACATCACAGATACAAAGCAGTACATGAAATTGCAGCTGGATTGGGTCAATCAAAAGGTCCAGCATTAGCAGTGTTTCATTCATTCACTAAGAGTGATACCACGTCCTTCTTTGTGGAGATCAGCGAATCCAGAGCATGAGACACATGGACTGCATTTATTGATGACACTGATGCATTCTTATAACTGGCAGATCTCCCGTCAAGCATCCCTGACAACATATTTGATTTGCTGGAGAATTATGTTATTCTTATGTATGATAGGGCATTAGGATTGTCCAAGTTGAATGAGGCAAAGTTGCATCTCTTTACAAGAAAATCCAAAGTTTTGGAGAATATTCCACCAACACAAGCAGCTCTTCAACAGTATGTGATTAAAGCAGTCTACCTAGGGAGATGTGTATGGGAACAATTGCTGCAAAAAGTGCCCAGACTTCAAAGTCATGCAGACTGGGGCTGGACTGAAAAGGATGGTTCATGGAAACCCAAGTGGACAACAATTGGATAAGCTCATGATACATGCCATGAACTGATGCATTTCAACTGCAAAAAAGCATGCAAGGATTTGTGCAATATTACAAAGCCAGTTTCAAGTGCATAGAATGTATAGTACAGTCAGAAAATATGGGTGTTTATATGAATCGTATGGTCCAACCATCAAGGGTCGCTGCTGCCCTGTATCCAGATCTAAAAATAATCATTAGGGACAACACATACCAAATTTCATGCTTTTAACCCAAAGTGTACAATTCAAGTTAAATATTGCTCCTTAAGGATGGAGGTGAATGTAAGGGTCCAGTTTAGCATAACATCGGAAGATGCTTCCCTGATTTTTCCAAAATTGACACTCTTCCAAAGGTAACGGAGATCTTATCAATTGAAAGCACAAACAAAAGTTTTTTTCTAATGCGATTTTTGGAATTATCCACTTTATTTTTCTAAATTAACCACTTTTTACAACATAATTCGAGACAAATAATTTGTGTTACACCGAAAGATAATTTTAGCGCGTTTTTTCAACCGTTAGAACCTTTTCGAAAAAGGTTCAGAAGCGCCTACGAGGATCGAACTCAAAGCACTCACTAAGCGCGCGAATTCATCCGCATGACAAACTTGCTCATCGCGCCATAAAGAAAATTTTGAAAAAGTTTGCTGCTGTATTGATCGGTGATATTGTGCTCTCTCACTAACAGTGGAAAGTATTTCATCTTTAGTTTTAAAAAAAATGTTTATATGAATTGGAGTTTCTCAATTTTCAAAAAATCTTTATATTTTTAATGTTAAAACTAGCGATTTCTCGGGGATCATTACAATTTTTCCAGACAAATTTAATTTTCGTCAAATGTTTTTGACTGTGGTGTGTAAAATAATGGAATACATTGGTCATCAGTTTTTTGTATAGGTCATTACAAACAAATTAGTTTGATGGTAATGGAAAATCAACCGTTGAGGTGCAGGCTTTGCAATCGTGAAAATAAGTTTATTAAACTCAACTGAAATGCTACGTACATAAAAGTAAAAGACACAATTTTTATTTTAGTTTCGAAGTGCAAAAAATTTTATTATTCTCTTTGAGTTTCAAAAATATAAAGAAAACTCTTGATACGTGGTTTGTATGCATGCATGTTTAAAAGAGTATTGCATTAATAAACTAATAAGGATTGAATAAACAATTTCAATAACATTGAATAAGATTTTTTACTGCTTTCAATTTCATTTTAATCCTAGCAGCCGGCTTTTGTTTCAAACCGGTGTAAACAAGAGAAAAATCTTATAAGCTTCATGTTTTCTAAAGCTTATTGTTTTAATGTTATTCTTTTTCTCAACTTATTTCTTTAGAAGCAAACGTTAATCGGAACTTGGAGAATAAAATAAAAGTTACCATCTATTTTCTTTGTCGTCTTTATTATTATTATGGGAACTGCTTGTTCAAGATCATTGCAAGTAATAAGTCAGTCAAAATGTTTTTACGTTCACGGACATGGAATAAATGAAAACTTGAAAAATGTTTTGTACGAAGAGGTTTGCTTCTTCAACTATCAACAATATTAAACATCCAATATAAGATATTTTTTAATCTTCTTCCATCGGTGAAGCGACATTTGAATGATTTTGCTTTCTTTTAAAACTTAGAGGCAGAAAGCCGTGTCAAATATAGTCGGTAGTAAAAAACGAGAGGTAAATATACACATCATATCGCCACGAATTATTCGATTCAATTTGCCGATATTTCATTAGAACTAGTAATTCAAAAACAAAGGAATGCAATCTAACGAAAGAAATTACCCAAAATGAAGCAGTTCGCTCATTGAATGTAGTATATTCGTCCAAGTAAAGTTGTTTAGTTGAACTTAAGCAAATGAATCAAATGAATTGAAACGTGAGAACACCTCTGTTCGAAAATTACCAACTAAATAGTAATCAAAAACTCTAAAAAAACAGCTTCATTAACTTATATAAACATTATTTGTATTTATTACTAAGCATAAGAGATGTTAGCTGGTTATTAATACATTATCAAACGACAAAAGTACAGAAGCGAAGCGAGCGGCGAACCCAAAAAACGATTTAAAACGAGACGGGGAGGACGGCTCTAAGCAATTATTTAGCTTCCACATGCTATCGATCAAAATAATATTGAGCTATTATACACGAAAGAAACTACCTGTTAATTAGAGTGCACTCTTATTTTCCTGAATTTCTTGAATGCTTTTCATCATTTTGTTATCGATGTTCATGTTGACAATAGAATAAGAAACCATCTGGATAACGTTCAGGCAAGTGTGATTGGCTGATATATTAATTATGTAGCTTCCATATTTGTTATCTCCCTTTCTTGCTGCCTCTTCACTACTTGCTTATTTCTTTGTGTTTTCTCTGGCATAATTTATTTCTTTTGGTGATATTCATTGTCTTTGCATTGACTTGAAATTAATTAGATGTTGGAAATTATGTATACAAGATTGGCTAAAATTGTATTTCCTGGCATATCAGCTATTTAAGTGTTATCTAGAAGTCTATTTAAAACATGTTTCAAAAGCTTTTTGTGATCTTTTACAATAATTTGAGTTCTGAAGTTCTGTAAAAATGTACTGAATACATGAAGTTATTCAACCAACAACTCTTAACAAAAGGTTCTCTCATTTCAGGAGTTATTTTCTCTGCATATGAACTTTGTTGTAGTTTTTATGTCATTTTTTGGTTTCTACAAGAGTTCTCTTGTGGGTCTAAACTTTACATCATTAACATCTGCCAATTTGACAGTATAAAGAATAAAGCACCCTCCATTGAAAAGCTAAAATGAGATAGTGTTTTGTTCTTTCGCACCATACTGAAAATCCTCACTTCCTCTGCTTTTGAATGAGGTCATACCAAGACAAATCTGGCTACTTTCTACCGTCTCCTAAATAGAAGCTGCCCATTGCCAGCTTTCACAGTAGACAAATAATCCCCAATCTATAATACCTTTTGACTCCCTCACCATTTGGATTTAGCTCAGATTCTGAACATTCTTCTCTCAGATTTAAGTTATGATTTGGCTATCAGGAGAAAATGTATTCAAGAATATCTTGCACGGATGTATTCCAATTTCACCATATATATTGTCGCTGAATATGGGGTGAAAGTTAACTTTTCATCTAAGATGAAATCAAATCTAAACTAATTTAATGAATCTGAATAAATCTAACCCTTTTTTATAGAATGAGTGAGAATTTTCCTTTCATGCTTGTGAGTGTGAGAATGTATCGAAATGCATGTGTCTCATGCAGAATACATGAGACTTGGAGACGTTATGATATTTTTAGAACTATCTTTGTCCTTGTTCTTCCATCATATTTCAGCTGGTTCATTTTCCCGTCCTCTTCAGGTAAAACTTTATCTTGAGCAGAGTTCTTTTGTTGATGGATCAACAACAGACTTTGTATGAGACAAATATCATCTAAAAATAGTCAGATGATAAACTGGTCAAAATGTTAAGAAGGAAAAACTCTTCAGATGAGGTTATTAACGAACCTCATCTGAAGTGTTTTTGAAACAAGGTATCATTGTAAGACATTTGATTTTATGATTATAAAATAAACTTGCAAGACAAAGAAGTACAGTTGGAGTGTAAAAATCACTTGGTAATAAAAAAGGAACCTTTTTTGAGATTATTTATCTTGAACTATAGAGATAAATATCTTGTATCAGTTGATGTCAAAAGTTATATTTTTCAGCTTTGTTGTTTAGGCATTGCTTGCACTTGAACTAGGAATTGTAATTATAATGCATGCATTTTCATTTTGCTGCCTTGATAGTCAAACTCTTTGGTAAATTTTTTCAAAATCTTTTATTTGCTTCATTCCTTAGTTCTATTTTTCTCTGTGATTTGTTGATACCTTTTTCATAAAGTATAAATTTCCTTCCTTATTTATGTAGACATGTGTTTTGCCATTCATTTAACTTAATTTCTAATTTTCAAATTTATGGAAATAGCTAGCATGAAGTGAACGAGAAAATAAATCAGAAGTGAATTAGATTAGAACTAGATAGTTTCAATGAATAATTCAGTTATTCTTTCCTGTAAAAAATCTAGTCAAGAGAATTTTGTAAATTTTACCATTGGAATGAATGCAAGAATACATTTACATCTGTGAAACTGCCGCAAACATTTTTCTCTGAAAAAGATGGCTGGCCCCCATTGAAATGCATTGAATGCATGGAATGATAAAAAATTTCGAGATGTAACTTGAGTTTTTCACTTGACCTTCAAATCGTCATTTTCATTTAAAGATCTTTCATCTTACTTATGGAAAAATATCATTTAAAGTTAGGATCTGGTTTAGTCAAGGGAACATGAAAATGGTATTCTAAAAAAAATTAAAAGCATAAACCTGAACCTTTATAGTGTTTATGTAAGAAAGATGTAAGATAAACATAAAAATTGTCTTCAAAATTAATTGCATAATTTTGTTGCTAGTTTTGAAAACTAAAATATTAGAATTTACATCTAAAACTTTATTTTCCATTTTATTAACAGAGAATCAATTCCAGCTGAAATATATGACCTCTTTCGATGCCTAATATATTTGAGCTGATCTTATTTTTCAGTCTTTTATTATTGAAAATAGGCCAAACCATATGAGAATTCTATGCTGAAACAGCGTCAGGAAATGGCTTCTAAAAGCCCAAAGACTTACTCTAAACCATAAGACTGTATTACCAAATACCTCCCCCCATTAATATCAAAATATCAATTGTGAAGAGAAAAAATATTCTTTTACTCATGCAGAGAAATCGAAGATTATCCATAAAACTGAAAAGGAACAATATGAAGTGAGCAAGAAAATAATAGTTTGGAAAAAGATGTGAAATTCACTCAATTTCTGAGTCATTTTCATCCACTCTGTGCTGTTCAAACTTTTCTGATTGTCTATAATTTGATTAAAGTTCAGTACATTATTTTTACAACTTAAAATCTTATCCATCAGACAATTCCTAGATGAAAGTAACACTCTAGAACATGCTTGATGAACAAAAAAGATTAAAGTAGAGTAGTCATAAAAATAAAAATGAAAAAAATGATTTATAATACTTCATCTAATAAAAAATAATAAAAAAAACTGAAACTGCCAGAATGTAAACAAATATGGTCACCGATAAGAGTGAAGGATGGGTTTAAGGGTATCATTTTGATTCTGTTTTCTGGTTGAGTCTTCGTTGTGTAGGCAGATGTAAACTATGCTCCCCCATATAGGGTGTGGGTTCAAATCCCACCAGAGGCCTATTCTTTATTTTCTGATTGATGTTGTTTTCTTACTGCAAAGGTAATCAACCTAAGCAAAACTGGCAATAAATAAGCTATTAATAAATTAAAATGAAAAGTAAAGTAAAAAGTAGTCATAAAAATACGAAGAAATGCTTGTGATTTTGCTAATGTTTCAATATTCTCTCACCTTATTCTCAGAATATACTAGAATAATATGAATTAGTATGGAAATATTAACAGACTTACTCACAGCCCTTGTTTGTTAATCAAATATTGATCACCAGCGAGCATGGTTTTTGAAGTTATAAAGCAGAAGACAAGTATTCATCTTTTTGTTTTGTTATGAATTTAAAGTTTGTAAAAAATTTGGGTTAAGATTCGATTCAGCGAACAAGAGTAATTTTTTTATGAAAATGTATTATTCATTTTTTTTTTACTGTAAATTAAATACATTAAAATATTGCTTATTTTATTAAAAATATCTTTTCATTATGAATCATAAAAATATCACTTAATTTAAATATTTATTAATTCAAATATCATTTATTATTTGTAGTTTATTCAGAATATTCCTTAGTTTATTTAGAAAGAAAGAGGGGTGAAAATCGGGTAGTTTACCTGTGAGGTAAGAAAAGAGAGAGAGGGAGAAAGGGTAGTTAGGTAGTTTAATAAGAGGGTAGGAAGAGGGGAGAGGAAAGAAAATTAGATAGTTTACTGAAGGAGTAGGGAGTAGGAAGTGAATCATGGGAGAAAAGAAAGGTAGTTTGATAAGAGGGTAGGAGGGAAGAGGGCAGGGAAGAAAATTAGGTAGTTCAATGAGGAGGTAGGAAAATTTTTGCATACGAAAGTAATCCTTGTTTGTGTAACATTTACATAAAATCATAGACTAGCAATGAAGATTAGAACGAATAAGAGAAAGAATGAGAAGATAAAGGCACAGGATCAGAGAAGAGCAGAGACATGAGATAATGGATAATCTTCAATACCCATGGAATTTCCATGAGTCTAGCTTGTTGTTCTAATTTTTAAAAAATCTTTAGCTACTTTAGAGTGTGTGGGTGTATATGCTTACATATGAATATGCAACTCTATCTATATCAATTCATCCTAGCGTAAATCTTGAGTAAGGTGATACAGAATGAAGTTATGGGGCATAAATTTCTTTCAAGGAAAAGAATGATTAATTTTCAGTTCATTAAGTTAATTTTGGCTACCAACAAAATATGAATGAAATCAAATTGAATTCTGATCTAAATTTCAATAGAGTAATTATTACTTGGTTTAAAAACGATGGTTTAAGATGAGCTGATTCAAAATTCTGATTGTTAAATATTGTGGTTGTTACACAAGTTTCTCTAGAAGAAACATGGACTTTTTCAAAAATTTTGTGCAATACATGATTTTACATTTCATAGCACAAACAACGTAATCCAAATAATTTTTTTAGTTTGACTTTATTAAAGACTGCCGTCACCAGCCATTAAGCTCAATTTCATGTTCCTTCCTTTGTATTAATATGATTATTTGAAAAGGGAAACTACTCTATAAGTAGCATTTTCCTAAAAAGGGAAAAAAAGGTTTCCCTTCACATTTGATCCCCAAAACAAAAAAGTTTTCCCTTACTTTTGACTCCTAAAACGAAAAAAAGTTCCTCTTCAATTTTGACCTCTAAAAAAGAAAAAAAAGTGTTATCAGAATATGAGGTCTGGTAATAAAGCAACATAAAAAGAGTGTTATCAGTGTATGAGCTCAAACGTGTTATCAGAATAAATGTTCTCTTATGAGGTTGAAGCGTTCTAGTATGAAGTCACTCTGGGTGGACACAAAATGAGGGTCTAATCCAGCATTATAGATATATCATAAATTAACCCCCCTCCTCAGATATGATTGTTTTATTCTTCAAGAGCGTTTGGAGGGAATAGGGATCACAAATCTCAGTCTAAAACATGCTTTTTGTCGGGTTAAGGTAACACAGCCACTTACAAACAAAAAAAGATATAATAATATAGATTCAAATAAGGAAAATTTCTCATGAAAGGAGAGATATAAAGTAGTACAAGAGACTAAGAAATTTGCAAGTTTAGGGTAGAATGTTGAAGATTATAAATCAGTCAATTTTGTGTGTATATATGTAAGTTTGTATTTTTTTCCGTTTCGTATAACCAAATTTTTAGAGGAGAAAAAAAATCTTCTGAGAAAATTGTCAATTCAATTATTATTTAAAATTTTCCATTTTGGGACGTAACCAATCTTAGTCAGAAATATTGTTTTAAAAATTAAAACATAGAATTGGGTTGAACATAGGAAGCGATCCAAGGAGTAACCACCTGGGTATTCAAATGCATGTGATGTGAGATTTATTGACATATGTAAATAAGTAAGAAGATGTAAGAATAGTGCATTTAAGGATCAGAAGTGGCCCAGCATGTTGAATTTAATTACGAATTGCAGTTGCCAAACTTACCAATATTTTAATCTTTAAAAGAGAAGAAGGCAATTATTTAAAGTAGAATTAAAAAGGAATAAGATTTAAATCGAAATTTTCATACATTCTGTTCAGTTTTATGAAGGAAAATGGAACTGCGGAGAGACAAGAGTTGTCAGTTGTCACTAAGACGAAAAACTGCCTAAGAAGTAAGCAAAGAGACAGCGAACCAAAGAATTCTATCAACAGAACAGAAGGGAGAGTTTAACAAAAGTGAAAGGAAATCATGGATGGAGATTATTTCGAAAGATTTTCTGCATTCTCTTTCAGAGTACAGTGAAGGAAGAGAATAGGCTGGAGTCGGATAAACAGCTAGATGTTGGAATATAGGTGGTTAAAGAAGGCGAATAGGATTGCCATGATACGTATGGACTGAGGAGACACGAAGTGTGTGAGTGAATAAACACCGCTACAAGCAGTAGCAGGAAAAGGAAATACAAATAATAACAAAGAGCGAGAAGAAAAAAAAAATGTTGCAATTTGCACCGTTGTTGTCGGTCGCCATTTGGGCAAACCTACGTGCGTGAGTAAACCAAAAATGAACTGAAAGTTTTTCCTCTTCCCCTGTGATGGTCTTAATGATTGCCTTTTCTCAGGTAGCCATCATTTATTGACCTCGTCCATAATGGACTAAATTATACAATGTGCTTGTCTTGTCGACGTTGTTGTGATATATTTATTAATAGACCAATTTGGTAGTTACTGTTTTAGTTGTACATCGGACACAGCACACTGTCTTAATTGTCGACATTTTTACCTTTATTATTCCTCCACTAAGAATTATAATAAATGAATGTAATTTCTGGATGATGCATCATAAATTCTCCAACGTCAACTTGTCAGGATTATCGAGAGACTAAAAGATTTTTTATTTCATATTTCAATTAAAATTAACCACTGAATTCATTTTCATTATCACATTTACAAGTGTTACTATTCGTTTCACGTTTTCAACTCTCAGTTAATCCCTTTTTAAGAGCTAAAATAATCTTATTTGCCTGCTATTCACCATAACTGAATATGTATTTCATGATTTGTTTCATTTCATGGTTTTAGAACAATAACTTAAATCATTTCATATCCACCACAGTACATATTCGAATTCAGATAATAAATTGTTTTATTTATTTATTGCTAAGACAAAGAAAAAAAATGATATCAGAAGTTGTAAGAAAATATACAATTGGATTTAGCGAGCAAGTTTTAGTTAACGGAAATTTACTTTTAAATTAGTTTATTTCATTATTCGCAATTAAAATTGAATTTAGTTATAACAAAGAATTCGAAAGAAGCATAAATAAGTGTTCAATTCGTTCTCTGATATTCATTGAAATTATTCTGGTCTTGATTTTGATGAGAAATGTACGGTTCTGTTGATTCTCTCTCTCTTATTATCGGTTCTTCTTGAATCGCATCGTCAGTCTTACTCAATGAAATTTCTAAAATAATTAATGAATAACTCTTATTGGTTTGTTATTGTCCCGGAAGTGGACCTCTTCATTCTAGATTCAAAATATGTATCATTTCAGCTAGATTTGAAAAATTGAAAGATAATTTTTGTTCCAAATAATTGATTAACCATCTCTAGGTTAGGAAAAAGAAAATTCTTTATCTTGAAATATCATTGTTGACAAAATAAATGTGAGTTTATTCCTTCCTCGGCTTAGAACACCTGAGGAGGAGGGATGTTTTTTTTTTTTTATGATAGTCCGCCTGTGTTGACAGTTGTCACAATAATATATATTTATTGATGTACGATGATTCAGTGATATTATAGTTTTGGAAGCTACGTAATGTCATTCATTGTTTCGATATGATGACTAGATATTGATCTGAATGGAACCCAGTAGGTATATTTGAAAAAACAAAACAAAAACAAAAACATTCCAGATCCAATATTAAATAATTGCCTTAGCCTAAGTCTAGCTCATCAATTTTGTGAAAAAACTTTGTTCGATATTTATTTTCTATATTTTCCTTCTAATCGATTTACCTGAAGATTGAAAAGTTCATATTTTTTTCAAAGAATTAATTGCAGACTGTATTAGGCCATTTAAACATGGTTTTCCTTTTAGCTTATAATATTTTAATACAATTTTTTTCATAATTCTTCGGTACATTAACGTAGTGGAAGTTTTTCTTGTAGACTTAAAATTCAAATAAGATTGAAAAGATGAAGCTGAAGGATAAAGTAAACAGAGACGACACTTTCTGTGCACACCGGTGTGTTCCATGCTGTTGTTAAACGTTACTTAGTGAAATCTAGTGATAGGCGGCATGAAAAATAGTACATTTTAAATTGAGACCAACTTGAAATGTGTTCACTTTATATAAAAAAGTTATTAAAACATGTTTGCTTTATTTAGTTGAGAAAGAATGTTCTATTCTCTTATTGGAAAAAAATCCCCTTTAATTTGCTTCTGTTTCCTTCTTAAAAATTAACGAGATAGATTCACCTTCTCAATATTGTTATTTCTTGCAGATGGGTAAACGAGAAAATATAGAATAAGGAAAATGGATGAAAATACAAAGATTATTATGCAACTTGCAAACTTTTTCGCTCAACAAAATGCAGTGGCTGCTGCCGTATCAAACAGTCCTGGCAATAATGTCAATAATAACAGCATTCAGCCCCTCAACAATTCTACATCAAACAGTGCAATGGCAGAATTGGCCAAACAGCTGTTGATTAATACAGCCAGTAGTCTGATTCCTCACTCACAAACTGCTCAGCCACAAACATTATCACAACTTGAAAATACAGAAGCGCAACAGATACAACCTCCGCAAATTCAGTCACAGCAACAAGTTCAGCAGCTACAACAACAACAACAACCAACCCAACAAGCCTCACAACAACAAACACAACAACAGATGCTGCAATCACAACAATTCCAACAAAGTCAGCAACAGCAACTGCTTCAACTTGCTCCACAGCTCATTGAGAGCCTGACTTCTTCATCTGTCTCCAACCCCTCTTTGTTCCATTCCACTTCTGATCCATTATCCAGCAATATAAATCCATCGATTGTTGCATCTCAGGGAATGACCAATCCGACACTTGGCGCTTCAACTCTTGGCAACTTGCACCTTGATGGATCTGGATCAAACAAGAGGATTTTTGGTGAAAAAGGATGTTTCACCTTACCGTACATTTTGCAGAAGCGTTTCCGACCTCATAGAGAAAAGATGAAACGTGGGCCCAAGGAGAAGGATTTTTTCCGTTGTTTCCTTTTTTGTTTGCCAGACATGTATGCGAAAATGCCCAAATTTACATCATGTGACCCATTAGAACAAGAAATAGTCAGATCCTATCAAATGCAGGGTTATGGTAAGAAATTTGAGAAAACTTTCCATTATTATTTACTACTTGTCGTCTGCACAAATTTTGTATTTCTAATGATTTTTCAAAGTTTAAAATATACTCATCTTTTCATTGCATAAGCAGAACAGTGCTTAATGCAATAATGTCTTCATAGTCATAACCACTGGTAACTTTATTGATTTCCTACTAGTATTTTAAAAATCTTGATTTTAGTTGCTTTTCATTGCAACTACTCAAGATAATATTACTACAGACACTATTTGTGTAACTTTCTTTGATTTGTATTTTATCCTAATTGCTAAAGTCCGTTTCTTTTTTTTTTTTTTTCTTCAATAGCTACAAAACAAGTAAAAGTAGTTGTGTAAAGTACATATTCTTTTCATTTGCCAAGTGATGATTATATGAGATTTACTTATATTTGCTGAACTTTTCATGTTGGCAGAATGAAATCCTGAAAGCTTTTTAGATGGTATCTGCTACAGAAGGGTTAACAGAATTAACAAGTTACTTTCGAATGAATTGCTATGTTTGAGAGAACATTTGTAGTTGAAAAATAAGACAAAGTATTTTTGAAAACAGTCAATGATTGAACAACTGTAGCATCAAAATTTGAAGTCCTGTAAAAAAAAATCCTATCGAAGAATAGATGTGGTCAGAATAAATTCTAAATGTGACATAACTCGCATTTTCCATTGGAAAACATTTAAAATAGAGCTAAAGAAACATCTAGATTCTGAAGTATCCAGATGTTATTGATAAACGAATAAATAAATCAGTTGTTCGATTCACTTTTAACAAGCTATAACATTACTCAGAGTTTTGGAAAAGTAATTTTAGTCCACGTTACAAATGAAAAAAAAAAAATGATCAGCATGAAATTATCAGTTGCCTAGTTTTCACATGTTTGAGAATTCATTTGTGCTTATTGAATAAGAGGGGATTTCTAAACATTTTCCCAGACAAGTTGAAAACTAGAGTGTGCAAATTAAAAACAACAAGACTTTATTGTTGCACACAAATAATCAAATAACTGTATTTACTGCTTCAATTGCTGCAAATATTGATGGGGGGGGGTGATAATAAAGTAGTCATAATTTATGGACCTTTTTAGTTAGTCCTCACCAAGAGCCCATGCCCATAATTTTGAAATGCCCCAAATTAAATTGTTTTTTTGTTTTTTTTTGTTTATCTCTTTCTTTCTCTTTATCTCCCTCTCACTGAAAAAGAACTAGAAATCTGGGCCTTTTATTGTACCCTTAACCACATATCTTCATTTGGGTTCCAGATGAGTAAAGTTGTCAGATTTTCACAGCATTATCTGAAGAGACTAATGCTCTATAAAATTTAAAATGAGAAAAAATTAGCAATAAACTGCAAAGTATTTCAGAGCTTTTTCTTTACTCTCCATCAAACCAAAATTTTGATTACCTATTATCACTATCTTCTATAAAAAGAATATCAACATGAAAATTATTCTTAGATATTATTTTATTTTATTTTTTTCCTTTTTTTAGATAAATTCAAAATTCTTTCTTCTCTCAATAATTGGAGCCGAATGAGATTTCATCAATGAAATAAGCTGATGATGAATGAATAAATGAAAATATTTTGCTCACTCTGGCACTGTGATAGAGCTTAGTAAGAATTTCTGAGTTTACTAATGAAACCAATTGGACATGCTAGTGGAACCTTCAGTGAGTAAAAATAACTTGGGTAGACATTCAAAATCAGTTGCAAAAGACTTTTGGTGGATTCTCAGTGTTTCATCCAAATTATGTTTTCTTTCATTAATTCTGTTATTTCTATTTGTTCATCATTTGTAACATCGAAGGAATGACAATTTACAATTGGGACTACTTTCCCTACATTGTACCAAAAATACTTTTACTGTCTGTTGCTTTTTACAGGCACTTGAATATTTTACGTTTTTTTTTATATCCGTAGCACACAGCACACCCAATATATGAAGTATCATACACCACTGGTATATATTAGGTTTATTTTAAACATAGATGAAGATAATATTGAAGAGAATAGACAGAATTAAATAAAGGAAAAAGACTTGTTCATTTGTATGTGTTAATGATTATAGTGCGAAATCTTTTCCCTCTCTTTTGCATAAGGTCCACATTCAATGTTTGTTCTTTTCAATTCAATACAGATTGCGTAAGATTATCAACTAGTTGATGAAAAATGTTTTAATAAATCTATACTTGAATATCTTCTTAGCTTCTAGTATTTGAAACTCTCAAAAGATATTTATTATATAAAACCCAATTTTTTTTATTTAGTTCTATTATTTAGGTCAAAGAGGTGAAATCTGCATTTTTTTTTTTTTTATATCTTCATTATAACTCATTTAATCAAGAATTCTCCATGGAAAGTAATCTCAGTATTATGATAAATATTATTCTGCCAGATATCAAAAATGCATCTCTGGTACATCACTAGCCAAAAAGCATTGTACTTATGATTGATTTTTTTTTTTCTTTTTTTTTTTTTTTTGAGAAGTAACACATATCATCAAAAAGAGTACAAAGCGGGGGAAAATATTAATGCAGATTTTCATCTCTCATCACAATTTATTTCAAAAAGGAATATTGTTATGACGTTCAAGTTACAAATCGGGTACAGGAATATGGTCCAGTATCTTTTTTTTTTTTCTGTTTAATCTATATGTAAGTCACACATCAAAGCGATTGCTGTAACCAAATTGGTTCAAATGGTTTTCAATGCTTGATTTGGATAGTTCAAGTTTGTTGGCCATCTCCATTGTTGTATAACATTGATTATTCTCGAATAATGTCTTGATTTGATCATTTTCTACTTCCAATGGTTACCCAACCATGGAGTATCACTCAGCAAAAAGCTTTTTGTAAACCACTTTTGACAGGTTCGATAATTTGCTCTTTAATCTACTCAAATCTCTTCTGTAATAGTCACATTTTTTCTCTTCTTGAAATAAGAGAGCATGATATGTCCAAAATGTAGCTTGTTTTCTTCCATTTCCAATGTTAGAATCAATGAACAGAAATATCCCAGTTTTGATATTTTTTAATTATCAAAAGTGATTTTTTTTAATTTAATCTAATTTTTTTAAATAATTAAGTTAGTTAAACTTAAATGCTCCTAGTGCCATTTAACAACAAAATCAGAATTATTTTTGTCAGCTACCCAATATGAAAATTTGTCTCAGTGGGTTAAGTACAGTCAGTTGTAATTATAATATATATTTATATATATATAATGGACATGAACCCAGTAAATGTAAACATTTTGTGCCTCTCACACTCGTCAGCAACCGGCAGTATGTTGTTTCCTGTGTATTCTGGGAATAACCAGTCCATTTACTTTTGAATAACATGTTCTACAATTATCCAATCAGGTTTGAAAGTTTCCTTAATGATTCTAACCATTACTACTATGAATGTATAATTGTATAAGAACAACCGCTCAGACTTACCTCCCCTTTTCCTGAATTACCAGAAGAAACCTGTATGATCATTCTGGCGCCTTTTTTTTAATTTAAAAAAAAAACCAAACAAACTTTGGTGTTTGTGTTATGTATATCATTCGTTCTAGCACGTTCTCATGAATTGTAATGCCCAATATTATCTTTTCGTACCTAGGAAAGCATTTTGTGTTAGGATTTACAACGTTCAGAAAAAGTGGCCTTGAGGAATAATATCAAGATAATTATAGAGATTTTAATGAACCATTAATTCCTTGATTAATAGGTTGTTCTAAGAACTATTTTGGTTTACTTGTAATTAATGATAATTTTTTTTGCATTTTCGCATTTTTAATGATTTAAGATTCAATCATTTATCATTAGCATTATTTATATTTTCTTGTTCTGTTTTTTATTATATTTCAATTGTTGATGAAAATTATATGAAGTGAGGGTTTCTGAAACTGAATAAAAAAGGTAATTATACTGTAAATAATGTGTGTGTTTGTGTACCTCTTGTGAGGTGTTGAGTCTGGACTGTACCCTCCCCTGCTATGAGTTCTATTCATCAGACAGGATTTTACGATTAACATATTTATTTAGCGATATGATTAATCTTTTTACTAATCCATCTTTACTGTCCTCCTCCATTTACATTACTAGTGGTAGTATTCTCTGAGGAATGCTGGAGATTTTGATCAATTCCTAGTTATTTGTAAATTGGTTAAATTCTACTGTTTAAATCAAGGCAGTCCTTTTAATTATGTATGTTTAAGTTGTGGGTAGTTTTCTGTTGAGATGAGTTGGTTGGGAAGTTTAAAGCAATTGAAGAAGTTTGTTTTCTGCTTAGTTTCCAAACCTTCCATTAATGTTGGGAAGGAGCGGCATGTGCCACGATATCTCTCTAGACACATCTGTAATTTCCCATTGCATTTTGTCTTGGTTTAGAAAATATTCTGTTGGGATTCTTCTTTATTACCTTAGTTACCACATCTTCCGTTTCATTGTTGGTTTTAAAATATCTGATGTATACTGTTTGGGGATTTGAATTTATATTTCTACTGTTATTTTAAAACCTTGTGGATTTACTCTACTAAATTTTAGTTTATAAGAGATAGTTCCCAGCTATGTTGTTACACATGGGTAATTTAATGTCAACATTTACCTGAGCTCAATGAGGGTAAATATAGATGAATTCATGTTCATATTGATGAATTTTCTATCTTTTATTAGGGTATTACTTTATTTGACTACTTATTTCCTTGTGACACATTTAGTGCCTTAATTGTATTAATTTGTTTATTTGAATAATCTATCAGCTACCGTAGTATGATAGTGGAAAGTACTAATAAAGATTTAAATTATTAACCCTGATGAATGATAATACAGGAGTCTGAAAAGTACAGGAGGTATTACCCCATTCCATTCTATTATATACCCTTCTAATTCTTTGCTAAGGATTAGTAGGTTCTTATTCTTGAAGAATTATCTAGAATTGGAAAGTCGCAGAATTGTCAGAATGAACTGATCAATAGAATTAAGATGTTACATGTGTCGCAAGGAAATTAGTTCTAGCTCCTGAGATAAGGTGATGCTATAGTAAAAGATTGAAGAAAATCCATCAATATTGATGAATATGAACCTCTACACCACTAATATATGTAACACAGATGAAGTAATGATAATAAAAAATATTTCTTAAATAGGTCGCAAGCTTATGTTTATCAACATGCCTGAGACATACATGAGTTTTTTTAAAAACTATTTCCCCCCCAAAAGAATGTTAGTAAAAGAAATCCTTGTTAAAAATGTAATAGGAATAGTATCAATAACATGAATATTTGC
This sequence comes from Thysanoteuthis rhombus, assembly GCA_963457665.1. Taxonomy (NCBI): domain Eukaryota; kingdom Metazoa; phylum Mollusca; class Cephalopoda; order Oegopsida; family Thysanoteuthidae; genus Thysanoteuthis; species Thysanoteuthis major. Next base: position 49,051,297 of record OY735208.1, on the reverse strand, counting down.
AACTGACTTGGAATAAATAGGGTTCTATCAACTACTAATGACCATAGCATGGAACTGGATAGTATAAAAAATTAATACCTGTAATGAATGATAAATACTGATAAACAGGGTACGACCTAAATCATCGGGAAATAAATTAAGATATATTGATAAACAAGCTGTATTATATTATCATAATTGTTTATATATTGAGAGAACTGAGTTGGAGAGTGAAAATGAAACATAAGTTTCTAGAAGGTTTTAATACAAGCTTTTGATTCTGAAAACAAGTTACTAAACACAGATCACCACAAGAGAAAGGCTAAATGAAAGTAAATAAGGAAAGACTCCTAACGAAAATAACACCCAAAACACTAAATGAATTGCTTTAAAATTTGTCATCCCACACTTTTCCCTCAAGGGAAACGCCTCGAATCAGAATTATGAAACGTCTTGATATCCTTTGCTAAACGTCTCAATAATTAAGTTTTGACTCTGTGGCATTAAGAATAGCATACTGATAAGGATAGTTGAACTTGCTGGATTTATCTAAATTCATCCCCATTGAGCTAAGGTAAATGTTGACATTAAATTACGCACGCATAACAACATAGCTGGGAAATATCTTAGAAACTAGAATGTAGTAGAGCAAATCCACAAGGTTTTAAAATAACTGCAGAAATATAAATGCAAATCCCCAAACAGTATACATCGGATATTTTAGAACCAACAACGAAACGGAAGATGTGGTAACTAAGGTAATGAAGAAGAATTCTGACAGAATATTTTCTAAACTAGGACAGCATCCAAATTATGTTTTCTTTCATTAATTCTGTTATTTCTATTTGTTCATCATTTGTAACATCGAAGGAATGACAATTTACAATTGGGACTACTTTCCCTACATTGTACCAAAAATACTTTTACTGTCTGTTGCTTTTTACAGGCACTTGAATATTTTACGTTTTTTTTTATATCCGTAGCACACAGCACACCCAATATATGAAGTATCATACACCACTGGTATATATTAGGTTTATTTTAAACATAGATGAAGATAATATTGAAGAGAATAGACAGAATTAAATAAAGGAAAAAGACTTGTTCATTTGTATGTGTTAATGATTATAGTGCGAAATCTTTTCCCTCTCTTTTGCATAAGGTCCACATTCAATGTTTGTTCTTTTCAATTCAATACAGATTGCGTAAGATTATCAACTAGTTGATGAAAAATGTTTTAATAAATCTATACTTGAATATCTTCTTAGCTTCTAGTATTTGAAACTCTCAAAAGATATTTATTATATAAAACCCAATTTTTTTTATTTAGTTCTATTATTTAGGTCAAAGAGGTGAAATCTGCATTTTTTTTTTTTTTATATCTTCATTATAACTCATTTAATCAAGAATTCTCCATGGAAAGTAATCTCAGTATTATGATAAATATTATTCTGCCAGATATCAAAAATGCATCTCTGGTACATCACTAGCCAAAAAGCATTGTACTTATGATTGATTTTTTTTTTTCTTTTTTTTTTTTTTTTGAGAAGTAACACATATCATCAAAAAGAGTACAAAGCGGGGGAAAATATTAATGCAGATTTTCATCTCTCATCACAATTTATTTCAAAAAGGAATATTGTTATGACGTTCAAGTTACAAATCGGGTACAGGAATATGGTCCAGTATCTTTTTTTTTTTTCTGTTTAATCTATATGTAAGTCACACATCAAAGCGATTGCTGTAACCAAATTGGTTCAAATGGTTTTCAATGCTTGATTTGGATAGTTCAAGTTTGTTGGCCATCTCCATTGTTGTATAACATTGATTATTCTCGAATAATGTCTTGATTTGATCATTTTCTACTTCCAATGGTTACCCAACCATGGAGTATCACTCAGCAAAAAGCTTTTTGTAAACCACTTTTGACAGGTTCGATAATTTGCTCTTTAATCTACTCAAATCTCTTCTGTAATAGTCACATTTTTTCTCTTCTTGAAATAAGAGAGCATGATATGTCCAAAATGTAGCTTGTTTTCTTCCATTTCCAATGTTAGAATCAATGAACAGAAATATCCCAGTTTTGATATTTTTTAATTATCAAAAGTGATTTTTTTTAATTTAATCTAATTTTTTTAAATAATTAAGTTAGTTAAACTTAAATGCTCCTAGTGCCATTTAACAACAAAATCAGAATTATTTTTGTCAGCTACCCAATATGAAAATTTGTCTCAGTGGGTTAAGTACAGTCAGTTGTAATTATAATATATATTTATATATATATAATGGACATGAACCCAGTAAATGTAAACATTTTGTGCCTCTCACACTCGTCAGCAACCGGCAGTATGTTGTTTCCTGTGTATTCTGGGAATAACCAGTCCATTTACTTTTGAATAACATGTTCTACAATTATCCAATCAGGTTTGAAAGTTTCCTTAATGATTCTAACCATTACTACTATGAATGTATAATTGTATAAGAACAACCGCTCAGACTTACCTCCCCTTTTCCTGAATTACCAGAAGAAACCTGTATGATCATTCTGGCGCCTTTTTTTTAATTTAAAAAAAAAACCAAACAAACTTTGGTGTTTGTGTTATGTATATCATTCGTTCTAGCACGTTCTCATGAATTGTAATGCCCAATATTATCTTTTCGTACCTAGGAAAGCATTTTGTGTTAGGATTTACAACGTTCAGAAAAAGTGGCCTTGAGGAATAATATCAAGATAATTATAGAGATTTTAATGAACCATTAATTCCTTGATTAATAGGTTGTTCTAAGAACTATTTTGGTTTACTTGTAATTAATGATAATTTTTTTTGCATTTTCGCATTTTTAATGATTTAAGATTCAATCATTTATCATTAGCATTATTTATATTTTCTTGTTCTGTTTTTTATTATATTTCAATTGTTGATGAAAATTATATGAAGTGAGGGTTTCTGAAACTGAATAAAAAAGGTAATTATACTGTAAATAATGTGTGTGTTTGTGTACCTCTTGTGAGGTGTTGAGTCTGGACTGTACCCTCCCCTGCTATGAGTTCTATTCATCAGACAGGATTTTACGATTAACATATTTATTTAGCGATATGATTAATCTTTTTACTAATCCATCTTTACTGTCCTCCTCCATTTACATTACTAGTGGTAGTATTCTCTGAGGAATGCTGGAGATTTTGATCAATTCCTAGTTATTTGTAAATTGGTTAAATTCTACTGTTTAAATCAAGGCAGTCCTTTTAATTATGTATGTTTAAGTTGTGGGTAGTTTTCTGTTGAGATGAGTTGGTTGGGAAGTTTAAAGCAATTGAAGAAGTTTGTTTTCTGCTTAGTTTCCAAACCTTCCATTAATGTTGGGAAGGAGCGGCATGTGCCACGATATCTCTCTAGACACATCTGTAATTTCCCATTGCATTTTGTCTTGGTTTAGAAAATATTCTGTTGGGATTCTTCTTTATTACCTTAGTTACCACATCTTCCGTTTCATTGTTGGTTTTAAAATATCTGATGTATACTGTTTGGGGATTTGAATTTATATTTCTACTGTTATTTTAAAACCTTGTGGATTTACTCTACTAAATTTTAGTTTATAAGAGATAGTTCCCAGCTATGTTGTTACACATGGGTAATTTAATGTCAACATTTACCTGAGCTCAATGAGGGTAAATATAGATGAATTCATGTTCATATTGATGAATTTTCTATCTTTTATTAGGGTATTACTTTATTTGACTACTTATTTCCTTGTGACACATTTAGTGCCTTAATTGTATTAATTTGTTTATTTGAATAATCTATCAGCTACCGTAGTATGATAGTGGAAAGTACTAATAAAGATTTAAATTATTAACCCTGATGAATGATAATACAGGAGTCTGAAAAGTACAGGAGGTATTACCCCATTCCATTCTATTATATACCCTTCTAATTCTTTGCTAAGGATTAGTAGGTTCTTATTCTTGAAGAATTATCTAGAATTGGAAAGTCGCAGAATTGTCAGAATGAACTGATCAATAGAATTAAGATGTTACATGTGTCGCAAGGAAATTAGTTCTAGCTCCTGAGATAAGGTGATGCTATAGTAAAAGATTGAAGAAAATCCATCAATATTGATGAATATGAACCTCTACACCACTAATATATGTAACACAGATGAAGTAATGATAATAAAAAATATTTCTTAAATAGGTCGCAAGCTTATGTTTATCAACATGCCTGAGACATACATGAGTTTTTTTAAAAACTATTTCCCCCCCAAAAGAATGTTAGTAAAAGAAATCCTTGTTAAAAATGTAATAGGAATAGTATCAATAACATGAATATTTGCAACTGACTTGGAATAAATAGGGTTCTATCAACTACTAATGACCATAGCATGGAACTGGATAGTATAAAAAATTAATACCTGTAATGAATGATAAATACTGATAAACAGGGTACGACCTAAATCATCGGGAAATAAATTAAGATATATTGATAAACAAGCTGTATTATATTATCATAATTGTTTATATATTGAGAGAACTGAGTTGGAGAGTGAAAATGAAACATAAGTTTCTAGAAGGTTTTAATACAAGCTTTTGATTCTGAAAACAAGTTACTAAACACAGATCACCACAAGAGAAAGGCTAAATGAAAGTAAATAAGGAAAGACTCCTAACGAAAATAACACCCAAAACACTAAATGAATTGCTTTAAAATTTGTCATCCCACACTTTTCCCTCAAGGGAAACGCCTCGAATCAGAATTATGAAACGTCTTGATATCCTTTGCTAAACGTCTCAATAATTAAGTTTTGACTCTGTGGCATTAAGAATAGCATACTGATAAGGATAGTTGAACTTGCTGGATTTATCTAAATTCATCCCCATTGAGCTAAGGTAAATGTTGACATTAAATTACGCACGCATAACAACATAGCTGGGAAATATCTTAGAAACTAGAATGTAGTAGAGCAAATCCACAAGGTTTTAAAATAACTGCAGAAATATAAATGCAAATCCCCAAACAGTATACATCGGATATTTTAGAACCAACAACGAAACGGAAGATGTGGTAACTAAGGTAATGAAGAAGAATTCTGACAGAATATTTTCTAAACTAGGACAGCTGGCCATGGGAAAATCCAGGTGTCTCTAGAGAGATGCAGTGGCACATGTGGCTTCTTCCGTACAGTTATGGAGGGTTTGAACTCTAAGTAGAAAACAATTGCACAAGTTATATGCCTCTGTGTTACTTCACTATCAATACCTAGTTATAAGTAAGATACAATTGTTTTGATTCACGATTAATGTATAGATTACTTCTGCTTATTCATAACATGCACTAAAATTCTTCATCAAAAAATTATTTTTCTGTTTTGTTTTGAATGAAAATTATCTCCTATGAAAATATCCTTTTTGGTTGAAAGTTTAAAAAAAGGGGGGGGGTAAGCATTTCAGCTGATTTATAAATATTTCAGACAATTTTGGAGGAATCCATATACACAGAAAACATTAGAAAGGAGCTCAGATATTTTGTTTTGCTATGATAAAATAATTAGACCCAGGGCTTTGAAGCTTATTACAATAGGCTACCAAATTCCAGACTTCTATGTTATTGTGATGTCTGGGTAACTTTACCCCCCCCCTCCCTTCCCTGAAAAAGTTACCAAGTTAAAAGCTTAGTTTGAGACAGTTTATAACTTCTGAATGATAGGCTAGATGTCCTGTTTTATTTGTTGATAAATTGTTGTTTATTCTGTAATAGAAACATTTCATTAACCCCAGCAATTGTTAATCTGATTTTGTCTTTGAATATACTGTTGGGTGTCTCAACTTGATCAGAATGCACGTCCATTTTCTATTCTAGTTAGTCCTTGAATCTATTAAAACTACAGAAATCTTGAGGGAAAAAAAAAAGTACTAAATGTTAATTTCATTCATTGTAAGCACACAACTTTCAGTATTCCCTGTGAAAATATTCATGGGTGTATTTGAATTTCTGTATTGAACTTGTGTCAGTGAAAGTTTTTTTTTTTTTTTTTACAATTGATGGATCGGATATATTTTTATCAATGAAATTGTTACCTTTAAATGGAAGGGTTCATTGATATGAACAGAAACAAAGAAAATCATTCTGTTTGTTATTTAAGTAGATACTAATGATTAATAATCATTTGAATTGTAGGAATGGTTTTTTTATAAAGAATATTTTACACTTCAATGTTAGTTTCATCAATTTTTAAGGGTTTTTGTGTTCATTCTGAGAAATTCTATAATTGATATAAAAAAATTCATCGTTCATCATGAGTAAAATCCAAGCTTATTAACGCTATCAGTCATTATCAATGATTAAAAACGTTCAATACATTTCAGAGATCTTTTGTACATAATTCCTCAAAGAAGTTACAATGATACAGATTTGTCATTTGATGGACATAAATTATCTGCAAGTCCTTGAAGTTTATTATCATGCTCATCTAGGTTTCTATTTAGTTTTATTTGATACATTTCTGAACATCTTATGTTTGTAAATTATCAGTTGTTGCTCAAGGAGAAGAAACAGATGCTTTTAGAAACAAATGAAGCCATTGTGATATTTCAGTATCACAATGGCTTCATTCAAAGAATTTCAGGAGTGACCAGTTTTTTTCATGCCTGTTTGTACATATGAACTACTAGCAAGAATACTCAGCATTACCGGGGGAAAAATAACTTCAACTTGGACAACACAGTGGAAAATGTTTATTTCTTTGTGCCCAATATAACAATGGAGTATTTATACTGAAATTTTATTCTTAGCATCCGATCTGCACTTTGTACTGAATGTAGTGGTAGTCTGATTAAATATGTACTGTGTAAGTTTAATAGGTGTTGTTGTGCCCCCCCCCTCTCAGAAGTAATTACTGGTGCTTCCAATTAATAAGACCTGTTTCAGTGTCAGTTTCAGTTAAATACAAATTTTTAGCTTGGGCGGGGATGGTGCTGTTCATGTTACTTTAATGCTGATCCAGAACCTTGCTTCACGTCAGTTGTACAAAAGTACAAATTTGAAATATTTAGGTTACTTCCGAAATTAAATAATTAGATTCAGAAATTTTCATTCTTGATTATGTTCTGATGAATTTCTGTGTTTTTAAAAAGTTATTTTGGACAGTTATTTGATAGACGGTTAGAGAATTTGCAGTTCAGCCTTATAGTCATATTGTAAATAGCACTTCCACTTCCAAGAACCAAAAAAATCTTTCTTACCTTTTTGATGAATGTTTGTTGTTAACAGAGGTGTTATTGATTGCAAGCACAGTTTTTAATGCTTTTTGCTTTTACTGGCAACAGAAATCATAACCCAGAAATCAACTTCAAAAAACTAAGATAAAGCTAAATAGTAGTCAAAAATTAATAAAGATTTATAGCAGGGCTTTTCTCTCTTTCTTTTTTTTCTTTCTTTTTCCTTTTAAAACCGATGAGACAAATGTATTTGTGACTCCCACACTCAGTATTATATAGGCAGCAGTAAAATCAGTCTTCAGCAGTAATCTTGCTTAGCTTAGCTGAACATAGAAACAGATTATTCCCCCCTGAAAAAAAATTCGAAGTATTGTTTACTGTTTATTATGGAAAAATACTATTCTTTCAAAATTGCTAAAATGTGATTAAAAAAAATTGTATCGATGAAATTAATGAATTGCATTGTCATTTAAAAAAAAAAAAAGCACCAATTGGAATAACTATATGTATAGAGATAAAAAAAACTTTACCTATATAATTATTCTAAATATTACCGCAAATCCCAATATTCTTTAGATGACACCCTAAAGAGCTGCAACCCCTAGTTTGAGAAGTTGTGGTTTACAATGTTTCATCTGATGAAAATAAATAGGCAAGTTCCTGCTAGTTTGGTTGCTGCGGCCGCTGATGTCAGTTTAATTTTTCTTACTTTGTCCCCCCCCCCCTTTTCATGTAAGCATTATTATAGACAACCAAATTATATAAAGGGATATGTAGTAGAAACTGAAGAAGCCCTGAAAAGGAATGGCAAGATCTTATTCAAGAAATACTTTCTTCATTAATGTCTCAAGTCATTTCTGATTGTAGCACTTAAAGAGTTGAAAAGAGAACTTTTTCTGTTGTATGATGGTTTATTTAAACTAATTTCCTCTTAATCTTCACCCACTTGCCTTTGGCTGCTGCACCCGTCACCTTCCCACTTTTGTATTTTGGAATGATGTGATCTTGATAATGCATTTTCCCTTAGATATATGTCATGTTCTCTGTCTCATTTTGTGACTTTTTGGAACTTTCCTCTCTGTTCTCTCTTGTTCTACCAATACTACTTCACTATTCAAGAAAATATGAAAAAAATATCCTAATTTGCCCAATTAACTCTATTCTGCTACTTGTCTTTTTGCATGAGATGTTGTTAATACTTCAGTTTTTCTCTCTTCTATTCTCATATCAATGAGGCTTTTGGATTGATCATTTTATGAGGAAAATCATTCGGCTTTCTTAAAGTTGAAATGGACTAATCAGTCCGCTTTCTACCTATATTATTGTAATTGATGAAATTTATCTGGTAACTCTTCTCATCAATTTCTCGGTTCTGCTTCAGACTTCAAGCTTTCTATTCATCTGGCTATCTTATGAGGTCAGCACAGACTTATCTATGATGATTTGATTACTTCCATTTTTTTTTTTTTTTTTTTTTTTTTTTTTTTTACAATCCAATAGGTCTGTTATTTCTTGATCTTATGAAATCTGAATCAGTTTCCCACTATACATTGAATTTTGGACCAGCTTCTCTGATGTCTCCATCATATTTTGGTCACTTTACCCTACAGCCTTCCTCAAATGTTTGTAGCATTTGGTAACCTTTTGAGAATGTCAAGTGGAACCCTCTATTTGATCCAGTGAAATATGTTGTTCTCATCCCTGTACTGTCTTCCTAGGGGATTTTAGAACTGATGACCATGAATTCTCCCTTATTTTGCTGATCCACTGAATCAGTTTATAAGATATTGTCTAAATGAAAATCCTGGTAAAACTTGTCTACTTCTGTGGAAGTTATAAGTTCAATCCCTAGGTCAGGTAATGCAGAAATATACACCAGCTAAACATAGAGAGAAAATATCTATGAAAATAGTTTTTATGGAAATATTCAAAGAATTAGTTGAATATTTGATTATCCATTAACAATTTTATGCTATTCTTAAGCCCAAATCTGTTAAGATGTCAGTAGCTGGTATTGTTGAATAATCAAGAATGAACTTTACATAATCATCATAACTAATTTAGATTATTTTGTTGGATAGAATTTATTACTTTAGTATGTGTGGAATGCCATTAAGTATCAATTATGTTTATGTTTTTATTTTAGCAACATAACCAATAAAACATCTCTTGCAGTAGTTCTTGTTTAGCATAGTGCAAAAGGCATGAGATTTCTCTTCAGTTCTAAGTTTATGCCTTCCCATGACAGCACTTTTAAGCAGAGTTTTAATGCTCTAAAAATGGCAAAAAAACTTTAGATTATTTCATTTCAATAAATAAGTGCCTTCTGGTATTTGAGTAAAAATGTTTAATCAAATCAAAAGGAAGATGCCATAATCAAAATTAGGTAATCCTTGATAAGTGGCATGAATTAGATTCCTACGCATACCTTATATATTATAGCAGCATAAATAATTTTGGCCATGAAAAACTGTACATTTGAACATTTCAGTGCAAATACATTATCACTCTCCAATAGTTCTTAAATAACCAACTCATTTGTTCTAGTATTCAATTGTTTTATTTTTTTACAACTAATGCAGCTAGTGAAGAATATTGCCTCTAAATAGATATTAAAGAATTATAAGAAAATGACTTTGAAGTTGAGATGAAGAGCCTGAAGTACATACATAAAAAGTAAACAGTCATATACACTTGTTACATATAATTAAAATGTGTTCACATTTTCCACAGGAAAAAATCCTATATGAAGGCATCAAAATAAACAGTTTTCATGCTATCTGATTCAGTCAATTAGCTTTTCAAATAATTCATTTGCCAAAGTGATCAAGCGCTTCAAGATCAATTCATTGTCACCAAAATATCTTGCAAATCATAAGATTTTGATATCTCAATAGTTGTCATCAATAGCCGGTTGATCCTGTTTCAAGTACAAGATAAAATAGGAAGTCCATTGACTCCATCTCTTGTGTGTGCATTCCACCATGGATAAACAATTAGCAAAAAATTTTGGCTACGAACAACAAAAACATAAACCAATGTGTTAAGCATTCTCTTATTTTATGGTGTCTACAATCAATTTGACCCCCCTCCCTCCTTTTTTAAATCTCTTTTTTCCCTCTTGATCATGACAAGATTTCATCAGATTTGAGATATTATGAAGATCATAGCCAGACTCTTCAACTTCTGTTTTCCGATCATAAAATCTATTTGCTCTCTCCTGGCAGGCCCTGTCAATAATCATTCTTTCTGAGATTTTTTCTTTAAAGTGTCCAGTGTATATTATAATGCTACAGTATGAAAATCATTTACTTCTATCAAATTTCTGCAAACAGAGGGTCTCTGAAAATGACAAAAGTTGAAGGTGAAGCTTTGAACAATTTTTTTTTCTTTGATTTAAAATTTTTTTTCATGATTTCATTTTTCTAATTTTAGGTTTTCCAGCTCAAGACTACATGGATGGAACTCCGAGAAAGACATATTTGTGCCTTAAACAAAATCAAGAACGATTTTTACAATTTGTCACTACCATTTATCCAGTGTTGGAAGGTAAAAAGTTTGAACTCTATCGTGTAGATAGACAACGCAATCTTATTCGTCTTGATAACCGCACTCCTCGAGCTATCAAAGATACAAAATATCAAGGTACCATTATCATCATACCTTTCAATGTAAGTATGCAAAGATCTTTTAATATTTTTTGTATAATTTAGCAAACAAAATTAATTCATATAAACACTTTGATGAAATTAGAAACTGTCAGTGATGGTTTCTTCAGTGGTTCAGTGTGGCTGGATACTTATTCATCTCTCTGTGTCACTTGTACAGGCTGCACCAATTGAAATAAGGGGGTGAAGAAGTTAACGTTTACTCCATGTGTTGGGAAAATTTTTTCTTAATTTTTTTTGAAAATTCCCTCTCAAAATAAGTCTTTCGTAAGGTGTTTCAATTCAGTGAAAGTTTATGTGGAATTGATCCCATAGTTTGTATCTGGCAATGTTAACACTTTTTTTTCTAAAAAAAATTTGAACTTCTTGGTGATCATTGCCCAACAAAAGGCTGGAGAAGTAACTTGATCATTGATCACATCTTTTTTTTTCCTCTCCTAATTGATCTTACTACCAAAAGATGTTGATCTAATGATAGTTTCTATGGAGTGACTAACCAGACCTATTTTATAATCATTTAATAATGAATATGCATTTATTAATAGAAACTTTCAAATCAGTACCAACAATTATGCAATACTAGAGTATTGCCTAGCATATGACGGAGTTTTAATGTTGCGAATATACTTTTGTGAGTAATATCAGTTTTGGTCATTCTTGTGCTGTCCCATGTGATGCTTATGAATTTCACTCAGACACCCACTGTAGACAAATGTATTTTTCACCACATTGTAAGTAAAATGTGATTTAAAAAAAAAAAAAAAAAAATTTTGAAAAATTTCTATGGATCCAGTTGAGTAATCATTAAATTGACTGATTTTCATTGAGTCGTATTTCTATAATGGCTATGTTGTTTTTGGAAAATTTTTTAATTACCAAGTGAAAATTTTATTTGATGGTTGATACATCAATCATAACATAATCAAGGTAATTTTGGATAAAAAAAATTGGCTTTGAATACAGTCTAAAATTTGCTTTAAATACACAAACGTAGTTTCTCTCTCTTTTCTTTTTTTTATTTTATTCTTTATTTTTAACCTACTTTATGCTATTTTCTTTAAACGCAAAATTAATACCTCAAATAGGATCTTTAAATTATTGCAGTATTTTTTAAATAAAAAAATAAAAAAAACTCCCTGATCATAACTACAATTTGTAATGTTTTTGGTACCTATCAACTTGATATGAGCAACATATGAATTGTTTCAATTATCATTCTTATTTATAAACATTGGGTTGACCAAAATGTTCATTCATTTTTTTCATTAGATGGTTTTAAAGGCATTTGTTTATATTGTGACAGTTGTCATATTAGCTATTCCTTTAAAAAAATTGTTATAATTAGCATGTTTTTCTTCCTGTTTCTAACATTGAAAAACATTTTTAGATTGATAGGCTTTTCCTTTTAAGAAAGGTAAAATGCAACTAAAATGCAAAAAAAGATTTGTACAGATTAAGGAAAAGGTGCTGTGAATGATCAAACATGCCAATAGTGGTTTACAAAGTTTCATAATGCTCCACTGTCAGGTGGATCAGTTTGAAAAGAAAATTGTAACTGGTGATGAAAAGTGGATACTCTTAAACAATATGCAATGCAAGAGATCATGAAGCAAGTAAAATGAACCACCTCTAACCATACCAAAGGCCAGTTTTCATCCAAAGAAGGTGTTGATACATGGTGGGATTGCAAAGGAGTCCTTTACTATGAGCTCCTTCTGAAGAATCAAATGATTGATGTAAATGAGTACTGTTACCAATTAGACTCCCTGAAGACAGCAATTGATAGATAGTAGCTGAAATTATTCTGGAGAATTCTACATTTTTTTGGTGTCCAAGCCGAATTGTTATAGCTTAGCTGAGGAGTTTTCGCTCAACTGCTATATTCACTAGATATTGTACATTTTACAAAATTCTCTTAATGAAAAAAAAGTTAAATTCCCTGGAAGATTGCAAAAAGCACTTGTAGCAGTTATTTGCTGAGGGAGATAAGTCCTGGGAAGATGGAATTATGAAGTTGCCTGAAAGCAGAAGACAGTGGAATAAAATAGTAAATGGGTTGCTTAATTAATGTGGTATTGAAAATAAAAATTAAAAAGATTTTTACTGGATGGTCTCTTTTGATGAACAACATCATGCAGTATGAAGTCCATAAGCAGCATACATTTTGCATCCCAGAACACAGTTGCTGTCGATTTCTTTGCTGACTGCTGAAGTTTGAATTGGGTGGGGATGATGTTAGATGCTTCCAGGTCATGGAATTGACCTTTGTCTCTGGGTAACCAATATTTCATCACCCATGATTGAGTACTCCAAAAAGTCCTCTCCTACAACGTTCCAAGAACTTGTGTTCTCCAATTGCTTTGAGATTCTATGAGATGCTGCTTTCTGATAGCCCAACTTCTTGTGAATGATTTCATGAACCACCCTCCTCGGAAGATCAAATTCCACAACCATATCATAAAGTTTGTGCTATCATATTGAATCTGAGCTTCAGCCTAGGCAATGTTGTCTTCTGTTGTTGATGAACATGGATGCCCTACATGAGGCTAGATTTGTATGTACTGTGAACACACTACAACTGACCAATTTCTGTTTCCTGCTCATTATGTGTTCACTATATACATCAACAAATTCATATAATTTCTGTTGGATTCTTGCTCTTGGCTTGCAAAAATCTTATTACACCTTGCACCTCTGTTGGTCCACTGTTCTATAATGGCTGCCATCTTTGTTGTGACATCACGTATGTATGCACTCAATACTATGGCCATTCTGGCTGTTACAAGGAGTATTGCATATCTCCTGTGCTTTATGCTTATAGATTTCACAATGTTTTAATTCAGATAGATTTATGCCTATCTCTACATTACTTCTCGGACATCCCTTGTATATAGTCTTTATCGTATAACCTTTCAACGGTTGAAGTCTCTTCGATCTCAAAGAATATGATATTCTTACCCATTTGGTTATTTAGTGATTGATTTGATTGTTTAGTGATTGATTGGGGAAGAAAGGTTTATCTATCACATTATCACCCAGTCAGGTCACATTTGATATGTGGGGAAAAAAGAAAAAAAAAATTTGCATCAAAGCACTCTCTCTTTATGGATGAAAATGCTGATTTTGACCAGGGAAGAGCTTGGTGACCTCATTATTTGAAGGATTGTAGTATCAAGTGAGTTTGATATCATGTCAAAATTCTATCACAGTCTGGTTACTGGGAAGGTAAAAAATTTTAAGATGGCGTCCTAACTGACTACCAAATTAGTGAACCCCCCCACCCATGAATTGCGAATGGTTCCTCAATTGTCTATCATACTATGTAATGTGTTCAATTACATACTAGAAGTCTACCACAGTCTGACTGCTGGAAAGGTTTAATTTTCAAGATGGCATACAGTGATCTTCTTACAGACACACCTCATGAGTTATAGAGCCGTAAATACTATATTGACAAAGTAATGGATTCACCCCAAAATTTAATCATTTTCTCTTACATTACCAAAAAATTCTATTGAAATTCATTGAGAACTTTTAGAGATATTGTGTGGACAGACATGAGTGAATGCAGATATGAAGAAAAAAAATTAGATGTATGCATAAATATCTGTCAATAAAAAAAAAAAAAAAAAAAAATTCCCAGATCTATCCCAAAATTTAACCATTTCTTCCTCATAATATGCCTTATCTTTCTGCAAAATCTCATCGTCATTCATGCAGAACTTCTGAAGATATTGTGTGGAATGAGAGGAGCAAAGTGCTAGAATGCATGGAAAAAACCCACAAAAACAAATTCCTGGATCTACCACAAAATTTAATCACATATATGGTACAATATTGCTCACCTATCTATAAAATTTAGTTGGAATTCATTGAGAACTGTTGGAGATATGTTGACAAACAAGAGTGAATACAGAGATATGTAGCGTATTAAAATGGAAAAATCTCTCTCAATTGAAAATGAATTCCTGACACCGCTCCAAAATTTAGATACTCCTTTCTTACCCCATGTCTTACTCTGTAATGAAATTTCATTGAAATTCATGAAGAACCTTTAGAAATATAGTGTATACAGACAGCAACAAATACAGAAATGTATAAAGTATCAAAACAGAAAAATATCTCTCTATCAGAAAAGATTTTCTGCATCTGCCTCAAAATTTAGTTCTTCCTTAAGCTGTGCCTTACCTTTCTCATACTGTATGGACAGAGACAAGTGAATGCAGAAATTAGATAAATTCTTTTTTGTTTTTCTTCTCATACATTTCTAGGAATTCCTATAGTGTGTACTGCTACAGGAAAACGTCCTATAATTGTAAGTTATGCCTGTAATGAGTCCTCTGTATACACCATCTTGAAAATTATACCTTTCCTGTGGTCAGACTGTAGTAGACTTTTAGTATATCATTGAGTACAGCTGACAGTACAGTGAACTGTTGAAAAAGCTTTGGTTGTGATTTTTTTTTCCCCAGAGTAGGGTGTGTTTTTTTTTTTTTTTTTTTTAAATTTAAAAAATTTTTATTTTTTATTTTTAAGGCCAACTGATTTGGCAGTCAATTTGGATGCCATCTTAAAAATTATCTTTCCAGTGGTCAAACTGTGGTAGAATTTTGGTATGTTATCAAATTCACTTGATACTTCCAAAAATCATTGAAAAATATTTATACAGAGTGTCATGGGCATTATAAGTATTTAGTGGCCATCAGTCTTAATTTAATGGATGCTGTCTTTAGAATTATACATGCTGGGCCATAGAAAAAATTGGACTTTTCTTTTTTTTTTTTTTTTGTTTGTTTGTTTGAGAGTACTTATTTTGAGGATTTATGAAAACCTCGCTTCATTCTTCAAATAAAAAATTCCAATAGGACCCCAGTAGAGCTACATTCCAGTCTGCACTATTATTCATCATTATATCTTGATTTATTATAATATAAATAAAATTTGAAACCTTTTATATTCTTTTATGTGGAGACATGAATTGAGTTGCATTGAATGAGGAATCAAACATGAAGAATCGAGGCAAAATTGGCATGTACATTGCAACTAATTGAGTGAGTTTTTGTCTTTGATCCTAAAATTGTTAATTAGTTGCCAATTAAACTACCCACTTCTACTTGTCACAATACATATATCAAATATGATTAGTGCTCAGTTTAGTCAGAGTGCAATTGTTGCGGTACATATCCTTTGAATTATAACTTTATAAGTTTCCGAAAATCAAATTAAATTAGATTATGAAATTGATCAATAGATTTTTTTTATATTCATTACAGCAAAAGATTTTTGTACTCTGTATCTACTTTTAAGGTTATTTCTAATGCAGGATTTTTTTTTAGTGGTCCTCCTTATTCTTATTAGGATATTTCTTCTCTATTTGCCAAATTGAATATGTTTTATTCATGATTATATACAAATATATTGTTGCTCCAGGAGGTTATGATGAAAAAATTCTAATTATTTTAATCTTTCTAGGATAAAATATTTTGATTTACTAACATCAGTTGTTAGAGGCTTTTGACGATCTGTCTGGTTAAAGAATATCGAAATTGACTTGAAATAGTGAAATATGAATTCAACTAAGATATATTTGCCATAGGATGTTTATATCCTTTGATTTATTACCATTAGAGGGTTGATATAAACAATATGAAAATGGCAGATGAAAAACTTCCTACTGTGATATAAAAAAAATAATGGGACATTTACTCAATGTTATGAAGGTACAGATGCCAAGTTTATTATAGCTACTGGAATTAACTATGCAGTCCCACTAATCATGTTGAACATTTGTATGCTAATATTTTGCATGTATGTCTTTTATGTTTTGAGAATAAACATGGAAAAATTGTTAACAATATAGATTGAATCTTATCTAATTTTCTAGTCAGCATTTTATTTCGTATTTAAAAATAAAACCAAATAGTTGAAATATTGGCATTTTAGAAAAGTTTTTTCCTTTTTTTTTCCCCCCTCTCATTAATGGTGACGAAAGTAAGGTTATTTAGATGTTTTAGGTATAAATACATAAGTTCATGAGTTTTAATGCTTCACTGTGGGCTTAAAATATTTGAATGTATGCTGTTCTTCCAGTCGCTGTGTAATTCAACAGGTTTGAAGAGTATGCCCATGAAATATCATGTTGACCTACCGAACTGTCACTTATAGCTAAGTATTAAAAAACAAAGGAGTAGAATTCTGAAATTAAAAAAATATTCAATTGGAAAAAAAAAGCCAAGTACATGCAGAAATTGATGTTGAATACTTATTTTGAGAAATTTAATGCAGCTGTAAAAATTACCTAAATGATTGCCAAATCTGTAACAAATGATACTGACTGTATCAAAACTGAAAAAATTAAGAGTGTTCCCAATAATATGGTAAAATAAATACACTATAGTGAAAATAAATGATAGAATGTTTAATTTTAGTTTAATTTTGGATTTTTTACACTTGGTTTTTATTGGATTTCATATCTATATTTTGTTGTAACTGACCATTGAGCACCCTCACAATAACTGATAATTTTGAACGCTCACCAATTTTGATTTTTTTTTTTTTTTTCTCCAATGAATAATATAGTGAATAATATAATAGTACCAGTGATTTCATGGACTTGAAATTTGTAGACTTGATTATGTGTGATTTGTCTTTATAGATAAAGAGAAGCTACTCTCAGACTTTTGAGAAAATTGAAAATACTTCATTCAAGTTTTTTATTTTTGCTAGAAAAAAAAAAGTCTATTGTTTAGAAACAAAATTTGATTGATAATGTAGAATCAGGCTGTTTTAATTAAGTGTTTCTGTTTTTTTAATTTTTTTTTTTTAAATTTTTAAAAATTTACTGACAAAGCATCAATAATGGGTTTTGACAGCTCACAGATGAGGGATAGATTGACAGGCTTGGAAAAATGTCAGTTGAAAGTGTAATTGAATGCTAATTTGAGGTTAAATTCAAAATTTACTTGAAGCATAATGGTAATAAACACTTGAAAAAAGTTGATAAGGGCTGTATCTGGATGAATGACTCCTTCTATTAGTAAAAAAAAGTTGACCCTTTTTGGCCTTCCATATTTACAAAAATTCTTCTATTGGAAAAAATAGAAGCACCAAAAAAGGTACTTTCGGCATGTTGTTCTGTTTTTTTTTTTTTTTTTTTACTGATTATGTTTGATTAAGTATATTGTTGTATTATAATCAACAAAATCTCAGTTGGATAAAGTGAATGAATAAAACAAGGAAAAAGAGTAATTGAATTATTAAAAAAAATTTTGATTAAAGATTTTTTTTTGTTTTTGTTTTTACTGAGAAAAAGCCCTAAAATATAAGTTAACAAATAAATTTAAAAAAAAAGTTGCCCAGAACAGCAATATTTTACTTTGTTTAATAGGAAAAAAATCTTTTTCTGGAATTTGGAAAAGAAACTTATCTAAGATAAATTTTATCCTTCATTAGCTAAGTACTGAAAGTGTTATTAAAATCCAATTAGCAGTTGATTTTTTTGTAATATTTTAAGATCTAGGTGTTTTTGTGCATAAAAATCAGAAATTTTCCTACTCCAATGTTTTGTTGCAACGTTTACGCTATCTATATTGAAAAAAATTTCTCTCATTCTATAAAGTGTACACCAGTTATTTCTTTCCCCCCGCCTTCCTTGTAAGGTGTTGATTTTCTGATAAGTGTGTTATTGAAGTCTATGTAGATGCCTCCTTGTTTTGATTTTCATTTCTTCCTTCTAATTTCTCAATTCACTAAATAAATGATTAAATAATCATCGTTCCATACAGTGACATTAATCAGCTGACTGTCTGGTTGTGTGCACATTTTATAACTGTACAGCAAAGGAGGGGGGGGGTAAAAAGTTATTTGCGGAATTTCGATGGAGTCTGATCCAAGACCCTATGAGATTTAAAAAAAAAAAAAAATTTTTTTCAATTAATTTTTTCCAAAGTTTTATGGCTTTTTTTTTTTTTTTTTTGTCATTTTCCAATTTATGGTATATTTTCTACATCTGTCTGAAGTTTCAAGTATAATTTCATCTGATTTAATTTCTGCAGGGACCTTTGTATAAAAGTTATAATTTTTTTTTTGTAACCACGAATACATATTTTATTAAGAATATTTCCACAACTTTTCTTTCAAAATACAATTCATAAAAGAATAAATACATAATTTTTTAAATCTGGGTTTGTTTTGACCAAAAATTTTGAAAATATGATCTACGAAAAAACATCGTCTTGAAGATCTTTTGATTATTTTGATTCTAATTTAATTTTTCTCTAGTTAAAAAAAAAAAAAAAAATTCAACTCTGCGGTGGGAGTGCGAAAGACAATACAAGAACAGGACACCTGCAAGGCTTGAAACTAGGAGTGAAGTGAAGTGAAGTATACATTTACATACATATACAGTGTATGTGTATACTTTGACTCTTTATGTCCCTTGGCTTTCTAATTTGCTTGAGCAACAGTTTAGACAACATTTCCTTTTCATCCTGGTAGTATCCTGAAAATCTCTTTTCATCCCAAACACATTTTCAACTGTTCCCTGTCGACCATCAATTTCGAGCCCTGGAAGATAGTATTCTCCTTTCTCTTTCTAGATGTGGTCTGCCATCCCAGATTTTTCTGTTTCACTTTTGGTTATGGCCTTTTTTATATTCTAAACTTCAGAAAGTTACCCAGATGTTAAAATGGCTACAGATCCTATGTATACATTCTGCTATCCCCTTCATGTATGGAATTTGGATAGTGGCGACATATTTGTTGATAGTGTGCCATCTTGTGGTATCTAAAGGTACTAAGTGCACCAAATATAATAATATTCTGACTTGGGATTTCTCCAGCTGGGCCCAGAACTATGAAGAGAATTTTGCTGCTTTTTTTGACAAGAGGCTTTATACAGCTAACATTGATTCTTGCTATCCTTCATCTCTGTAAGTACTTCTGTTCCTGAAAGAATGGCCCTGTAGAGAAAACCGAACTGACTGCCAATCTTCGTTAAGTTTGTAACTCTAGAGCATGTAATAAAATGTTTTTTGTTATCCATTAAACTTTTACAAGAGCTTGTCTTCAGTTTTTAAAGTTATCAAGATCTTTAGTAAATACATTTTATGACCAGAAAAGTTCCAACTTGAAGATGCTTCAACCGATTTTGCTAACACTCCTTCTGCAGATCTTCAAGCACAAAACGGTCATAGAAAGCATTGGCTGGGTAAGTCCAGTCCACGTGAAGGGGTATCCATTATAGTGCTGTTGGAAAAAAAAGTTTGTTTTTCCACATTTTGGATATTACACCTGGAGAAGGCTGTAGAATGGATCGGATGAACTGTCTTGTTAATATGGAGTTTCTGAAAAACTCTTTCGCTGGTCAAAATAATCCAAGTCTTGGGGCCTTCTGTTGATGAAAAATGATGTTGTCAGTGTTTTGTGCAGACATGTTGGTCTATTTTATACATTCAGTTGGAATTTTTCAGACTGACTACTGAATTACTACTATCTGCAAGAATCTTTGACCCCACCCCCGGTATAGAACCATTCATAATGAGAAAAAATAAATTGTAGGACAAAAATTACATTTAGGATGAGAATACTATTCCAAATAATTGATGGTAGTTCTTCAGCCTAAGAAACTTTTTTCAGTGAGATTCATGTACTGAAATTTCTGCAATAACAAAATAAATGATGGGTAACTATAGGCAACCCCCAGAATGTGATCAGGGGCACCGTAACACCTACCAAATAATTCTAAACTGATTATTCATTTTTATTTTGTATTTAAAATCTAAACACAGGAAAGATGTTTCAAAGGAAGTACATAATTGTTATTTTTTATTTTGATTCATAACACAAAAAAAAAAAGTTTTACTGCTCAAAAAGGACTATTGCATTCAATATCAGAACAAAGGGCATAGCTAGAGATTTGGGGGCCCCAAGAGGCTTGGCTCCTTTAGGGGTCCCAACCAACATTTAGTGAGATTAATCATTTTATATTGTTTGTAGAAATGCAGTTGGTGAACTACTACTATCCAAAAAGCTTTTGCCAACTCTCTCCCTCAGCTATACCCCTGATCAAAACGAGAAAATGTGTTATTTCATTTTTTTTTTCTTTTCATTTTACATAAAATAAATACAAAACAAAGTCATATTAAAAAGGCAGGAAGCAACTAAAACCACCTCATTTGTCTTGGCTTCTTTCTTATAAAAATATATATCATTTGATCATAATCCATCTCAGTAGCCAACTTTCGCTCATTGTCTGGGTTAGCTTTGCTCTCCTATCTACCTCGCCCATGAATGAAAGTATGACTTTGCTTGAGCCAGCTAAAAGACAGTTCTGCAACAGTGCTTATTGGTAAGGTAAGAAAAAATGTGGTACAATGAGGACAGGTTAAATGGAACATATGTCATTGGTGATCATGAATTTAAGTACATTGTTGATAGTGTGAAACCACTTCAGTAAAGTTTAATGTTTGAACAAACTATGAAATACAGTAGTGAAGTCTAATTGTTGGTAACGGTTGCAATTTGCTAGCCAAACAGGTGCAAAGAACAGAAAACCCTAATCAGCTTGCTTGGAGCCTACTGGGAGACTTGAAATTATGTGCATAGCAGTATATAAAGAGAACATTTGGGGCTACTTCCCTAATCTTAGACAGGAGACCACATATAATTGACATGGCATTTGCTCCATCATAAGACTGAATGGAACTAGTTTTAGGTTGCTAGAAGAAGGATGTTGAAAAAATCTTCAGCTTTTGCATCTGCTATGATTTACGAGTAAGTTATTAGAGGAAATAAACACTTCTCTTGAGAATCTTCCAAAAATGAAATATACATTATAGAAATTTGATTCGAGAAAAAATAGTAAATTTAGGGACTAGTTGACTGGATTTTGAAAAAATATTGCTTACTTTTCACAGAAAATGTAATGAAAAGTACATTACTTTACGGTGGTTGTCTGCTCACATGTCTTTACAGTTCAAGTAGTGAATGAAAAAGTTTTGAAAATTTTATTGAAGTCTGTTCAATAAGATCTTTGTTATATTTGGAAATATGTCAGTTCTGAATAAAATAATTTTTTTGATGTTTGAGGAGTGTTCTATTTACAATGTAACAATAAGGCTAAACTGGACTCTTTCTATCTGTCATAAAATTACAGCCTTGAAGTGTTCAGTTTTTCCCTTGCACCTCAAAGTGACATGACCAGGTTAGATTCTGAGATTTTTTGAATGCATCCTAATTTCCAAAGTCAAGCAATGATAGAATTCTTTCAAATATAATCTGGTAACTAAACCTGCCCCTACTACTGGAAGGTTTGTGGAATAAACTAATGAGTACAGAACTTTTTTCAAAGGCCATGCCTTAAAGTAATAAAAAACATCAATAATAGTGAGAGTTGACTTTTATTGCGCAAGGAAACTAAAAAGTTTTAAAAATTCTTGAAAAGGTGCCACTTTTGAAGAATATGCTCGGGTGAGCAGCCTGCTCCGCTACTATCTGTACCACTGATTGAGATTAATAGGTGTAATCTATACAACTATTGCCAAATATTTGGCCAAGAAATGGGCTATAAAATCATCCAAGTAAAATGCTTGTTCTTTGTTGCTACGATGATGTAAAAAAATGTTATCCTTTTAAATTGTCTATAATACAGCTAACTTGTTTTTGAAACAGAAAAAGGTGTTTGAAAGATATGTATTGTAAATAATTACTGGCTGAAGAAAATGTGATGCCTTTATGCAACCATCAGCAAAAAGAAGAGTTGAGATTGAATATGAAAGAGAGCTAGCTTCCAAAACGAGGTGCCGAGTGAAGATTGTTTCACTTTCAGTTGATAAATGATTGTGTAGGTTGAATAAAATGAAATTTCTATGCAATCTATGTATTTATTCTTATTCATTTGGAGCTAGATTTCTCAATATATTGAACATTTTGGTAAAAGATTCAGAAATCTATCATTTTAAAGATAGGTATCCCCAGAAAGTGAAAAGTGATTAAAAAATTATATAATGAAGAAATAGCTTCAAGTCAGTTGTATAAAAAAAAAAATTTGTTTTTGCAATTAGAACACATTTTTGATCAATTCTAGAAAAAGTATTTTTTCATTGAGGCAGAACTTTTCACCTCTAAGGGTCGAAATCGAGGGGAAACTTGTTTTCACTTTTAGGGGTTGAAGTCGGAATGTGGAACTTTTTTTTCTCTTTTAGAAGTCAAAATTGAGGGCTGAATGTTTTTCCATTTTTTGGGGATCAAAACCTATGGGGAATTTTATTTCCTTTTCAATGTTCAAAATTTAGGCTGGCATCTGTGAATCGAGGGGAACTTTTTTTTCTCATGTAAGTAACAAAATTGAAGGAAATTTTTTTTCACTCTTCAGGATCAAAATAGTAGGGACTTTTAGGGTCAAACTTGAGGAGGAACTTTTTTTTCTCCATTTCTAGAGAACTTTTTTCACTCTAAGGGGCCAAAATCCTGGGGTTACTTTTTTTTCACTTTTGCATTTATGGGACAAAATTGATGGGAATTCTTCTTTCAATTCCAGGGGTCAAATCTGAGGGGGAGCTTTTTTTCCCTTTTCTGGAGGTCAAAATTTTGGCTGAACTTTTCTTACTGTTAGGGGTGAAAAGTCAAAGGAGAATTTTTTTCACTTTTAGGGTCTCAAAATTGAGGGGAAGCTGTTTTTCACTTCTGAGTGTCAACATGGAGGAGGATTTTTTTCCCTTGTCTCACAGGGGGTTCAACTTTGCGCAGGAACATTTTTCTCACAATAGCAAAGGAGAAATATTTCTCCCTTTCAAGAATTAAAAGTGAAGGGGAACTTTTTTTTTACATTTATTTTTTTAGGGATCTAAAGCAAGGGAAAACAATGTTGTTATATTTGCATTTATTTCTCCCCAGGCAATGCTGGGTATTATTGTTAGTTTGAACTATCAAAAAATTTAATCAGTGCAGGTTGGCATTCAAATCAATATAGTGTCAGCTAGTTTTTTCGTGAAAGTGAATGAAACTGTATGATAGGTCTGGTTAGTCATTCAAGAGAAACTATCTTAAATCTTCAGCCCTCTAGCCCCATTTGTGTGGCCTGTACAAGTGATACATACATAGCCTGCCTGCCAGCCTGACCAGCTTAGACACTGAAGAAACCCAAGTTTTTTCTAATGGATTTTGTGGCAGATCTGTCAGAGTTATTTTATGTGTAATTAAAAAGAATGTAGAAATATCTTATATCATTTCAATGATCTGAAACAAATTTATTTAAAATTCACATTTCTTTAATAAATGATACAGTTACACCCCTAATTTTCCAGCAACTGATGGCCTTGTATATCCTAATCTGGACAAAATTATGAGCTGACACTTGAAAGTCTTTTGGCTTTCACTTGTCCACTGAGTGTTTACTGGTGATGTTCTGTATAGAGTTGTTCTACGAAAAAGTTAAATTAGAACCTGAGGGTAATTACAATTAATGATGGCTTCAAGAAAATTCATGGATTCTCTATGTAAAGTGTGTGGAGAAAAAGGGTATGCAAGCCATAAAAATGCTGCCAAGGGTGTGCATGCTAACAACCCGAATGCTATAAAGATATGAGATGTGCGTAATGAGTGTGCAAGAGCATACAAAAGAGGGGTGCCCCCCCCCCCAATGCTTTTCCCAGTGGCAAAATTGAGGTGAAGGCTGAATTAGAGGCCTGCATCCCTCAATCATTTGATATAATTTTTATGTGACCTCTATTGGATGGTCAAATGGAAAATCTGGTATGGTTGGAACCAAAATGGGAAAATTGGTGGTGGACTGTACTAATTTTACTGAAGAGAATGAATACTGAACCTACTTTGATATATATATAATATATATATATATATGTATATATATGTGAGTATATTTTATATGCATGTATGCACAGACACCCAATCAAAGTTGGTTGTTAAGTTTTCTCTTGTGTATTTTTAGCGATCATCCTATGATGGAGAACCAACTGAACCAAACCGATTTGATGTTAATTCTGAAATTCAATTTAGTCAGGTAAGAATTTTGGAATTTAAAAAAAAAACTTTTATTCATCAAAAAAATTTTTTTTAACTTCCTATTCTCCTTGTAAATTTGAGTTGGAGAAGTATATGTGTGATTCTCTGTGCGTTTGTCTTTCTGTACGCACAATATCTCCAAAAGTTCTTTATGAATTTCAATAAGATTTTGTGGAAGGATGAGTAATGGGCTACAGAAATGATTAGGGGAAATCTGTGCCTACTTACCTCTCTTAAGTCGTGGCAATCTTTCCGCACCACACAATATCTCCCCAAATTTCTCTGCCTGCATATCTCCAAAGATTTTCAATGAAATTTGTGGAAGAGTGGACAATCGGCTATAGAAGAAATGATTGAATTTTTAGCAAATTCCATTACACCCCCCCCCTCTCCTACATCATGGTTTTACGTCCACACCACCTAATATCACAAGTACATGACTGTCCACATGATATTTCAGGAAGTTCTTGAATTTCGATGATATTTTGGAGTGGTGGTTGAATTACAGGGGTGGATTCATGCACAATTTCTTCCCTTTGACAACGACAAATGCATGTGCTCTTTGAGTGCTTCATAGTTTGAATCGTAATTGTGTGATTATGATGAAATGAGCTGATGATGTTTTTTCTTGGTGTTTTAGTAACAAATATTCATAAGAGGGTGAAGAGTTCTATCCTTTTTTTTTTTAGATGTGTGAGTGTGTTTGTGTGTTCCAGCACTCAAGGCCATACTGTTTTGTCTGCAGACTTGAATATTGGCATCAGAACTCCACTAGATGCCTTCTGAGAGTGTGTTTGTGTGTTGTTCTATTGTTTTTTTAATAATTTAAAAAAAAAGGAAATCAAACTTTTCTTTACCTTTTTAGGGCCTCATTTTAACATCTAGTTACTGTTAAGAT
The DNA here is from genome assembly GCA_963457665.1 of Thysanoteuthis rhombus. Classification (NCBI taxonomy): domain Eukaryota; kingdom Metazoa; phylum Mollusca; class Cephalopoda; order Oegopsida; family Thysanoteuthidae; genus Thysanoteuthis; species Thysanoteuthis major. The sequence continues at coordinate 49,025,514 of OY735208.1, read as the reverse complement.
TTCATTGTTTCATTTTGGTTACAGGTAGTTACCGTTAGAAATTATTGAAAGTGTCTGTGGAAGCCTAATTTTGTAATTTCAGATTTTGAAAGAGAAATTCCAGCTAAAGGAAAATTTCTATATCTGCGTATCTCCAAAGATTTCGATGAAATTTTGTGGAAGAGTGGACAATAGGCTATAGAAGAAGAGATTGAAAAAATCCAGCTGTAGGAAAATGTTTCTAAGAAATAATCCATAAACCATTTAGATATTGTTTAATATTTTGATTTTCTTGAATTTTTCATCATCTAATTCTTCCAACTGTTAGTTTTTTGACATTATGGTTAATGGCCTTCAAGATTTCAATGAGCCTAGAAATTTTATGCTGAATAATTCATTCTTTTAATGCTACAATTTTTTCTGCGTGAATTATACTTTATAATTTCCAGTATGGTTTTATTGTCTTAAATAGACCTCAAAAGGAAATGATGAAAAGTTGGAATCAAAAACTCAACTAGTAGAAACCTTATTCCAGTCGTAAAGAAAGTGTTTGTAAATATGGTGTGTTGACACAGTTGCTCGGAAATGAAAAATTTTGCAAAATGTATAAAACATGATGAATGAAATGTTTAAAGCCTGTCTGATGAAATCATAAAGAATTGAAAGTATACCAACACCATATTATCATGATACAACATGCATCAAATGTTAGGTATATGGTACCATTCCTGAAGGATGGTATTGACAATAATCATCTAGTTCCAGACAAAAGACAACTAAAGTAGAAGGGACGCAGAAGAGTTGAGTGGTGTTATAAAGATCAATTTTACTGCTGGTCAACTCAAGAAGTGATTGCTGCATGCTACCAGTGGTAGAGTTTTTCTCTCTTATCAAAGAATTGGATTTTTTAACCCCTTTATTGGGAACTTTGGTGAATTCATAGAACCATCAACAATGTTTTTGGAATGGCCTTGCATTGACCTGCCTGATATAAGGAACCTTAATAGTAAAAATATTTTTTCTGAAAACTGGTTTCTATATAATGTTGAAATATACATATGATTTGCTTATACATTTACTGTGATATAAAATGTTCTCATTTTACTTATCTCTTACAAAAAGAAATAGCTTGCTGCATTATTTAGAACCAGTGTTATGTTTGAAATGGGTTTTTTCAGCAAAATGTCAACATCCATGATGCTATCATCATGTAAAAATTACTGCTTTTTTCTCATAACTATATATTGCTTGTCTTGTAGAATTCTATTTTTATCAATGGAAGTTCTGAATCAAATATGTTTGAAGTTAACTCTGATTCAAGATGTAGTCAGGTAAGTTTTAAACTTCTTTGAATTACAAAGTTTCAATGGGTCTATTATAATTGAATTTGTTTTTTCTTTGATGTTTGATATATCATTCTGATATTTGCAATCTTATAGTAATGGAAACTTGCCTCAAGTGGTTGAAGCGATTTTCCTCCCTAGGAAAGATATGGGAAAGACAAGACACTGAGGATTTTTAAAAATTGTGTGAATCTGAAAACAAAAAAGGAATTTTTGGTCTTACCAAAAACTAATGTCCATAATTTTAACGTACGCAAGCCTAAAAAGGAAGAAAAGATCAAGTTGCATTTTCTTTTTCGCTCTGACTGGAAAATCTATTTTGTTCTTTACAATGAATACATTTATACTAAAATGTTAGGAAGCTTTATACATGTGTAAATAATATGGCCAGTTTGTGGCCTTGTTAAAACATAAACATTAATCAGGGGAGAAATGTAACTTTTTTTCGTTGGCTCTTCAGGGGTTGCCTAGTAACAATGACCTATTTCCGTAGTGTTTATGATCACTGTAGCTAAAATGAAAAAGTATGGAAGCCTAGAAAAAAACATTAAGTTGCCTTTTCTTTCTCTCACCAAGTAAATGGTGATTCTCATTTTTGCAATAAATACATTGATACTAAAAGATAAAAATCTAAACGTTCAAGTAAATAATTTTTCTTTCTGAAACAGTGCGTCCCACTTGGGCCTTCCATAGTAACTTGCTGGAAAACCCAATCAGATGGCTTTTCAACTATTGAAAATTAAGATTCATTGTTCATGAACTGATATAATAACATTATTTCTGCATTTTTAAAAATGCTATAGAAATACTGAATTTTTATTGTTTTTATATTCCCAAATAAGCTTTGTGGTAGTGATATCTCTATCTTCAGTAAAATAGTGGTTAGTTGAAATTACGAAACTGCACTTAATTATGAAGAGAATAATTCATTAATCAAGGGAAGTAACTGTGCAGGATTACTTCAATATTGCCTTTGTTAAGCACAGACAGTTTACGTGAAGAACACGTTAGCTCGAATCCATGAGCTGTTGAAGGAGTGAAGCAATAAAAGACAACCTGAAGCTATAAATGTGGACTAAGACAAAAGAATATAATAGTTTTTATGAACGAGTATGTTAGCAATATTTCTGCATTTTTCTTTTGAGATAAATGAAAATAAAAATATTAGATTTTTATTATTTCATTTTTGCAAAAAAGCTTAGTATTCTGGTATACCCTAATGTAATAAATATCGTGCTACAGGAAAATCTATTTTTCAAATAAAAGTTATTATCTTTGTAAAGTTATAAGATGCCTGTGTAGAAAGAAGGATTTTTTGTCTTTTATTTGTTTTTTTTTGTTTTTTTAGCTTTTCTCACACAGTACTGAAGCTATTTTTGTATTTCAAGAAATATATCCGTATGGACATAGTTATAAATATTTTTCTCACGTGCTGACTAACAATGAAGATGTCTCAAGCAATTGAGTGATTTATTTTCATTCAATTATGTTTGTTTTAAGATTAAAAACTTTCACCCATAACCTTAATAGAAGCTATTTTATTTTCAGTTCACAGAAGAATGTGATAATAAGTACATTTTCCTATTTTGAATTGATGGGAAAATTCAAAGATTTTTTTTGGCCCTAACATTGATTCATGCATGAATTTTCAAAAAAATGAAATCGAAATACAATGAGTTTACCTTTATCTATTGAATTTGTATAAAAAATTTGACCATTTTAACACTGACAGATGTTAAATCATTATGTTTATTAGTTGAAAATATGCCCCACCAGACTGTTTCCTGCTAGTCTTGCTGAAGGCTTAAATTGGGCCTACCGATATTTTATCTTGAAATAATAAATCATCATAAATTTTTAAATTTATATCTTTTAGTATAAATGTATTGTAAGAAAAAAAAAATAATGATATATCCCAGCCATAATTTGATTATGTCGAAAATAAGTCTAAATCCTTATGGAGCTGTTATTAGCAAGCAGCCACAGATAGCAATATTAACAGACTTACCAAGTTTGAAGCCATCTCCACCCCCCCCTCTACATGTAATGAATTTGTATGAATCTCTTGCATTGGGAAAAACATTCCTATAAAATATTTTTCCCCTAATTTGTAGACCTACCTAGTCTCTTGCATTTTGTGATTTAGAATTATGTTAAGATAGCTTTTCAATTTCTGAAATAATTGTTTTAGAGCTTCTAGAATTGAAAATTTCCTCCATCCCTCTACTAATGTCCTCCACTACATTTTTTTCCCCCTCTGAGAATTTTTAAAACTTGGCAGGTCTGTATTAATAGAAATATTTTGGCAATGAATGTACATATAACCAATTTCCAATTAACAAATTTTATTATATTACTCTTTTAATTTAAAAAAAAAATTTTCTTCAGAATAAATATCTGTCTTATATCAATTTTGAATTTTATATATTTTTTTCACTGTTTTGAATCTGTCCTAAGTATAGTGATACAGGGTTCAGTATTTTGGTTAGGGTTAAAATCTTTGGAATAATTTCATCTTCTTACTCAACTGTATTTAGGCATAAATTTAAAACTTAACATTTCTTAGAAATGAAAAATTTCACAAAAATGGAGGTCATGTTCAAAACATATCATTTAATGATTAATAAGAAAATTCAACTTAATCTTTTTCTCCATTTCTGACTACCATACTTGAAAATTATGAAAGTTTGTTTTTGGCTGGATCCTTCCAAAATCCCTTTTTTGCTCCCAGATTGAGGAACACTTAGGTAATATAGTCTAAACCTTGCCGCAATGGATTATCTTAATTAAAAACCCAGCTGTTTTCTTGGTAAAAAAACAATTTTTAGAGAGAAAAATTACACTTCTATGCAAATTTTTTATTACTATAAGATTTATAAATAGGATAGATGTATTTAAAGTATTTTTTTATTTAATATTTTCCTTTATAATCCAATTCAAAATTATATTTTTGGCCAATTGTATCTCTTTTTGTCAATTCAATGAATGTATTTTTGCTATAAAGTTATAAAAAATGTCAAATACCCATATTGATTCCTGGAATATAGTAATAAGTTAAAAGTCTATGAAAAGGGATTTTTTTTTTGGTTTGGAGGGAGGAGACTGATATCAAACAGTGAAAAAAAAAAATAATTAAAAATCGATATAAGATATATATTTATTCTCGAGAGAAAAAAGATTTTTCAAACTCAAAGAGTGAAATGATAAAATTTGCTTGTGGCAAATGGTTTGCATTATATGAACATTCAATATGTAATAGATTTTACCCCAAAACTGATTTTTTTTTTCTCTCGAAAAAGCATTTTTTCTAAAAAAAAAAATTGAAAAAAAAATTTTTTAGAAGTACTTGTACACAATTATAAGGTTATACCTCAGAAGATGTGTAAGAAGAGTAAAAAAATTCCTACAAACGTTTTCTTGTTTTTTCAAAAATAGCCATTTTCTAGTTCTCTATGGTCATTTTGGGACCAACTCTGCCCAAATCTTATGCTGGTATTTTTTTCAGATCATTTTAGATAATTTGATCTGTTTTTTTAGATAATTTTAAATTTGTCCTGGCACATGCACAGGCTATGGTGATTCATTAATTGTGAGGTATGGGTACCAATATATTATTTTAATTTCCATTTACTAAGTTATTTTTTTTATTTGATGTCATGTTTTTGTATATAATTTGTTTGCATTTTTCAAAATGATTTTGATAAGATAGTTATGTGATAATAGTTCCTTTTAGTAGTTTGTGTATATATTTATCTTCTGAATTTTCAGGGTGACAGTAATTCTCCACCTTTAGAAATTGTCCAGACTGTTGGGAATGCTAGCTTTGCATCAACAGAAGATGAACAGTCTTATGGAGAAATGTCAGTATCTCATATGTCATTTGATGAGGTAAGCTGAAACTTATTTCAACATAACTGCATAATTTTAAAGTTGTATTAATTGGTGATGAGCACATACTTTGGTTAATAATTAGCAAGTTATTTTTAGTTGTACATTTCTGCAGAAAGAGAGATCTATTTATTGCATAGAGAGCTGTCCTCATTCGTTTGCAGCTTCTCTTGAAGTTTATTATAATGATGTGGCTTAGTGAAAAGTACAAGTTATTGTATTTTGAGATTGGAATTTGATCAAGCATCCATTAAATTTTATAATCACATCACTGTATATTGAAAAGAAATCAAAATAAGTGCATGTCAAAATTTACCTTTCTATATTGAGCAGAGAAAAATATCAAAATTAAATTTTTGAAGTAAATCAATTTCAAGTTAGGTAGTTTGGCAGACTAATAGTGGGAAGATACAGGAACTATTTGTCAAGATGCAGCTGTCAGCATGACCACAGAACTTGCACTCGGAAACATGCTGAACCCAGTTGAAACTATCACCAAAACTGTCAGCATAGGTTTCTTTGGTATTCAAGTCAGTCTGGTTAGCTGGCTATGTAAATATGTATTATGCATACAGGGTGCAACAATTGAGATAGAGGGCTGAACATTTCAACATTTGCTCCTTATTATTTCTAGAAAAAACGCTTATTTGTTTTTGAAAATTCCCCCCTGGTTTTTGAGTGGGGATTAAATTTGCAGTGTAAGTTCATGCTAAACTCACCCCTTGGTTTGTGTCCAGCAGTATTCACACTTTTTTTTAAAGATTCAGACTTTTTAGTGATCACTGCCAAACAGAAGACGAAAGAAATAACTTGTTCATTGATCACCCCTTTTTCCAATTTTTTAATTGATCTTGCTGCAGAATGATGTTGGTCATGTGATCGTTTCTATTGAATGACCAACTTGACCTGTTTTGAATGCATTCATAACTTTATTTATTTCAAGCTGAAAAAGTACCTTGTACTCAGTATGTTACCATAGACTTGATATAGTTTGAATATTTTTTTTACAGTTCATTTTTTGTGTTATTTTGAAGTTAATGCAATTTAAATAGACTTGATTGTTTATAACCGTACCTACTAAAGCTTTAAACTTTGGAAGTTAATGTGATTTAAATAGACCCAATTGCTTATAACAATACCTACTAAAGCTATTATAAACTGTTACATATAGGACATTACTTGTAAGACACTGAACTATCAGATTGGAACAAAATAAATGGCTGTTTTGAACCACAAACTTTAATATGTCATTAACTTTTACATTTTTTAGAATTATTGCGTATGAATTCATACATGAATTTATATGCATATTTTACCTCTCCCAATGAGGTTGGAAGAGTTATATGTATTCACTCATGTCTGTTTGCCAGATATTATGAATATCCCAGAAAGTATTCATTGAATTTTAGTGAAAGAATAGGCTTTGGGCTAGGGAATAATTTTTTGAGAAATATTTTTCATTTTTTTAATGTATTCAGTCATATATATATCCACATAATAGAATTTTCAATGAATTTTAATGATATTTAGTGGAAGGATGGGTTATGGGCTAAGAAAGAATTGATTAAATTTTGGGGAAGATCTCAGGATTTGTTTTTGATTGAGAGATGGTTTTTCATGTATTTATAGATGAACAATAATCCGAAATATGGAAAATTGAAACACAGTTACCTCTCCTTAGTTTACCTATATATGAATGATTTCATTTAGTTTTTAATTAGTGTATGGCATTGGCTGAGGTATGCTTCTTAGAGTACTTTCTTGTTGTTTATGTGACTAGTAGCAAATGCAGATTTTCTTATAGATATTTTATCTTTTAACTGTCAAATTTCAGAAAGCTCTGAAAGGTCAAGGAAAAAAAATTGTGATACATTGATGTTTTATTTAGTTATAAAACCAGCTTTTCTTTTTTTTATTTTGACTCTAATTTTTGGCAATATTAATGTCTTATCATCATAATGCACAACGGTGTTATATTTGGTTAGTTCAAAAACTTTATTATTCAAATATTTAATTTGCCGATAAAATCTTAATTATTGTTATTGTTGGTCAGTACATATATATAAACTACCTAAGTCCGGAATAAGTGCATACAAGGATCTATAAATAGTCAATAAATCAATAATCTGAAGATTGCCTGCAGAGATTGCTGGTAGCCAAAGAAATCAATATTTTCAAGTTCAGCCATGAATGATGTTTTCTGAAGAAAAGCATTGGTCATACCAAAACCAATAACAGAAGGATGGGAAAGATTCTACAATAATAATGAATAGAGCTTTTATAAGAAAAATTGGACTTATATTTTGAATGTTATCAGCCCTCTTTAGATCATGGATCTCTAAATTTGTTATAATTTTATCTATCTCTGAATAGGAATGAATACATATAATATAATATATGAAGAAACACAGTAAATCTATTGGTTTTCATGAATGAATGAGAATATCTTTGAACAGAAATTTTCATAAAATACTGGTTAAAACAAATTTAAGTTGAAAACATAACTAACAAATCCATTCCATTATGATGTCTCTATTATGATAAATAAAAAAACTGTAAAATTCTTGACTGCTTCAGTAAAATTTTACTTTTAAGCTTATTGAAAGGAATTTTGAAGCTCAAACCTTTCCCTCTAATTGCTTTTGCTTATTGATTATAAATTGTTAGTTATAGAAATAATTTTTTGTCTAAAGGTGTGTGAGTTTTGTTTCTCAGAATGTAGTAGGGATTGTATAAAAGTTGTTATAAAGTCATTACAAATAACCTCTCCTGAGGGAGATTGTTAAATCTCGAGTAAATAATACAAAAAGATATTTGAAACTGGTTTGACTAGTCACTCAATAGAAAACGTCATGCAACTGATGTCATTGGCAGCTGTGTTATGGGTGATCAAGTAAAAAATTGAAAAAAAGGGATGATAAATAAATGAGTTACTCCTCTCTCCTTTTGTTGAACAGTGATTACTTAAATTAGTTCAAATTTTCAAAAAAAAAGTGTGAATTCTGCCAGACACAAACTAAGGAATCAATTTAGCTTGAACTTACATTGCAAATTGAACCCTCCACTATAACCCTATTCTGGGGAGTTTTTATTAGATTAGTTCATAAGTTCATAAAGCTGTCCTCTAACTCGGCACAAAAAATGAACAGAGAAAAAATTTCAGAGCACAAACTCAGCACATATATTTGTGTATATTGCAATATTATCTATTCGATGGTTCATGAAATGGTCAGTAACGGCACCAAATGTGATCTATAAAAAAAGTTGCTTGAAACTACCAATGATTTTCTCTCTAGTGGTTAAAAGTAGCAGGAAATATAACATGACTTCTGTAGTTAAAAGCTATTGCTTTATTTATTTAGAATTAGGATGGAGAGAAGGAGAGAAAGAGAGCTTGAACAAGAGTAAAGTTTTCTTGTTTCAATTATTATTGAATAAGGAACAATATTTCCTGATTTCAAATCATCTAACCACCTCCAACATGTCTTGATGCACTAGGCTTTAAAAGGTGGGGGACTATTGAATGAATACCTTGCAACTGTAGATGTTTCAACACACTCCTTGTTTGATCACTGTGACTTACTGATCACTTTATATGTGCTTACGTGGTCAAAGCCACTTAATCATGATGTGCACCCAATTCATGTGACTAATTTACATGCTTTGTTCTCATTCAACCTTGGGTGTCATCACCATCATCCACCAACCTTTGCCAAACCATATTACTGAATATATTACGGTATGTGTATATATATATATATATATATATATATATATATATATATATATATATATATATATATATATATATGAGAGAGAGAGAGAAATAATGACATTGATGCATTTTTTTTGTAAAATGTATTGCTTGACTCCCAGAATAAAATGTGTATCATTTGCAATTTCACTCATCCTTTGATATTCTATTTTATTGTTCATGAATTATTTTACAATCTATCACTTCACTTGTTTTTTTCATTGTGAATTTATCATAGGTCATATATTCAACTATATTGACTAATTTGTTTGAAAATCACGCTGAGTGATGCTAAAGTATCATTGATGAAAAATATTTCTTTTACATCTTCAAATACCTCTCATATCTTTTTAAAGTAATGTTTATAATACATGACATTTGAAACTGGAAAACATCGGTATTAAATTCATATGTCAATATTTCTTATTTACATTTTTGTCTTACATTTTCAATATCTCTTCTAACATTTATCATTAATGTTTTTTAATTGAATTTTTGAAAAAAGAAGAAAATGCTGTGTTAAATTTGATAAAATGTAATTGATTGGTGAAAAAGCATTCAAAAATACTTTGTGTTCTATCATAAATCTTAACAAATTTCATTACATTGCAAATTCAAAAATATTGTTTTATTTATTTCTCTGTAGAATGGTGTGAATTCTCCTCTACTTCAGCAGAGAATAGATGAAGAAAATCAACCCAGAAACCACTATGGTGAGTTTTATTGTAAGTATATGATAGTATATAAGTGAAAATTGAAGATTTTATGCTAAAATCTCACTTTAGACAATAATTATCTTAATGTTTGATAAATATACATTCAATTTGATGCTACAAAACTTTTTTTATATGCAACATCACATATTCAATAAAGTTAATGGGCTTTATGAAATGAAGCCACGGGGCATAGTTTTCTGCCTTGTGGTTTACACACTTTTTTATGTGAAAATTTCCTCCAATTATTTTTCTTAAGTATGATACAAAGAATTCTCAAAATAAGATATTAGTTTTTCCTCACTTATCACTTTTTTGTTATAACTATGGGGAACTATGCTGATAGAAAAATCACATATTTGAAAGTACCAGTTAAACTACAACTGCTTTGAAAAAGGTTTTTTAAAAATACAGGTAAAAATATCTTTTCAAGAAATTACAAGTGAAAAGTTAATATTTTTAAATGAAGTCTGATGTTTTTGTAGTCATGAATGCTGTATAAAGGCCTTATCAATCTATCTTTATCATTTTTCATCAGATGCTAATGGACCGGATTTATTTACTCAGCTTATAAATGCTAGAAACCAGCTGACTTCCATGAGGAACATTAGTATGCCATCAAAATCTTCATTAGTTGAAGATGTTTTCCAGATGTATCGCTATGATGATGATATTTGTAACTGCTGCTTGAATTTGGCATCTTCAGAGGATGTTGAACCTGGAGACAGTACAGCATCTTTACAGGCCAAGATGATGTTCTGTACATTTTGGAAAAAAATCTTACACAAACATTTTTCTGGTGCATTTGAAAAATATCCTATAGTTTGTGCTGAGACTGGTGGAGATTTGTTTGAAATTCTTGGCAAGATACTTCTCCATGGACTTCTTTTGTATGGGTATTGGCCAATTCATTTTGCAAAAGCTTCAGCCTGTTATGTTCTCACCCAAGTACAAAACCAGAACAATCTCTTGAAGTCTTTTATGAATACACTTTCCGAGTTTGAATTATCTGTGGTTAATGCTGCTATGAAGGAAGCAAGAATGTTACCTCCAAAATTTTCCAAAAGTCTTGAAGAAAGGTTAATTACTGTTCTTGGTAAGTATGGGATTCAAAATGTACCTGCTCCGTGTGACCTCACTGACACTCTTCAAAGGATTGCACAGACCATTTTAATTCAGCGTCCATACTGGGCTCTTGTAAAATTATCTGAAGGCAGCAAGAAGTTTTGTACAAACTCAGTATTGAACAATTTAACAGAGTTTGATGTTGATCACTTGTACCAAACATTAATACCTGATCCTGCCACACTAATTGGAAAGTTGCAGTACGAACATTGTGATATTAATGATGAAGCTACTTATTTACTAGAGACAAAGGTACGCAAACAGCTTGAAGTGTACCTTTGGTCAATTAGCCGGGACCAGCTTGAATTAATTGTTGAACGTTGGTGTGGCTGTGATTGTTTAATAGCACCTAAATACTATGTTACATTTTCATCTGAGTCTAGTTCTGGTGCCCAATTTGACTCTCATCAGTGTTTATTAGTTTTGTCCAGGCGACTGGTCACTCGTACAGAAATTGCAGATGCTGTTAGTTTAGCCACTCAGCAGTTGAAAATAGAATAAAAACCATCACATTATAACAAGACCTATTGAATCATGTAACATTTATTTTCTTCATTAAATGTTTCCGCTTGTAAATAAACCATTCACCAATTGTTCAACTGTACATTTTCTCGTAATAAAATCATTTTTTTACCAGAACAGCATTTATAAAAATAAAATATATTCAATACATTGCATCTTTAAATAGAGATGTAAATTTTTTTTTGTGTTTGATTTTTTAGATGCGTCAGTGCATCTCTATAAGACACTTGGGCATTTGGTCAGTTGGTCCCTTTGTATGAACCATCCTCATTCTCCTTCTACTGCCACATCTAGTGATGCTACTATTATCATTACTTTGCTTAGAATCCTTTTGAAATCAGAAAATGTTTTTTATTGGGAAACTCAATCACGCATGGCTCCATCCTCTTGTATTCCTTCTCTTTGAAAGCCAGTCTCTTCTCCTCCTTCTCCTCCTCTCATGGAGTGAGGAAAGATTCACCACTTTTCAGGATTTTTCAAGTTAGTTTGAAATTGAAGTCAGACTTCAGCTGAATTGATTGTACAATTTTTCTCCTTTCCTTCCTCCTCTCTTGTTCTCTTCACTTTCCTCTTTCACTTTTCCCACAGAATGAAGAAAGAATAGCAACCTTTTAGACTGTTTCAAGTTACTGTATATTCCTGAATATAAGTCAACTGTTAATATAAGATGAATTAGGAATTGAGCATAAAATTTCAAAAAATCGACTCACTGAAATATAAGCTGAGTCCATTATTGTGCCATGACGCCATCATGAGAGATATCCCCTTCTTATGAATTCACCATTTATGGAACTTGGTCACTGAAACATGAATTCCTTTTATCTTCATCATTGTTTCTTTTCTCTTCAATATTGATCATTGTTTTCAGGTCGTAAAAGTGAAACTCTCATCAGTGATGATGAATATACCTGAAAAATTGATTTGAAATGGATATTATACTATATACTATCTACATGCAAAATCAGGTTTATGAATAGTTGAAACAACAGGGATTATCCCTCCATAATATGCATTGTGTTTATAGATGCTGTGTTCAAATAGGCAAGAGTATTGGCCACTTTCAAATGACCTGAGTTGAACTGTTGATTTTGGGCCATTATTTTAATAAAAAAAACTTGTCTTATATTCAAGAATATACAGTAGATTGATTTGAAATCTAGGTTAGACCTTTGGATATACCATTCTTCTCTTCCTCTTTGTCCTCTTTGGTTGCTGAGGATAAGTTGACAGACAGACTATGGACCATAATTGAAAGGTTCAATTATGGAAACAAAAGTCTTTAGTTATTATAGTTGCTAATTATTGGGTATCATTATGAATTTGTCTCTAGTAGTACGATACTAGTAATTGAGACAACCACATTGACAGATATGGATGTAAGGATGGTGGATGCATCATTGCACTCATGGTTCTTGTTCTATAAGATTCGAATTTCTGAATCTGGTTGAGTTATCAGGACTATCTTTCCTGGCTAATTACATTTTTAGTTGAAAGTGCAAGTACCTCTCTTGTAGAAGTGAAATTGAATATAGTCTTTTAATTACATTTATGAAAATGTTAGTGTGTAAAATTCCTTTTCAATTTCTCCTTTTTATTTGTGAATTTATAAATTTACGAAAAAAAAAAAATCCAACGAAAAAGGTTGGGAAAAATTTCACTTTTGTAAATTCTAACAAAATTGTTCATTTTATGAATAATGTTTTTCTGTGATAATACTTTACTGCTGTTATGCATTTTAATTTTGATGGCATTAATACCTCAATAATTGGACAACCATTACGTCATGTAAAAAAATTCCACTGAAGATTAAATATGGTCAGAATAATTCTGAAGAATGTAGGTATTATTAATTAACCCATCAAAATAACAATCGCCCCCCCTCCTCCACTAAATTGGAATTTTTCTTAGATGGGGTGTAGTTGAGTACTGATGCCAATTTTCAAGTCTGTAGACAAAAATGGTATGGCCAGGAGCCCTGGCACACACAAACGCATGTTCATATAAAAAAAAAGGATAGAACCCTTTGTTTCTTTTGGTGGCCAAGGTTGTCCAATTTTCTTGGTGTCATGAAAAACAAATATCAGGAAACTACACTCAATTCCTGCTATAAAAAAGTGGAAAACGATCCTAGAGGCTGTCCAGTGAAGGTTGAAAGCCTGTGTGTCTCATCTTACGGTGACTATAATCAAACATACTTCCCATTTGTATGTCTAGATTTTTTTGCAGTATTCATTTTGTACATAATTTTTTTCTAATGCACTGAACAAGCAATGCTGAAAATTTGATTGTATTCTATTTTTAATGTCTTGGTCGAAGAAAATGATGCAAATATTTATCTTGATGTTCCAAGAAAAAAGTCATCTGTTATAAGAGCAACTGAAAAATGGTATTCTGTATATTTTATCTTTAGTATGCTACATTAAACAGATAGAAAAATGATTTCACATTCTCAAAATTTTTGTCTTTTATTTTCCCTAAGAAAGCATTAAATAAGATGTAATCCAAATTGAAATATTGTGTATCATTAGCAGTGATTATTGATTTGTAAATTGCAGTACTGAATGCTTTTAAAAATTAGAAATTCATTTTGTTGGTTTATTAATATAATTTTCATTTTGTTAGACTAGAAAATATCTTGGTGATTAATGCTGAAGTTTTCACTAAGATGCATGGCAATTTTTTTCAAGTGGGGGGGGGAAGAGAACATACTCTATACATGCTGTGAAAAGATGAATGACTCCTTATCTTCGATTTGAAACAACCTGATTTTAACACTTGTCTATAAAAGTAAATTTAATTAAGTTATACTGCACTAGAGACTTAGGCTATTTTGCTTTCTAATCCAAATAATACATTTTGCTGACGGAATTGATGTTCAAATAATCTTTTCCATATATTCAAACAAACTACTGTCTTTGAGAGATTGCATATTAGTACGCTTTGGTTTTGGAAGATGAAATTTTGAGAATGCTTCGAAATGAGACTGTTTATAACACTGCAAACCTAAATGGTTGAATTCATTTTACATTTGAAATAAACTTATCTGTTAGTAAGTTACAATTCTGATCAGACCACTGGGACACTGCAATATTTATGTGATAATAGGTTGTATAATCCATCACTGTTACCACTATACTGATTAACTTTGTGTCCATGGTTGAAGATTTAACGGTGCTATCATACAACACATTTCTTTGAATTCAAATGGATTTGTGACTTATCAATCGACTACACTATTCTTTGAAATACACTGCAGTAACAGAATTACCTCTGTTGATAGGTTCAGCCATCAGTCCTATGATTGTTATTAGTGCCCTGTTGTATTTTTTATATTCATTATTAGGTTCTGCCTCTTGCTCCACAACTTATTCAAGCAATCATTCAAGGTATTCAAATATGTTGATCTACTGTGGCATGAAACTAGAATATAAGGCAAAAACTTTTAAATTACTAGTAGCCACTTCTGAACAAGTTGTATTTGGGTAACAAAGGATTACAGTATTGATAAAATAATGCGCTTTAAAAGAAAATTGTCTTCATCATTTTCTAAACCCTATTTAAACCACAAAGATGTAAACAGTAATACATGTTCTTATGCATTTTGGATTCTGCATTCATTTTAGTATTTTTGTACAAGGAGAATTCAAACCATTGATCTCAAGCAGACTTGACCTCAGACTCCTTGAGAATGACAGTACTACCGTGTGTCCATTATCATCATCATGGGATCTGGTAATGATTTGAACACAAATAAAAGGTGCCAATGGGAAGTTTATCAGAAAGATATCTCCAGGAGTTGCAATGAAATAGTGAAAAAAAAATTGGAATACCAAGAACTGTATTCACTATAGAGAAACTGAAAAATGATGAAAATTTATCTCCTCAGCATGTCCAGAAGTGTTGACAAAAACATGTTTCAACTCACAGACAAGATAGAATGTTGGTTGCATTTTGCAAAAACAATGAAGGTAATGTGTGCCTTCTCTGTCCAGATATGGTCTGCCATACCAGATTTTTCTACTTCCCCTTTGGCTATAGCTTTCTTATCTACGTAACTATCTTTGTATCTAGAGTCATTGAAATGAAATAATTCAGTTGATATATTGGTGACCCTTTTTTTTACCATTTTCTGAAGAAATAGGATTTTTCCTCACTGTCTATGAATTATACGCATGATGGAGGCTGAAGAATGAATTGGCTGAAACATTGTTGTATCAACATCAAGAACACGCAGGAGTTCAATTTTCCAACCGAAATTTGGAATGATAATAATTTGTCTCAAACTTCAAGACAATATATTTGTATGCTTTTATCATATACAATAAACAGTTGAATTCAGCTGTTGTTTTTCTATCAATTATGAGACATTTAAAAAATTTTCATGATCATTTAATGGTTATCCTTAATTACTAATACAGTAATAATATTTTTCAGAGATTGTTTGAGTTCAATAAAAAAAGCAAAGCAAAATTTTGCTTTTATTCTTTCAAAATTTATTCAATTTTATTTCCTAAGTACTCTTTGCACATTTGTAGGCTTATATCCCACAATTTGTCAGCTAAAATTTCATCATGAGCTAGTTTACTAAGTTCTTCATTAGCTGGGCCAATATTTTCGAAGTACTGACCAGATATTGTGTCTAGGCTTTTATCTGTTGCCACATAGATTACAGTTTTTGCACCATCTTTTGCACTCCTTCCCAAGTATTTAAAAAGAATACGGTATAAAAATATCCTCATTAGTCCTCGTCCTCTCAAAGGAAAATTTTTTAATATTTCAGTTTTTACCATTCCAGGGTGGAGAGAATTTGAAATTACCTTGGTGTGTTTGAGTTTTTTGGCTAATGTTTTTGAATGGAGGATATTAAAAAGTTTACTTGTAGCGTATCCTGATAGATTGGGATATCTTTTTTTTGCGTCTTGTGGGCCCCGATCAAAACTGGGATACTTTTTGACAAATACATGAGCATATGAACTAATGTTCACTATTCTACTTGGAGCTGATATTTTTAGAAGATCCAAAAGCAAGTATGTCAGAAGAAAATGTCCTAAATAGTTGATGCCAAAAAATTGATCAAAGTTCTGCTTTGTACTCTCAGATACTCTCACTCCAATTCCTGCATTGTTGATCAAAATGTCTAACCTGAAAGAAAAGAAGATATAATTGAATACATACAAAGAGTACATCTATTAACATAGTTTTGCTTCTTGATTTCTTTTTTGTCTCAGCCTCATTGAAGGTTTCATATCTTTATCTAAATTTGCCTCTCTTATAGTGCTTATGATATTGACAATAATAATTATGTTTCTTATAAATTAGGCTGTAAACTACCTCTAGATATGTACAGATTTCTTTGTAAACAGCAAATAAACATTTACATAATCCTTCCAATGAGAAAAAGATCATTTACATCTTATCCATGGGAATAAAGAAGTCTAAAAAAGCAATTCTCTGTTGTGCTCATTCATTAATCATTATAATGAATTAATGGCACTGAGCTATTGAATGATTTGACTCAGGTTATTATATGTGTCAAATAATCTGACCGGTATTGTAATTGGAAGTAGAAAAATAACAATAACTAGAATACAAACCTGGCTACCGCAGGACCAAACTTCACTCCTACTTCTATTCCAATTGAAGATGATGTATAGATAATGAGTGAATTCGTAAATATATAAGACTCGTCAGTTTAGCTTGGTTGGTAAAAAAGCCACCAAGCAATCACTAGATCTTATTTTCAATCATGGTAAGAAATATCTATTTTATACATCTGTTTGGTAGTACGTGACAGGATGATCAGTGAAGAGTATACTCCCATAAATTTGGTGTGGATCTTGTTATGGTAGGGAAATAAACTCAACTGCAACTTGAAGTGGAATTTAACAGTAAGCATTAATAAAGAGATAAAATGATTAAATTAATGTTTTATTTCTTTTATGTAAGCAGATTAACATCTCATATTTTATCTAATCAAATTTCAAAATGTGTAAATTGAATTAATTCCAACTTTATATTACAAATTTGTGAAAGGTTTCTGTCCTCTGACATTAGATTATAGTCTTCCATTTTTTTTCTTTGAAAGATAACACTTGTTTTACTCATAATGCTGTATGCTATTTAAGAAATAAAATTAGTAACTGGTTCAAAGAGAACTGCGAAATAGAATGTTAGCAGAGATGAAATAATAGAAATACTGTATGTTTTTTCTTTCAACTGAGATTTGTGCATAATGTTTATTGTAAATGGTCCAGTGTCAAAAGGTTTAAAAGTACATTTGGTCCGTTGCAAAAAAGTTCAATTTATACACACATACCTCATAAACACATGATACATACTCACACGGTCACATAATTACGTATGCTACATATTCGCACATGTAAACAGTAGACATATGATATATACATATACAAATACACATACACATGGACTACATGTAGACATAACACACATATACTACATACACGTGTCACCAATATGCACCCACACACCACATGCTATATATGCACACACACACAGATGCACCTACAGCTACACATACCAAACATACACATAAACATATTTGGTCTAATGCAAAAAGGTCCAATTCATACAAACCATATACATATATGCTGCATACATATACATGTACACACACATGCCTCATATAAACAAGCCATATACACAATATGAATACATGCCGTACACATAGCACACATGCTACATATTCACATGACATATTCTACATACTTGTATAATTGCATACAGGGCACACATGCACTCATGTATACATGCCATATATGCACATACATGCAGATGTGCAACACACTAGATTCATGTATACACAACACATATAATCATGCCACAAACATACATATAAATACATGCCACATATATCGATATACTGTATACACACACACTTGTATATGATATACATGCTTATGTGCATGTATGTGTCAGATATGCACATGTACACATACATGGCAAAAGTTATACACATGTCTGCTGCATATGCAAAATACATACACATACCACATGCTACATATGCACACATTAAACATACACCACACATGTATACATATTGCGTATAACATATATGTTCACACACATGAACATATTTGCATACATACATACATGTCACAAACACACACTGAATGCCACATATGATCATACATTGTACCTACTAACATACACATATCACATACACATATCACATACACGTACACTCTTACACTATTTTGACATCGGACTCTTTTGGCATTGGGCCTTTTTGCATCAAACCTTTTTACATAAGACGTTTTAGATGTGCGTATATAGCATATATATATGTGGTATGTCTACGTCTTGTTTGTGTGTGTGCAAGTAGTATAAGTGTGGTATGTATCTGCATGTGCTTTTGTACATGTGCAAATATATTGCATTTTTATGTGTATGCACGTATACATATGATGTATGTATGTATGCATGTATGAATTAGGCCTTTTTGCATCAAGCCTCTTTGCAATGGACCTTTTTGTACTAGCTTTTTGACCAAATGTAGGTGTATATATGTTGCATGGGTTATAGAGCGCGTATTTGTGTATATTATATATGGGTATATGTTACATGTATGTAGTATGTCTTCTCTAGATATATCCCATGCGTATGTGTGCGTATATAACATGTCTATGTATGTGCATATGTGGCATTTATCTGCATGTGTACATGTGAGTACGTTGCATGTGTGTATAAGTATTTGAGCATGCGTGTGTATTTGCGATATAAGTGTGGGAGTATGTAGTATGTTTTGTATGTGTGTGTATGAGCGTACGTGGTAGATTTCACTTGATAATAATGAAGTTACTATCTTTAGTTTTGAGGAAAATCATTAAGATTCAAAATGTTTCTTGGACGATTGCACACTGTGTGTATAAGTCAGACAAGTGCGGGATTAGATCCGATGTGGCTCCCATTAACAGGGATATGGGATGAAAATTACAAGGCCTAGCCAGGAGAGAAAAACGAAAAGACATCTAACTTTATAGCATTGCTATTTGCCACCATACACTCGGAAAGCATACCCGGAGAAAACCGTAGAATAGATCGGCCGCAACGCCGTGTTAACAATGCGAATAACAAAGAGCTCAATTGCCCGAAAAAACTTTTTGAATAATTAAGTTATAAAACTAAGGCCGTGGCAAAATTATTTCGATTTTGTTTTCATGTATTTAATTATATCGCTAATTTTATTAATTTCTGACAAATATCAATTTCAGCTTTATTTGTTTCTGTCATGTAAAACTAAATCAAATGCAAAATAAAATTCATTTCGAAATAAGACTTTTTTATGTACTTTGAGAAAGGTTTTTCCTGATCTCAGATTCATATCGCAAATCTGTTTACAGAGTCGCTGTTGCAGTTTTCATTTCATTCATTGCTATTTTAATCAACTGATAATCTTATACAGTCGTTCATTCACCATTGCACACTACCTAACCATATCATGAGCTTGTATACAATTTTTTTTATTTATTAGTTTCTTCTAAAATGAGATGATGTCATCTATTATGACATAACAATATAATTGACGTCATAGAAACTTTTGAGACTTAATGTCTGATCACAAATTTAAACAGCTTGATTTGAGTTAAGACTTGGAAATAAGATACTTGAATTATTAAAAACACATTGGCTAATGAAATAGCTTTTGGCGCCATAGTGTCGATCCTTATAAAGGTAAACCCGTCATTTTAGTTACTTTACTATACTATACTTTACTATAGATTGCAGTGATTAAATATGAATTTATAGGCTGTAAGCATGCATGCTGAATAAATCTTACATTCTTATCTACTTTGAAGAAGTAAAAATCGTAATCCCCGGCTGGTAATAAGCTAAGCACATTTCCTTCAAAAATACTCGACAGTAGGTCCAAAATGTGATAATTAGCTGTAACAAAGAAAAACGACGCTGTAAAGTTGCCAACTTAGAATTGCTTGCACGGTAAGCTATTTAATCGGAAAATATTTACAAAAAAAAAAAAAAAAATGAATGAATGGCTTGACTTCGCGAACGAATATTTTCGGAGTGTATGACCATAAACAGAGAGTCTTGTACGTGGAATATCCCTCCAGCATGTGCGATGAAGTTTATAGTGAAGAGCTACGTGTGCATTATCAACCCCACCCTTTAAACCAATGGTTTGCATCCTATGGTCCACCGAGGTGGCACGGATAGACGCAAGACACTTTGGACGTAGGTTTGACAGGAGTTTCCTCCTAGCAGATGTCTGAGTTGGCTATGGGGGTCTGCCACCTCTATGCCAGAGTGTTCCGACACTATGACTTTCCTGGGTAGTTAAACTAAAACAGGTTATCGAGCTGGCTTTAGAGATCTGCTACCCATCAGAAAAGAAAATTGACATTATAGCAGTCAGTGCAAATTAAAGCGCAAGTCCGAGTCACACTCCTGGAAAAAAGGCAGGCACAAAAAAAGTTAGCAACTGGAAAAAACTGATAATATAAGGAATAGAGAAGTTTAGGTATAAATATATATCGACCATTATCAGTCTACTTAACTCTGTCCAATTTAGCTGGCCATTTTTCATCCTGGTACCCCTCTCACCCTCATCCGTTTTTTCCCTTTTTGACAATTACATAAAAAAGGGAAAGCAACATTTTGAAGGTGTGAATAAACTACTTTCACAACATGGAGAAGGAGATGCCTGAGTTGGCAGAAGAGGTCTGCCAGTCCATCATGAACAGTGTAGCTCCTTAAGCAGATTGAACTCTGGTCCTGAGGGTTATCAGGTTATTGTATTTTCTCCTCTTTTTCAAGTTTAAACTTAGTACAAGTTAGCGAAGCTCCTTTTGTTTTCAGACACTACACTTCCTTGTTTTCATTGTTCCTTCTTACTTAGATGAGAGCCCGTTTTAACATACTGGTTTGAGCAAAACTTTCTCAATCTCTTGCTTTCACCCTCCCCATCACCACTGATAGCCAAAACACGCTCCCTTGCTTTTCTATAACACAGCTAAGCCCTAGTTTTGAAGGTTGAAATCAACATGAACTAACTTTTCATAGCTATTATTTGCATTGCCAAAGAAAGTAACATCGGAAAATATTACGACTAATAAAAAGTAATAATCAGGTAATTAGTTGCAAACAACAGTACAACAATAATGCCTAGCTAATTATGGGGTGTGTCTTAGCACTTGTAGCATCTTAGTATCAGGGAAATATGGCAGATAAGATATTGATGAATATAAGCTGATATTCAAAAATTCTAAACCGTTTTTTCTTTTCCTCATGAAAAACATATCCAGACTTATTTCTAAGTTATCAACGAATTGAGTTTGATATCATGACATCTTGTTTAGAAAAATCAGCTTAAAATGTTGTTCCTTGTTTTGTTTTATTAATTCTTTCAAAACAAAGCAAGAACAATTACTGATTTCTATTTATCTTTGTATTTAAATGATTTTTTTCCCCATTTTCGTTCCTATAGTGGTACAAGTGCTGTTCTAATCTCAGATCTTTAAAAAAAATGCAAAACGTGTCATTACAAAACAAAACGGATTTATCTTCATTGAAATGTATCATATTAGGATGTTTTTATGGGAAATTTCAATTTATTTAAAAGTATTTCTCAGTTTACCACCAAGAGAGTTGATATCGAGAATTCAAAACGAATTTTCATTAACAGATACGTAAAATTTTTATTAGGTCATCGGGATTACATTAACTTATTAATAGCCATAGAATGAAGGTCTGTAGCGATGATAAACATCCGAGTTAAGTGAAAGAAATACGATTCGTAACTCAATAATGGTGGGAAATGCTTCGATCTGATAGAATTAGTTGTAAAAGACAATTTATGTATTTCCATAATGAATATAAAGAGTTTGTTTGAAAGAAAGTTGAGTATGAAAAACAGCTTAGATATATGTAAAGTGAAATAATTCTGGTTTTTATCCAAGCATTTGAGACGACCTACCTTGCATTGGTAAAAAGATGTCGACTGAATGTGTTTTAATTTTAATAAAGTTGGAATTAAAATAATTCACCAAATAGAATAAACCATTTAATTTTGACAGACCCTTTTCATCAAATTATTCTCGAAGTAAAATATAAATTTGCAAATCATGTGGAATATTTCTCAATACTAATTTAATTTACAAATAATCAATTCTAAGGAAAAACAATCAACTACCCAAATTGATTGGAAAACACTGAAATTGATTAGCATAAATAAGTTGGACTAGAAGATTTGAAGAAATTTGAAAGAATAAAATTGAAATAAACAAACCAATATAATTCGTTATTTTGGGAAGAAACAATATCATCATCACACTTTATGTTGACAGAAGTGGCAGTAATCCAGTCTTTAAAAATGTTTAACTGTGTATCTCGGGAAGAAATAATTATGAAAAACTATGTATGACTGCATTGTCTTATTTTTTCAAAACACTGGATTACCTTTCAATCATAATTCCTATAGAATGATTCCAGTGAAGAACCAAGTAAAAAACCAAGTAAAAAATAAATACAAGTGTTCCCATATGACTGATTCTCTGTCTCACACTACAATCATAAAAGACAAAAAATTAATCTTGGAATTTTATTTCTTATCAGTATTTTCGTCCCTACTTGAGCATTTATCTTCTTACATATGCTGCATAAGTATGCGACGTTTTCCTACAACATTGCAGTTTTACAAAAAAAAAAAAAAAATAGAAAAAAAAATACAAATGATAAGGGAAATTCTACTTTTTCATGATAGCACAAAGTTAATCTACAAAAAGACAGGTCATAAATCCGTCAAATATTCAAGCCTAACAACATAAATACTCAACATAGATATCATTTCAATAACTTGTAACAACGCATCATGTAAGCCTTGAAAAACGTTTAAAAAATTCTGAGGTCCAATAAGAATTAATTTAGTTGGAAAAAAAAGGAAAGGGAAAGGGAAGGGAGGAAATAGAATAGAGGAGAATGCAGAAAAGGGTGGGAGATTTTGATTAAGAAAAGGGTAGGAGATAGTGTTTGAGAAAAAAGTAGGAGATGGTGATTATGATTATAAGTAGGAGGTAATGATTAAGAAGAAAGAAGACAGATAAATGGGACGTTTGCAAGCAAGAGAAAGTTATCAAGTTCATTGTCATCATCTACTAATACTTCAATGGTTATTTTTTGGAAAAAAAAGTTTTTTTCCATATATTGAATCAACAGAATTTAAAGTTACTTCATGAATACGAACCTATTTTCGTTCTGGTTGATTTGTTGAGCAAATCTCTCAACAGACCCAAGATCACTCAAGTCTAACTGCATAGGGACAATATTTGAATTCCCTGTCGTGTTCCGAATCTCTTCGGCTGTTTCTCTTGCTTTTACCAAATTCCTGCATGCCAGTATCACCCTAGAGCCTCGCCCCGCCAAATCCAGAGCAGTTTCTTTCCCTATTCCAGAGTTGGCTCCAGTAACTAACGCAGTCTTTCCATGGAGTATCACGTCACTTACATATGTAAGAGGCTTCCTATGGCGACTCAAAATCCGCTTCACACGGTTCACATAGAACGCCAGGCATATAGTGGTTATTAGTATAAAAGCAAGAGGCAACATTATCGTTGTGATATTTCGTGTTATCCTTTCTATCGATGACGTCATAGAGTTCGTCAAATGACACCTCTTACCTGATATTATTGTTATCTCTTGTGACAATGTTCATTTGTGAGTTCCAGTTTGAGTTACTTTTGTCACTTACTCCAATTTCTCAGGTGCATGACCTTCAAGCCCATCAGCTCTATCTATTCTTATCTCCTCAAACTAATGGAGCGTTTAAAAACATCTGACTTTTTTTTATCTAAAATTTTATGTAAGGACTAATAATCTGTGTGTGTGTGTGTGTTAGTTGGACCATTTACTTCGTCTATGCTGTTTTTTCTTTCATAACGTTTCAGCCGTGTAACCTTCGGTGATTTTAGGATGCTCTTTGTTTTCTTTCTGTCTTTTTTTCGTCTGATTCATCTTCCTTAAGAGCACGTTTTCTGATGCTTGTATCACCTTCTATATTTGCCGTGTGATTACTAGAGATTTCATGAGATATTCCTTTGATAGAAGTTGAGACCCTCGGTAAATATTGTTTATCTCAAGACGACATCCTTAAGACCTATAATATTTTACAGTAATGATTTTATTGCCAATTTTTATTCCTATTGATATATGTAAAATTCTAATCAAAAGTATCAAATAAATGGTAACAAACGATTTGTATAGATCTTATGTAGAACGTTTACAACATTTCCACAGTTTCAAACGATTAACGGGACTTCGTCTGCTAAAATTTCATCACATGCTCGATCTGCTTCGCTATATAAGATGTTGTCGGGTGGTCTTATTGAAGTTTGAGCCTCGTGCAGATTCTTCCCTTATTCCGATGGTCTGCCGTTTAATGGCCGAAGAATAGACCAGCCGGAGGAAAAACAACGTTGCTATAAAAAGTAACAAAAATACATGAAAGAAAACCCGTTGAAACATTTGTAATGGTGAGGATATTTATAAACGAGATTTCAGAATAAATAACTTGAAAAAAAAATCCAAGCTCATCAAACTCTTGCATAAACTTCGCCCGTTGGCATCGTTTAGATTAGTTTAGGGAAATATTTTAGTACACCCACAAAGTACACCCAACTTTCCTGCTTGAATCGAGGAACAGATATGAGCTTCTAAATGAACCAGAAAGGAACAAGTACGACACTAACATTACTGATCTCAACAACACAATAATAAAACCTTTGATTAGAGCCTTCAACATGTTCAGACCAAAGAATAAACCATCAGTAAATCCTCAGAATAACCTCACAAATAACGCCAACAGCAATAGGAGATTAAAGCAGTTGAATCCAACAAAACCATACGGCTTGCAGAAAATACACAACAGCAGTTACCGAGAGTATCATAGAACAAGGTAAGGATTTCAAAATGGATAACAAAATGTTCTAGACGTAAGATGCTCATTTGATGACTTTCCTGAAGTTACACCATGGGAAGTACAGAAAGACATCCAGCAGTCAAAACTAGATCAGATAAAATTACCATTGACTACACAAGGACGTAGGTAATGCCATCATCGAGACACTAGCCCAATCATTCAACGAGCGAAACAGAACAAAGTTCCAGGAAATTGGAACCATGCAATCATCATGCTAATACATAAAAAGGAAACAGATCTTGGTAACTACGAGCCAATAAGTTTACTCAGCTATATACACTAACTGAGGAAAGTGTAGAGCTGGAGAAAGTCGACGGCTAAATCTTCTTAGGACAACAAATCTTCATGAAATCCTTGAAAGAGGAAGAAATCTAGAATGGCAAGCATTCGGTAGAACAAACCCGACCTTCAAGAACAGGAAAATCCTATTAGTCTTAGGAAGAAGGGTATATAACCAATACATCATCCCGATAGTCACTTATGGAACCTAACCAAGAAACTGGCTCTCAAACTGAACCATGGAACGTGCACATAAAAGAATTATAATCAGATGGTAAGACGAACTAGACAATTACAGGAAGTATGGACTCTGCGATGCCCATGATAGGGAGGTATGATGAATTCTGCAGAAGCTCCACGTACAACGACAGACACTAAAAGGCCAATGATGATGACGTTTCTTGACCACCAGAAGGTCACCAATGCGATGGAAATTCCCAAAGATATTGAGGCAATCGGTTCCTTGAAAAATGCTTGCATGATAAAGGCCTACACGACGATTCCCAACAGAAAAATGCCCACTATCATAAAAAAACCTACACAGAAAAATATCACCCTTGAACCAAAAATTGAAGCCTCCTCATTCCCCTAGAATTCACAGAGCAAAAATAAAATATCAATTTCTTTGAAGGAAGTTAACTCCCCTAGTTACCACATTTCTTGGAGAAATGACAAGAGTTTTGCTTTTGCTAAGATAGCGATGATTTGTTTTCCCCTAAAAAAAAAAAACACCCCTGTGGTACCAGCTCCAAACAATTACAGATTTTCGGCACCAAATACGACCAAGAACATGGTTTGGAACTTAAAAATTAAATCACCCGAAGTTGGGTAGTGGAATGAGCATATTCCAGTCGACCACCGTGACGGCCTTCAATTCGGCAGTCGGAAAAATACCCATTTATCATCCAAAGACGGTAGTAGGGCACAAAAACCGAAACACAGCAGTCAAGAAATGAACCAAGCTGAGGACAACAGATCGAAAAAAAAAAAAAAATTTAATCCCTCATCTAAATGATTTAAAGAGATATTCATTGCTTTCCTCGAAATGGTCTTCCAAAACCTAGATTGGATAAATGAATGAAACAGAATTGACCATGAATATCTAAGTAACCTCACATTTGCTGACAACATCGTCGTTTTTGCCAAAAACAATCATGATCTCCAAATAATGATAGACGAGCAGACTGAAGAAATCCAGAAACTTCACGTGAACTCCAATTAAACTATGAGTAACAAATACGTTGTGGACAAAGGCTCAACGATCTGAATTGAAAGTCCAAAGCTAAAGGAAATAGACCACTACGTCTACCTAGGACAACGAGTGTCCATGGAATACTGAAGAAAATACGGCTTAACATCGCATGAAAAGGTGATAAGACAGCACATTACATTAGAAAGCAAACAGGGTCAGAAATATCCTAAAACAATCAGAAAGCTCAAATGATAATGGCCATGTAGCAAGAATGTCAGACCACCGGACATCATGTCACAACGTTGATACCCCCAAATTATAGGTGAAATTCTCAACGCATTTCAATGACATTTTCTGGAAGGGTGAGCCATGTGGTAATGAAGAATTGGTTACGAATTGGGGTAGATCAAGGATTTTTTTCTTTTGAGAGATATTTTATCATCCCTTTGTTCATACAGAAATTCAAATGTCTTTATTAGACGTGATCTTTTTTATTAGCACTGAATGTATGGCCATAAACATAGTTAATTGTTAGCTGACCAACACATCCGTCGTTCCTCTTATATAGACACGTATACATACACTCACATATACACTTCTTGGTCAGTCTATCTTTAATCGCCCTTCAAGTACTTTTTTTGATAATCAGTAAAAATTGGGCTGCTTAGTCACTCAAAAGAAACTAAGTCAAGTGAGCAA
The DNA here is from genome assembly GCA_963457665.1 of Thysanoteuthis rhombus. Taxonomy (NCBI): domain Eukaryota; kingdom Metazoa; phylum Mollusca; class Cephalopoda; order Oegopsida; family Thysanoteuthidae; genus Thysanoteuthis; species Thysanoteuthis major. The sequence continues at coordinate 48,998,069 of OY735208.1, read as the reverse complement.
AGTATATTTTAGCAAGTAATCAATAGAGAAATTAGAAAAAAAAGGCTGACACAAACTAAGGGTTCAATTCAGCAAAAAAATTACATTGCAAATTAAACCTCCAACATAAAACTATTCAGTGGGGAATTTCCAAAAGATAGGGAATAAATTTTCATTCCTCTAGCTCCATTGGTAGGGCTTCTATGCATGACATATAGCCAGCCAGCCAGACCCACTTAAAACTGAAGAAACCTATGTTGATAGTTTCCGTATCAGTTTTGGTTGACAGTTTCTAATATTTGCTTTTGATTGCTTTGTATTTTGACCGTTTTCATTTTTGACAGTCTTTTGTCGTTACTTATTAAAAAAAATATTTTCCATTTTCTCTGTGGTGCCAAAATGATATTCTTCATCACTGATATTTCCAGTCAATAATAGTCTTAGTATGGTGGCTAGTTCAATATTAACTGAGCTTAGCATAAGACCTAACGGGAGAACAGGATGATGGTATAAGTTATAGTTCCTATACAGCTCTATACGAAGGATTGATAGCACGAAGATGTTGGAGACAGGATTTTGCTTCCTCGTGTTTGGTGTTAGCGTCACGCACCGACTTTACTGGGGATGCAGAGGAAAGGGGATGTATGGAGAGAATGCGCGCCAAGTATGAATGTATTCGCGGAGATAGAACAAAATAAAAAAAGGTCACACAGGTTTTTCGATAGACAAATAAAACGTATTTTAATGGAAATACGTATAAGACAACATAGATACGATCGTGTTAAGAGGAGAGGAGAGAAGATAGGAGATAGCTTTTAATCGTAAGGTGGGAGCTTCGGTACCATGATAATGCAGTCGTCAGAGTCGAGGCGGAGATGCCCGAACTACTTTGAATCCATAAGGCTTGGAACCTATCAAGGAATGGTTATGGAGATAGGGTTCGGTGTGTATGCCGAACTGCCAAGTTTCGTAAGATGTATTTGGGATCGCGTGTGAGCAACTTGGGGGCCATTCTCTGACGCTGGTAGACACTCGACGGACAGACTATGTAAGAAAGAGAAAACATAGGGTTTGGTTCATCTGTGCCTCCTGACGTAAGGAGATTTAGGAGACAGATCATCGTGACTGTCAGGCAGTAAAAAGCATTGCCATTTTATTCATGAGAGTTAAAGGTGTACATGCGTCTGGAGCATGTGGTGAGTAGCTGTGCCTCGACATCGGTGAACTTAAACAGGCAAAGCTTGAACAGAGATTGGTCACGGTGGAAAGATGGTAAAGTACGGATCGGCCGGGAGGCCGGCGAAATGATACCGATGAGAGAGAGAGAGAGAGAGAGAGAGAGAGAGAGAGAGAGAGAGAGAGAGAGAGAGAGAGAGAGAGAGAGAGAGAGAGAGAGAGTAACCGGCTAGAAGTGCCGGGGCCAATTAGCAGCCGAACACCTGTGTTCAGGGTTTTTATAGGGAGTCGTCGTAGGAATTGATGTTTTTTTTATTTTTATATCTAGCTAAAAGAAGGGTTTCGTATTTAATTCTTAACCAAAAGTATTAGGGGCACCATAATGGGAATTGTGTTAAGTGTGATTGTGAGCATGCTGTCTTAAGAATCAGTATTCGAAATACTGGCTAGAACACTGAGCATTAGGCCCAACAGGAAATACGCGACTATCTTAGCCACAAAGCAGACATACATACTACATATACTGAAATATACTCTAAAACTGCTTTCATCAGTTAATTTTAGCATAAACAAGGGCGAAGGAGATTCTGATGAATCATGAATATCATTATTAGTACTAAGTTGGTGCAAAAATAAATGCAGTTTGTCACCATCATCTTTGAAGTAGTACATCTCAGCTTAGAAGAAATGTTATTAATCCAAATGAGAACAGTCAGAATCTACTATTTTTTAACAACTAGCATCGTCCACATTCCAGGGGCATTAGAATTATTTTGCAGGGTCATTCACATTGCAATTTCTTTTTTTGCTTTTCATCTGGGGTCATTCGCGCGACATGTCCAGCTTTTTTTCACTTTTTCAATTAGTTGCAAATGTCGAATAACTGTCGAATGGTTCACGTTTGGTTCCTCTGTCACCCTCGAGTTGCTTTTTGCGTGGGTTTGCCCCAATAATGATCTTCAATCGGATGTCGTCAATCACGGAAGGGGGTCTACATCTTCAAGGCCTTCGTCTCCGTTTTGAAACTTTTGGATTAGATATTGACCGTCCCCTGGCCAAATACCCCGTTGATATTGTGAGCAGTTTCCGCTGGTATACGTCACATTTTTGACACAACAAAATTGCTTGAATTCGGTCTTTTCCATCCTTGATTTGAGAGCTTTAAATAAACCAGAATAAATAGTGAAAAGAAAATATCCAGCTTGAATAAATAGAGCAAAAATCATGCTTTAAAATGGTATATTACATGAAAGTAGTTGAATGATAGTATATTTTAAATAGTTGTTTGAAATAACAAAAACTGCAATTATTTTTGCACCAACCTGATAATTATGTTTTGATTAAATAAACAAGAGAAGACACAGAAGACAAATATTTTTACTTGTTTAGTTTTCTTAAGATAAAGGCACCATTTCTAACTACTGATGTTTACATTAGATGAAAAGAACAACAAACATTTTCAGTTACTAAAGCCAGACATAGGCGAAACCCAAGAACTGCGAAGACTTATGGTATTCTCGGAAGTTAAGGGATATAATTCTTAGCAAGTCGAAGGGAGGTAACGCAATTTTGAAAGTGCCAAATCTTAGAATAATTCTCGGGCTTTAAACAAACTTGAAAAAGTATGCGTAGAATATGATTTTCAGTGCAAATGTTGTTTTTTTCCCCCCATTTTTTCTGGCAGTGAATCAATTACAGGTCATGCACTAAACTTTATTGTGAAATCAATTTAAAAAAATTTCAATCGGGGAAGCAAGACGGGAATAAATAGTTCAAGAGCAAAAATGATGTGATTTAATAAAAAAAATGTCCTAAAAACAGACGAAGTAATCAACATGCTAGAAAACTTCTGATGTAGTTCCGAGTTAAATATCTTATATTAGGAATGCAGTGTCTGAAAGGAACTGAGATTTATTCAAATAGTAATATATCATATCGTCCTATATGATTTTATTTTTAGTTCTTTGTTTCGGAATTTGGACCATATAGGCGACCGGCACGACTGACATTATCTCGTACGTTAGCAGTTTTCCCACATAAACAAACACCTCGTGTCTATTTCAATCAAATTGTATCAAAAGTTGGATATTTGATAAAAAATAGGAAAGAATTGTTGCTTTTATAACAAATTTTCAGAATTTCCGAAATTTTCTTGACAACGAAAAAACAAATAGTATTTTTGTGCTACATCAACACTTTTTTTTAGAAAATGAGTAAAATCGGTCAACTTTAGGTGCCTGTCGCTAACATGGTCCAAATTTTCGGATCAAATTTAATGAAACGGACCTCAAAAGCCCAATTTTTTCAAATGGTACCGTATATGACGTCATACTTCAAGGTATTAATACAAAGTGTATCTGCGGAGTTCCTTTAAGAAACTAAATGAATATGTGTTTTTCATACTAACTCGATGTTGAAAATGGCACATAAATAAAAAGAAGAAATTTATGAAAGAAAATTCTGGTGATGATTTTAATTGAAGCATTGAACGTCGGTGAAATCTAAAAGTAACCCCCCAAATCACCTATCCATATAGAAGCCATCTATGCAAATCAGTATGTTTAATTATATTATTGTATGGTTTTATATCCTGTCCGAGACCTGTTAAAATCTGAAAGGTGTAATGGATTGGTCCATGTGAAATAGATTAACACAGCGAAAATGTGTGAAAAACAATTATAGGGTTGTATTGAAATGAGAAGTCTGTTATGACATAATCAAGATTACGTCACAGAATCGCTGGACATTTGAAAGAAAAAAGAGAGGGTGTAAGCGATGGAAAGAATTGTTTAATGTTGTTTAATGTCGATTTGAGACATGAAAAAACTTAAAATTAGGATACTTGAAACATTAGAAGTGAATTACCTAATGAAATAGCTTGAGGCTCTATAGTGCCGTCATTTTTGACGTGTAAATGTTAGTCTATTCATATCAATTAACACCTTGGCGTAATCCGTGACGTCTTACACGGCGTCATCTGAACAATTGCGCTTTTGATTAAAAAAAAAATTGGGTTCCTGATTCTACATTTGATCCAAATCTTCCCTGTACAAATCACTACGTAAATTTATTTACTCGGTACCAACTTTTGTTTGGACTATCTAAACTTATCCACGTAGACACAACATTTCAGCCGGTTTATTCTACGACTCTTTTCTGGTGTAAAATGTAATATTTATTTGAAAGGAGACTCACCAATCGCTTTCTTTCTCTTGTGGAGCAGAGCGAATAAAACCAAAAACAAACAAAGTGGTATCAAACAAAAAATCTAAACGTTAACCATGACGCTAGTAATTCTACTTTGGCACGGAAGCTTGTTCCATAATTTTTAACATGGGAAAATTCTCATTCTTTCTTTATTGAACAAGGAACTAAAAAATACTGACTACTGATGTTACATCACTTTTGTACCTTAAAGAGTCCTTGACCATAAAAAGCCATGCTTCCAATTTTCTCTATCTTTTTCACCCTTTTCTGGTGCTGGTCTTGCTGACCGCTGGATATATTTGTCCGGCTGGTCAGTGAGCTAAAAGCCAACATGATTTACCCACAGCTCCTTTCCGTATCCATTTGTAAGCAGAGTCGTTCCCAGAAAACCGAAAAATAAAAAAAAATCAAGTATATATACATCCTTGAATTTCATAACTATAACTTCGAGAACCATCTTTTCTCTTTGCTTTTCATTGCTCTTGGTAAATTGTACCACTGAGACTAAATATGTTGAAAATCAAAAAAGGTTTTAAAGCAGCAAGGATGAGATATCTACCTCTTATAAAATATTAAACTTGCGAATATAAATCCATGTTCACACATGCTAGGAGCGATTGAGTGAAAAAAAATGTATCATTATCGTCCACCAAGAATTACCATTTCCTACCTGCAATGGCAATAGAATATGAAAATGCAATCGTTTGCAGTTTTCCAGGGATAAACATTGAGAATAGGAAAAAACAATCAGTTTTGGATTTAATGTTATTTTTAAAAAAAAGTTATAGAGAAATAAGCACCTTTGTGTCTGTTGGGGTATCAGGTTTTTTGAAGTACATATACAGTAAATAGACGCTATAACGAACCTCGATATAACGAATTTGGGCTTTAACGAGAACATGGACCGTAACGAACTTTCTGCTTATCCACCGAATGATAGATGCAGTGAATATGTTGGCCATTACAAACTTCGCATTTTGCTTATTTTGTTGTCCAACCTTTTACTAACTAAGGCACGATATCGTTAAGCGCAAGAGGCCTCGGATTCGTCCTGTGGCCTCAAAAAATAACTTGGCTCAGTTTCGGGGAGCAGTACGCCCTAGGGCAACACCACCCCATCGCGCTCAAACGACTTTGTGTCATATCTTATTCTTGTGGGGGAGCGAGTAAGTACGATCTGTTCTTCTGATTTTGATCTTGAACTAAATGCTGCAAAAGATGGGACCACAAAATTGAGAAAGCGCCAAGGACTTTCTCGTCATTACCATCTACCGAACGATGTAATGTAAGGTCGAGAATTGAACAAGATGTAACCGAACGCCGTTGGATTTACTGATCGATTTTCATTAAAGGTGGCGAAATACCGTACTTACTTTTTATTCATCGAACGCCTTCCACCTCCAGACAAATCCCTCCTTTCTCACTGGGGCTTTGGTTGGCTACGAGTTTGACCAGTTCACTAATGAAGTGTCCCATTAGAGGGGCAAAGTACCAATATGACCCTGTGTAAAAGTTTTGAAAAATCCACAAAAATCTAAATTCATTGTCCGTGGAGGACAAAGCAAATTATTGCACATCACTTCAGAGTTAACACGACAATTTCAATTAAAAAAAAAATCAACAAATATAATAATTAAAAGATTAAAAAAAATCAAGCAGTCATCATGGTGTCTCCTGGGGTGGGCTGCCCCAACCCTGGTCGGTACGTCACTGCATGTGAGTACACCATTCAAATCTAATCCGTATTCACTACAACATTCATTGATTCTACATCACACACTTAAACAACACTAGAACATAAGAACTTTCCAACACGAATACTTTATGTATCGTTTGAATCATTGAATTAATTTGTTCAATTCGTTCCCTTTGAAGAACAAACTCGGTTGCATTTCACTGCAATAGCCACGTGTTACAAATTACCAGGTTGAATCAAAATATGCTATGTGAAAAGGGCAAAGTCGTCTGCAAATCTGAAGTTGTTCAGGTATTCGCCGTCCACTTAGATTCCTTTATTCTCCCAGTCTAGTCTTCTGAAAATCATATCGAGGCAGGCTGTGAAGAGTTTGGGTGAGCTGGTATCAACTTGTCTTACCCCTTTTTGGAGCTGAAAGGGTTTCGAGTCTTTATGTAGCCCGATGAAGGAGCTGCAGTGACTGTATATATGTTGCAGAGTGATGGCCTTCATGACGATAGGGACTTCCACTGAGTCGGAGGCCTTTTTGAAGTCGATAAATGCTACAGCGAGTTGCAGCTTGTATTCTGCTGCTTTATTTTTCAGCTGATTTATCGAATGAAGTTGGTCCATGGTCAAGTAACTTCTTCTGGTGCTAGTTTGCTCCCGTGATTGGTTTTCATCTAGTGTTTTTGTGATTTGGTTGGTGATGATCTTTGTGAAAAGTTCATACATGCAGTTGAGTAGACTTGTGAATCTGTAGTAGTTGAGGTCTTTGGGGTTTCCTTTTTTTATATATATAAAAGCATTATTATTACCGAGGAGTAAAGTTCTTGGTAGAATTCTTCGGTACGTTCGACAATCCTATCTCTGTCTGGTGTTACGTTTCCATTTTCCACGAGTATGCTGGTTATTTGCACTCGTCCTGTGTGGCAGCCTTTGTTTATTTCTATGAAGCCCGACCTTTTTCGAGAGTTGATTAGACGACTGCTGTCGTGTATCTCCTCTTCGTTTCTTTTTTATTGTTTTATTTAGCTCGATCTCTCCAATTTCCCCTCTTGTTGTCGGTGGCTTCAGGTTTCTGCGTTTTCCATGAGATTCGTCGTTTCATCAGAGATTTTTTATCGGTGGTTTGTGTGCTCGTTGGTTTAAATGTAGAAGTGACTTCTAATAGGGGCTTTTATTTTGTTGTTGAGTTTCTTGATGTTGGTGCCATTCTCTTGTTCATTAAACCACCATTTAACCCTAATATATTCAAACATGAAGGACTCTCAGCTATTTTGTTTTGCACAACATTTATTGTAACCACAAAATAGACATTCTATTTCCACTTCTGTAAATTTTACAACGAATATGAACTCACAAAGATATTCTAATTTAAAGTGATATTCTACTAATTTAAGGCGGATGATATTGTGGTGATTACGAATTGGGTTAAAATTACTACACCACGTGCCCCCTAAAAATAATGACTACTGATGTCACATCTAATTCCAAATGTTAAAAGCTCCTGACTCTATAAAGCGGTGCACACATAATCCACTCTTTGTCAGATCTCTCCATGCTTACCTGTAAGGTAGGTATAGTGAATTTTTCCGTCCATGCAACGATGTTGCCAATCATTTCGAACGACGTATGTACAACACACACACACACACATACAAACTAATGCATGAAAGTTTTGTTCGCCTGTACATACGAACGTACGTAAGCACATACGGACAATATGCAACTATGATCAACTTTTACATCTGAACTTTAATCCATAGCTTAGTAAACCATTGTGTTAAACATGTTTCTCTTTTCCACTGATGGGGACATTATCAATCTTTCTATGGCTGAGTGCCCGTGTTAAAGAATTAAGGTAACCTGAAGAAGCAGTTTCCATTTTTACCTATATATACATGTGTTTGTGTGTAAAAACTCCACCCACAAGGTGGGGTGGAGTGGGGTGGGGTCGAGCGTGTATAGGATAATGGTGCAGTACACTTGTTTTTATGCTATCCCAACTTCATCATCAGTCTTTTATCGTCCGTCGTTGGACAAAGACCCTCCCCAGGATCCACCAAATTATCATGGGCGTCGCGGAGCCAGTAATTCCTGAATTTTTCTAGTTCACCTCTCCATCTTGTTTTCTGTCGATCTCAGTTTCGCATGTGATCCATGTTGGGAGTCATGATGTCCATCGGTTGTCTGTCATTCTTGCAACATGACCTGCCCATTGCAATTCAAGTTTTCTTATAGATTCTATGATATCTCAGACCCCCGTTTTCTTCCTGATATATTGTGCTGTCTTGTGATCTCTCTATGTGGGGTTGAGCATGATTCTCTCATGAGCACATTGATTGCCTCTCCGTTTGTGGGTCTGTCTCTTGGTTAGGTTCCATGTTCCAGCTTCATAAGTGACTATGGGGAGGATGCATTGGTTGTATACTCTTCTTTTTAGGACTATTGAGATCGTCTTGTTTTTGAAGGTTGAGCTTGCTCTGCCGAAGGCTTGCCATCCTAGGGTGATTCTTCGCTTGATTTCTTCTTTTCTTATGGATTTCATAGAGATTTGTTGTTCTCCATTGTGTCACCCCAGGGTCAGATCATGCGTCTGCCTCAAGGGTCAAATTCAACATCCGACATATGGATCATAGAGTGGGTCGTAATTGCTTACACTACAAATGTCTGCAAATGCAGTGACTTCTGCGCGGTGAGAATGCACATCGTGTAACAGAGTTTCCACAAAGAAGTATTCCGACGATAACCCCCCACCGGAAAATCGAACTTTCTACGATATCGAAACATTTTACCTATAATTTCCCATTCTCTCTCTCTAGCCCTCTGTAAGCTTCAGTTTAGTTCACATTTGAATCAAAGAATAGACTAATTCTGATTTTGCAACGTTATACTTTATTTTTACTATAGCGTGTACAGGGTGACTGCAACCCCGCCCCCCCAAAAAAAACCAAACAAAATCTGGCAACATTTAAAAGGGAATCAGCTCCTTGAAATAAACTTTAGAGTTGCTGCTCTTAAATTCAAAGCCAGCTTATTGGCTGATGCACTCATCAATTGACTTTAAATTTAAGGGAGGCAACTTCAAACTTTCTTTGGAAGAGTTTCCTAAAATGTTGCATTTTTTTTGCAGATACCCTGATATGGAACTATGGATACTGTGAATAGGTACAATTATTTCACCCAGATTTTACATTTGATGAAGACATACTCATCGACAATTACTCAATACAAAAAGTTTGGTTGTGTTTATCTATTTGTGAGCTCAATGTTGCCGAAGGCCTATTGAAGCCAATGTAGAATTAGCGTAACGTAAAAAGTGCCAACTTGAAAAATGCAAAAATCAAGGCTATCTGCAACGTAATATTACAAATGTCGGTTCAGTGTTCGTGCTACCCCATCGATATTATAATGACTGTTTTGTCAAAGGATATAACTTATAATTGCTAATTATAGAGTAGCCTTCCTTATTCAGTATAGTTATTCGCAAATACGTTATAACCCGGGTTCACTCTGGGTACATCAGACTGCACTAATTTTCACTCAAAAGGTAACCAGATGAATTACAAGGTTGTCTAGTTAATTGCAAAAATGCGGGAGAAATAATCACACAATCACTCCATAATACGTTGTCTTGTTGGATTAGGAGAATGAACATTGTAAATTTCTGAAAGCGAGGGTGCATAGAGTTAGTCTGAAATTGGAATGAAATAGTGTCAAATGGCATCGTAATTGGGAATTCTACTTTCAATTTAGAACCCTGTAATTGTACAATTTACAAACGAAGGAAAGTTACCCACCGCTTCTCATTCGGGTCGATCTGAGCCACCAGAAAAGAGTCTTTGTGTGACGAGACGAGAAAATTTAAGAAAAATCTCCGCTGCAATGTGGCAGTGTGTCGAAATCAACCTTAGAATGGTACTACTGTATTATTTGTATTCCAAGAGTAGGAGAATTGTCAGATTTTTAAAGGAAGGAACTTATTGTTGGTCAATGCAGAGAAATGAACTCATCGAACAGGAAAGAAAACTACTGCATCTTGTTTAGACGACCTAGGTCATTAGAAATGTATAACGAGAGGAAAAATAATAAATAAACTCCGGTGGCCAAACAGCTGTTGAGGTAAAAAGTGTACAAATCAGCCCCGACATGGCTGTATGGCATCTTTAATTTTATCTTCTCGCATTTATCAGATTAGTCAATATTCAGTGTAAATCGTTGCGAACAAAAATTTGTAGCTTGAATAAGTTTATCCTATTATATGTTTCATGTCCTCTGACTTACAAAACTTGAGGTGGTCGATATTATAAAACTGACTGGCCGGAATCATAACCCCACCCACCCATTAAAAGAGTTAATATCGGCCACACTTTTAAATTTAAATGAAGAATATACAGAACTCGAATCAGTTCTACCACCCCAAAGTGTTCACCCTTAATGTTCATATTCTGTTCTATAAAATCATGGGTTCGGTGTGACTAAAATCTATAGTCACAAAGTGACCGACACGGTAATTCTTAACACGGAAAAAAAAGACATAGAAAAACAAAGACACGCTCCCTTTATTAAGAATCCGTCTCTTGAGGAACAGCTAACAAACAACGCGAGACGACGAAGAAACACTTATGCGAGAACATTATTCCATGCTGGCATGCAGTTAAAGTCCAAGTCTAAGGGAGAACATGAATCGATTGTCAGTTTCTTCAATCTCTAAGCAATTTTTCTCTCATGAAACTTTTTATTTCTATTATTATTCGAACTATCCCCATCTTGGTTGTTTTTCAGACCACGTTTCGGCCGTTGTACTCCACGGCCTTCATCAGGTATCATCTGGTAGGTGCGGGGGAAGTCACGAACCGAACCCTTTATTTAACCGACGGGGGTATATAGACCGCACTCCTCTCTTAGCAGTAGTAGTATTTTGGAATTATTATTATTATCTCACACTGGGATTGAACCTAAAACTATTAGACTACTTGCAGTAATTCTGTCTGATTATCTAACCACTACGCTATGTGTCCAGAGAAACATGAAACTTTTTGTTGCACGTAGTTACCTAAATATAACATATTATGCACTTCCTTCGTTGCGACGTGGAGCTGACCGTTTATTCCACTTTTTTTTAGTCCTTAGCACTCTGCTGTGAGATTCAAATTACCCAAAGTAAATATGATTTAACGATAAAAAAGTATCTTATGAAAATTAATCCACCAAATATAGAAAATAGTGCTGACGTCACTTCCTCTAATCCCTATAAAAGTGCCTAGTGATATCACTTCCTCTAACTGCGAGCCTATAAAAGCAACTATCTTACTATAGAGTTATAGATATTTCCTATTTTGCGTGAGGGAGAGTAGTAATTCTGGAGTAATAGCTGGATTCTATGTTGCAACGAGATGATGTTGTTGGTAAGGACAAAGGTGGACGATAATCGCCGTGATAGAAAAGAGAATATGGGTGTCAAGAATGAATATGGACAAGGAGATTAAACAGAGTTCATAAATGTAATAAAACACGTACGAATGATTAGACAAACAGATGTGACGTACATTTGATAATAATATGTATAGAGCTGGATGGAAGTGCTTGTAAAGAAACGATAAGATCGATCATGCAGAGGCCAGTTTAGTTTAGATTACTACGTAATATCTTCATAGAGAAGAAGAGAGATGGATATCAAGTTATTCCTATATTTTAAAATGAAATATTGGAGGGAATGATTAGTTTGGGAAACACGTGACATAACGAACCTAATGTTGTTAGGTCTATCTATCAAATGGAGCCTGATAAGTAGTGCCTGTAATAATGAGTGGTAGGTTTGACCAGGCAAGATTCTCAAAAGGCGGTTGGTTCAGTTCTAGGTGCAAGAAGGAGCTAAATGGGCGAAGTGATAAGTGATCTGATTCAAGTGTTTGCGTTGTGTCGCTAAAATGAGATAGGAGAAATAATTTTAGTGTTTGCATAGATTAAACATAGAGTTCTTCTGGATTCTCACATCGAGGAAGATTAGTGACAACAGATGTTTCATAGTTACGGTCAAAGTATGGGAACTTCGCTGGCCGCGAGGTTAGAGAGAAGGAAAGGGAGAAAAAGGGAGGAAGTAATCGACCAAGGAAGCTGGGACTAATGAACGAATGAGCACGTACGCTCATAGCTTTTATAGATTATTAGATGGAGGAAGTGACGTTTTGTATATGTGGCTGAATTCAATGTTTCGTATCTGAAGCTGATATTTAAAAAAAGTTCGTATTAAATTTTAATGGTGTTGTCGGTTGTTGCATCGGTTAGTTCTGTGTTAGCTCTATTTCATATCGGTTGCATTCCTGACTGGTCAATACCTGTTGACTCGGTCCTCACAAGGTAATAGGTTACTGCTTCTTGTAATCTCAACTTTACGAACAATCAGCCTCTTCTCCGGCACTCATAACAGACTAGTTTCTTGACCAATTGTTTTCAATATGAACGTGGCTTTATGATTGCGCTTCTCACAGAGTCGGTATTACGCTCAAGCAAGACTTAGCACTATTCAGAAAAAGTATTAATAACATCAAAATGGTGGGAGTACTTGAAAATCTCTCCCTTCAAAGTAGCACCTTTCGTATAATTACTCAACACCTCCCAATTTTTAGAGGTATACTGTGATTTTTTGCAGTTCACTTCCTAAAACTTATCAGTTTTGGTCAAGTTTTTGTAATCTTCGTCTGAATTGGTTTTAGTTGGTTTATGTTTAGACTCCATATTACCTTCTTGTATAAATTTCGACATCATATTGTACTAAAAAAAGAAATAAATTAAATTAAATTAAATTTTATTCTAAGAGATATGGCAGAAAGTGCCTGATAATATGTAGAGAAATACGATGTTTGAAAACCGTGTACTATGTATTTATATAAATACTGTATGTGAACTTTTACTTAACTCACAAAGAGTTTTTCTGCAACATGTGTCAAGTAGTTCAGTTACCTTCATAAATGCTCATGTAGCCCTTGTCATAATATGGTTTGTATATATTGTGCGTAGTAAGAATTACTTGGGAAAATGATGGTTATTTAATTTTTCCGAAAATTCTATCAAGCGAATGTTAAGTTTTCTAAAAGTTCTCAAAAATAAAACGTTTCAGAATTTCTAAAAGCTTATTTGCTTCCACTCAGTTCTTTACACATATTGCTGCTAAATTTTTTATTGTTAGACTGACCAGATTTAATAGGCTATTGTAGATTTCTATCGGCTAAATTGGAAGAAAAATAGCTAGTTCTAGCCCTAAATGGCTAATTTGGCAACACTGGAAAAATAGCCGATAGAAATGCATGGGTTGTGTCATAGAGAGCTGTTCTTTTTTCAACAAAACAGCATCTCTTTCATAGACGATAGAGCTCCATACTACAATCAAAATTACTAAGCGATTCTTACACCTGACTCAATCTCCTGAATTCTATTGAACGTTTATGGATTTGGGATGGTAAGACATAGAAAAAATATTCAGACTTTCTACAAAAGATTTGTTTGATATTTTTAATGCAGATATCCCACAAAAGATACCATTTCTGGCACTAGCTATGACTAGTTGTCGTATGAAAGAGTATTTGATATGTATCGTTGTTCAAACGTGAGTATTCGTGTAGTCTTTCATCACGTGAGGCTGTGTAAATGACGTGTAGGTTGATAGTTGATTGTGTGTGAGTGTATTCTAACAGTCAGTGTCGCAGTAATGTCATCGTATGTGAGGACGAAGAGCCCTACGATAAAGAATATTGTTTGAGATACGCGTACTTGAAGTAGGAATAGGCTTAATTGGAAAAGTAGACAAAATATTTTGCTGCATTCGATTGGATAGTCTTGTATCAGGAAGGGGGTTATTACCCCCTTTGAGTTGATGAAGTTCTGGTTGTATGGGGGATAGGAGTAGTTATGAGATCGTAATTCACTGTTTGTCCTGATTGTCATATTTGTTATTCTTTGGAAGAAGTCAAATCGAGTTCAGCGTTTGTTGTTAGCCGAGTGGAGGCCACCAGTTCGTGGACTCTGATCGGGTCATCAGGTTGAAGTTGTAGAGTATTAGCAAGACTGCTACTTAATACTATGCTGGGAACACGTCTTCCGGTTTGGGTCAGACTAAGCAGAGGTGTAGCAAGAAGGGGCAGTCGCCTCCAGGCGCAGGTATGGTGGGGCACAACATCTCAACTAGTCTATAATACTTAATTAATCATTATGCCCTCCACTAGGATATAGCTCATCTGCCCCGGGCACTGCCTTTACCCCCAGGGGTTGAGAAGTCTTGCAACACCACTTAGACTAAGTGGAGGAATCGGTATATACTCAGCGACGCTGAACCTGCGGAGAAATTAAAAAATATGAATAGAAGTAACAATAACGATAATGAACGAAATGAGTATAATTGTGAAGAAGTTGATTATTGAATAGATAAGATGGCTTGTTTTATACGTCGATGGACCGAGTATTGATGATTCGTGATTCGATTATAATGGATAATAAAGACAAGACATGAGATGCATGTGTGTTCATGTAAAGAATAAATATGCACTCATGTTTCGCATTCCTAGTTGTTTCTGTCTTTTTTCAATCAGAATTCAAGCATTTCAGGACAGTTCTGGATTGGGGATATGGTACAAGTGACGATCGATTCCTGGAATCCATGTGCTTTGTGTTCTCCAAGGAAACTGGTGTTTGTCTTCCTTCTTTTACGCTTATAATTCAGTGTGAGAGAATGTACTGAACATCGAGGACATTCCGTCACATTTTCTCCATTCTGATAAAAATCTTGAATGATTTTAGTCTTGTCTAGGTAGATATCAACGTTAATCTGGTCAGTAACTGGTTCCTCTTTGATAGTAGGATTATTCTTTGGTACGATCATACTTAAATTAGGATCCAAAGTTTTACGTTTTATGAGATTAGAATCAGTCCTGCTGAGAACATTTTGAGATTTGGAAGCTGAATCAAGCTTAGCAGTTTTAAACCAGGATAATTAGTACAAATTCTTTAAATTAAATTGACTTTTTCGTATGAATTTGCGTTGAGGTTTTGTATCTACAACGATGAATGAGCTATTAGATGCAGACAATTTCACTGAAATATTTTTTAGTTTGGGTCGTGAGAACAGATTATAATAATATTTTTTTTTACGTAACATTCATTTCCCCACCGAGTCTATTTCATATTTGAATGTAGATTCGTTGAGTTTCAAATGTACGGAACATTCTTGAAAGAGTCCGTTGTTTGTTGTGTAGACCTTGTGTAATGGAGATTTCATCTGTATGTGTGGATCTTTGAATTTGATTGAGTCTAAATAGATATTTATTGGTATCCGACTCACTTTCCGAAGAAAATTTGAATTTTATGCACCGACTTTTTGAATTACAGAGTTGTTTTCCTTGCATTTATCACATATTCTATGATGTGCTGGATAGTTATGTACTAAAACAATACGTAAAATTTGCAGGGGGTGGATATAATTTTGAATTTTGGCGAGCTTTTTGTTCTCAGCTCCGAATTGTCGTTCTTTTTAGTTTTTTAGTGCCAGCGTGTCTGTATCAATAACATACTGTTTTTGAAGTTCTGTTGAGGCAGTCAAGCTTCTAGATAGTCGTCTTGTCTCTTAAGTTGTTTGTTTGCCCGTCTGGTTTTGCCCAGAGTTAATTCAATTTCCTGAAGAAGTCGCTTCTTGAGGTGGGAAATTAAGTCGCCACATATTGGAAAGCTCTGTGTAGGAGTTCCGTGACGTATTCGTCAGACTTCTGTCCTTCAGTCTGTTTATAAGCGAAAAATGTATGTCTTAAAAAAGTCAGGTTTTCCTGGGTTGGCAGTACGAGTCAAATTTCTCGATCATTTTGACCAGATTGTACCTGTTGTCATTTTCGTCAAAAGTGAACATTGCAAAAATGTCGCAGCCTCTATGCAGGTCAATAGAATCGAAATAGTAACCATACCTGGTTTGGTATCAGATTTCGTTGCTAACAAAAACAGTTTTAATTCCATTTCCCACCTTCGCCATGCCTCGATCAGATTTTCTTGGTGGAAATTTAGAGATTTCGGAGATGGTGAAAAGTCCATTTAAAAAACAATAACCCAATATTCTTGGGGATGATGGGTTGTTTTAGACTTCTATCACCATTTTATGCATTAATGAATAGAATATTAATAATTAGTGTTTTAATCACAATGGAAGATGAAGATAAGACAAGAGACGCACGTGGGTTCAGTTGAAGAATAAATTCAATACATCATGGGAATGTGAGTGACGTCACAGCAAAGGGACATAATTGTCTTCTTGTATTATTGTTATTGATCTAGCATATTCCCGTAAAAATGATAGTGTTATTTATGTATGGATCAGCACAAAAGAACATAAAACTAATTTATAAGGTAATTTATTTTTTTATGATTCAGGTATCCTAATCTTGAGTTCTTTAAAAGTCTCTACGTATCATTAAAGATTTCTTTCAATCACTTAGACACTATTTTTCATTTATTTTAGTTTCAAATATCAATTTTTTTTTGCTATGTTAATCTATTTCACATATTTTAGCTATGTTAATCTATTTCACATGGACCAATCCATTATAACTTTTAGGCTACTACAGGAATCGGACAATCATACAATTAAACATACTAATTTTCATACATATCCTTTACATGTTTGTTAGCAGGAGTAGCTTTATTGAAGGATTGTAGGAGTATTGATATGATTAAAAAGCTTGTAGTAATCCTGTTGATGTTGGTAATGTTCGAATTGAAAGTAAAGAGGTTAATGATTGTATCACCGCTTTGTTGTGGGTGAGTAGTATTGAGAGTCTCCCTGATTGGGGTAGTGGCTATTGTATCGCCGCTTTTGGTGAGTTGAAGAGTGTGCGTGAGAGTAGTGACAGTGGTATGGTTTGAGAAAGTCTGTCAACCTTGGGGACCACTGTCAATACTGAGTTGTTTGTCGCAACGGATAATGTCTTCGTATTTATTTCCGAAAAGAGGATTAGATAGGCAACAGTCCTACCATCAAATTCTATTACCTACTGGAACTTTCTGTTTCACTCACATGTGATTGTAGAGACTACTCTTCTTATTTGACTTCCGACTTTCAAAAAGTGAAGATGTTCGCTATATATTTTGCTCGTATAGTTGAATGATATAGAGCGGAAATGAAGGAAGAAATAAGATCAGGTGGATGTGAGGTCTTACTGCGCAGACCAAGGTGGGGTGCCGACTCACGAGCGAATAGAGGTATACTTTGACCTAAACGAGGCGTAAGCTAAAAATCAACACGTCTTAAATGAATTATAGAATATAAATATAAATGATTTATTTGAATATTCTAATCGATATTAAATAAAATACTTGACCGGTAGTACATGGCTGATAGGTTTGTGACACAGTTTAAGATACTTGGAACACCTTTTTTTTCAGGTATCGGGGTTTAAGAAAGCTGTATCGCTATTTCATTTATTGGATAAGTCAACATGACATGTAAAACTGAGAAGCCAAATAAATGCACTCCATGAATTTATTCGGCATTACAGTTTTCAAAGGGAAACACACCTACATCAATAAAAATACAGTTGGTGGACGTTTCACAAGAGGAATAAATACAAATTCACTGGAATCATGGTCGTCCGCTGCCATTTTCCTAGGGAGGGGTGAAAGAATATATTCAGGATATTGGTGGGGGGATGCTATGTTCGATGGGGGATATACCCGGATGTTGGTTGTCAGGTAAGGGATTAGAGTGTTACTAAGCTGTGATTTATCCTGAGATGTCACTGTTTATAGTGACCCCTTGATCTTCGGCTTTTTAGGGTTCAACTTCCAACCCTCTCGCCTTTGGTGGGAAGGCCTGATCCATGTGAGGGCGAATGCCCCATTTGCACCCACGAAGGACGCCTATGCAAGGACCTACTGATCACGTTTGTTTATCTGACGTTAAAGGATTTGTTTAAAACCAGCACAGTCAAAGATATTAAGCTTTTCGTCACGATTCTTGAGATAATTAGAATTGAGAGAAGCTATGGGAAAATAGCCAAAAGATTAGTGGGGATTTTCTTGCAAGAAAAACGGATTGATGAAAAAATGTTGAAAAAATAAATAAATAAGAAAGCAGGAAAAATCAAGAAAATTTGCTGGAACATGAACATTCGCTCTGAAAAGTTCTTTCTTTAAATTTCATTCAAAATAGCACATGAAATTTTAGCCGCTTCATCTCACTTTTTACTGTACTCATGCGTGAGTACCCACACACCAGCAGCGTTACTTAGGTGGAGCAGGTGAGATATGTGTTTTGGGTGCCAAGACAGCACCATCAGTTTGATCACCACTTATCAGTAATTAATTCATCCATAAACTTAAATAGCGCTAGCTTTGAGACCCCAACCCCACTTCTTTACGGCATTTTTACTCGCCCGAGGGGCCTTAAACCTTGCTTGGGGTTTCTGCCGCACAGGCAACTTTATTCGGACTGCTACTGCTCATGTATGCTGGAAAGGCTTGGAAATTTACATTATCACGCACTGATTCACACACGTGAGCCTTCATAGCCCCATCTTCAATCTCCAGCTACTATTCTGGATTTTCGAGTTGATTTCATAAAAAAAAAGAAAAAGAAAAAAGAAATAACCATCTAGTATATATCCTTCTTACACTGACTTGGATAACTGATTTTCATTCTTAAATTTCGAATCATGGCCAAGAACAAGAAACGCTTTTCAAATCGAATGATATGCATTTTTGTTTGTAATTTTTTTGCACGTGAACTTGACAATTTTCCATTTGAATATTGATCTGTTTCAAACTTTTCTTTCGGTTATCCTTTCTTTACACATTAATCCATTGGTCTCCTTTTCTTTTCCAGTGAGATTATCTTTTAAATTCAGTGAGTAACACTAATGTATCATGACGATTATCATTTTTGTTTAGCCCCAGATGTCACGTTACCGTAATCAATCAAGTCTGAACCACAGTTGATTGTTACAAAGAAGAGTGGTGATTTTTTTGTTGTTGAATTACTGTTATCTTAAAAGCAAAATCTAACGTATCAATCTGTAACAACAACAGAAGGAAAATCATCGTGTGTTATGTTATTACGCATTGCTATTTTCTGGTTATATAGCTATATCGGGGCTGCTATCTGCATAAATCACAAAGCAAACACTTTTTGTTAGATATATTGACATGTTACCACTACTACCACTACTGCTGCTACCGCTGCTGCTACAGCTGCAACTATAACACATTTTGAATTGTTTTGGTATTTCTCATTGATTCTATTTTTCCAGAAATGGTTATAGATTATAAGATATACAATTCTATTAAGACTGATTTATCACGAGCTTATTCCGAGCTGATGAAATAAAATAATACTGCTAACAACGTTCTGGTTACTTGCAAATCGGAATTTCGTCTGGTAGTTCAAATACTGCATTGAGTTACATAGGAAATCTGCATGTGTTATGGCAAATGATAAAATATACGTAAGAATCGTGATTGGAAAAGCTCCTGTGAGTAAAGTTGACAAATTTCGTAAAAGGTGAAAAAAAAAAATCATTTGTTTTGTTGGAGGGGGGGGGGGTAATATCTTACATCGAGAAGAGGAAAATATTTCGATAACTTTGGTTTTTAATGAAGCAGACTATTGAGACTCAGTGAAAATAGCAAAAAGAAGGTATTTGTGAGTAGACTTTTTGTCAATAAAAAGAGAAAAATGGGACAGAGAATAAAATGTAATAAAAATATCAAATCAAAATGATTCAAGCCCAACTTATATTATCTCCCAGACAAATGTCTTGAATATTTAATAATACAGTTTTACCTTGAAATTCAGGATCAATAAAATGTATTATGCATAAAGCGTACATACTTACAATTAGAAATCGTGTTCTTTATGTATGTTATTTTATATAAATTGCATACATACACACTCCTGGTTTTAGATTTTTCGCTTTTCTAGTGTAATTTTGAAATGTCACCAATTCTACAATAGCTACAGGTTTCGATTACATTCGATATTTTGAAATAAATTATAAGTGTCAATGAACTTGAAAATTGGAATGACGAAATGTCATTTTAAGTTTTTCCAACTGATTATGGCTGATATTAACACACAAATTTATCAGCAAATAGCTGCTCAAACTACTATTAGAACAACTACTACACAGGTAGCGAGCACCAGAGACTCGGCAGACGGATTTGTATGCTATCAAACAGTAGCGAACATGAAAATTGGAGACTGCGAATAATGGCACAAGCTCTCTTCTCAATGGCTATGATTGGTTAGAAATATCAAAGATAAACAGCAATATCAGCTCTAAACTCGACAAAAATATCATTTTGAAAAATATTCCTGCTCTTTTTCCAGTCTCTACTCTAATCTCAACCCTAGAGCTGTCATTACTTGTTATTCTTACTGCTACTATTACTAACACCACCACAACCACAATAACTGCTTTTTCACGCTAACAGCAACCAAAAACTGCAACCTTTCCTAATGATCATAAGTGCTGGAACTACACACTAAAGGATTACGTTGAAAATAAGGCCGAAACAGAAACCAACAACGTATTTAATTATGAAAACTATTGGCATAAAAATCAAAGTAACAAACTGATGATAAATGGATTCATTTTTTTTCATAGTTGCATCAGTCAAGGCCAATGCTGTTCTGGAAAGCAGTATAGGCATTATCACGGTTTCTAATCAGTTAATATACCAGTGAATTCATTCTGCATACATCGGACCACATTATTCTTCAATGTGCCTTTCTACACGTGTCTACTGAGAGAAGTGATGCTTATGGTGTTTCCTGGGTTTGCGCTTTTGTCAAAAGCAGTTCCTGAGCGATTTCAAAAAATGCATTTGGTACTGATAAAATACATTATATTTAGGTCGATCATGCTGAGACAAACAATATCCTCCAATAACTGGCTACATCCACATAAAACATGCGTTAAAAAAGGCTCAATGTTTTAGCAAATATCCTTAGTTACAAAAACATGTCATTTGTAACTGCAACTACTACCAACATAAAAAAGCACCATTACAGCCACCGTTGCATTTATCTTTTGGGGCATTGAGACCACATTAAACATAAACGGCATGTCTTCAAATACGACTTTCCATCCTTACTTTCTCAGATTGATCTGGGTCAGTTTTTGTAAAGAGGAATACGAACAAGAACAAGAAAGTGGTAGTGTGCTTCCTCCTATTTACCATCGGTAGCTGCCTATAAGTGGCACTTACAGATAATCCATGTACACAGTTCCAAGCAAATATAACTAATGATACAAATAATATACAACCATAATTACATTAGATAAATATTCATATTATTTTTCGAAAGGAAATCATACACCTGCTTCATAAAATCGACTATATTCGTTGGAGTCTGCCAACAAAGAGCATGCGACGTGCATCATTGTATCTACTTTTCCCCTCCTCTATTGTCTTTCTCTCGCGTGCACATGCAACAATACAGCCACTGATCAGTATATTTAAGTGATAATAATCGAACGTTTGTCTATGAGTTAGGATTGCTCATGCATTGATAATCATAATAATCTAAAACGGATTCTTGGTAAAAGGATTAAAAAAATTAACACCATTTGAAACTCTTTACCAAAAAGATATAGATCAATCGATTAGTAAGCAGCTTTTAAGCATAAAAATGCAATAGGTTTGCATTGTGGACTTTCAGTCCCAGAGCTTGCTTTCTCACTTCACATCTTTAGTTCCTTCTCTTACTTTTCTCAAAAATGCTATTTAATATTCAAAAAGAAAAAAAAATAGCCTTTCTTTTATTTTCCTGTTCAAGTAATGTTGTTTTTGATTCTGTGTCGATGATTTTAGCTATGCATGTTCCACGTGTCTGAAATTATTTTTATTGTGCATCTATTCACATGTCTATAATTTGTCCATGTAGTTCAGTAATTAGCAAGCACTTCAACAGTATTGAATGTGCAAGATTTTCCAGTGATTTTGAAAACAAATTGGTTCCATTAAATAATGGTGCACATATGTTGAATTAGTATATTTTATAGGTATCAGCAAATGCATGAATGCCTGAATCCCCTACTTAAAGCTATTTCCCTATTCTTGAGTATTGATGCCAATGTATTAGTTCACAAATGCTGCATACGTTTATATGCACACAATTACACACGTGAATGAACGTGAAACCATGGCCACACAGTCAGAAGTTAATCCTATATCATTACATACCACTATTAAATCTTCCACTATGCCATCAGACTAACAAGCAGAATCAGAAGAAAACAGGAATTGACACAAATTGTTCTTCAGTCAAATGTGCCATATCAAGTATGGCCAGCAAAGAACGTCGTCACAGCAGCCATGAGACATGTTCTCGAATTTCCCTTAAGGAACATCAAGGTAGCTCGGTCATCGGTGCTCCAACAACGGCATCTACGTCCCCTCCAACCATTAAATTTCACCATCATCACCACCACCACCATCATCATCATGTACCGTGCACTAATAAATCACAATCACAGCAGATGCAGCTTCATCACCATCTTCATCACCATCATCATCAGCAGCAACAATTACAATTACATCATCAACAGCTACAACAAGCAACGCAATTATTACATCACAATTCACAGCAGCAACCACCACAAAACGTTCAGCTTGAACAACAGCATGTCACATCAGCAAGAGATGTGGAAAATACCTGCGAAAATTATGGCTGTGTAATTGATGGTGGTGGTGATGATGAGGGAGATTCTGTCGGTGGAATGGGAGTTGGTGGAGTCGGTGGAATAAACAGTAGTGGAGCAAATGGAAACAATAGCTCCAGTGGAGTGGGTTCAGGAAATGGTGGAGGGAATGATGGGACTAGGTCTTGTATAGGAGATCCCCGCCAGGTGACAAGACTTGCTTTTGGAGATTTCTTTCCAGATGGGGGCTGGGGTTGGGTTGTTGTTGCTGCTGTTGCCGTTGTAAACATATTCTGCTATGGATTTCATTTAGCCTATGGAATGTTAATTATTGAAGCACAAATTAAATTCGACGACGTCCGAGAACTAGGTAAGTGAATATCTTTCTCAATATCTTTATTCGTAACACTTCAAATTGTGTCTAAAATCGCAAGACAAATTTGGTTGATACTTGCTCATAGTTGCTCTAAAATTGGTACAACTTGGTGATTACATTTTTCGAATGTAAAGGTATTGGTCTTTAAAATACTATTGTCATAAATCATGCATTCAAAACATAAGAAAACGGTGTTTATCAACTTTAAACACTAATTTATTATAAAAATGATAATATCATATGCTAAGACGTCAATGTGTACATGACATGTTGAAGTGATTGACAGTGATTTCTTTCTTGATTGTTAGAAAATCATAGTCGTGTAGTTTTATTATTTGTTATAAACAGAAATTAAATCTCTCTTTTACATGCTGAACTTTCGGGCACTAATTAACGGGAATATGAGTGTAATTGAAGAAAAATTTATTCTCTTGAAATAGAAAACTTTACCATTGTCTTTAAATATGGACCGTTTTTCATCAACTGTAGTTGGATAAACTGATTAAATAGTATATTACCAGGAGCGATAGTAAAATCTCGACGCAAAACTACTTATCGAAAAGTGATATTGAGAGTTAAACGTATATGAACTACATCTTAACGTTTTATTTGGACCTACTTCACTTAAGTAAACGTTTACAAAACAGAAAACCATGAAGTTTTTTGTTACTGTCATGAATTTTGAAATTTACGAAATTTTGGGTAAAAGTGAAGATTTCTTTCAAACTAAAGAAATATAGTAGCTAAAGACTTCAACAATGTAAATTTAGTAAGTCGTAAAATCTCTACATCTTTAAAATTGTATTTGCACATTAATTAAACGATTTGAGCAGTCTCACGATAATACAACACAAAAACTAATTTTTGACATCATGTTTAATTCACAACAGAATAAAAAAAAACTAATCATAATCCATTACAGAATTGAAAGATTAAACCAAAACTTCGAAACCCGATATAATAACATGATTTGAAAACAGTTAATTACTGTTACCAAACAGTTTTATTTGCTGATGAAAACGTTGTGCCAAAGAAGAGTTGTATTTGAGCTTGATAACAAAAACATCACACGATTAGTTTCCAGTTCCACAGCTAAAATTCACGAAAGCGATTATCTGTGAAATAAGATGTTAATGGCGAAGATTATCACAGGGATGATTTGATATAATTCTGACACTGGAAGTTGACTGCTGAAGTAATCGGTGAAAGTCGACTAATTATTAAAAAACGTTAATTTCTAGAAAAAAATTAAGTGAAAATAACATTATAAAGGTTTCTGCCATTGAAAATGAGAGAAAAATCAGTTTTTTAATCATATTACTCTAAGAGTTTTTAAAAAAAAGTTAGCCCTTTTGATAAGGTGTCCAAATTTTGTTAGTGCAGATTAATAATGTTATGTTATTTCTGTGAAAAAAAAAATGCAATTCAGTTTAATGGTAAAATATGTTTAGAAGTTCTTGTCAGACTCTACTGAATTTGTTTTCGTTTTTGTTTTTGTTTTTGTTTTCCTGGATAAAAGGAATCTTGAGCATTCCGACGATATGAGACGTATTTCTGATACTTGTTACATCGTCTCATATTTGAATCTATTTGAGACGACACTCATGGCATCTCATTTGTATAATAAAGTAGTAAAGAGAGGCCTACGCATCACAGATGATAAACAAAGGCATATTTGAAATCAGCAGGTCTCAATTAGCCGACAGCACACATTTCTAGGTCGAATTTTGCAAAAAACAAACTGTCGATTTCTGTGAAAAAAGTTCTTTTCTTTTGTTTTTGCTCTTCGTAATTTGTGCTTCTCCCTGAAGCTGTATATATTTTGAATCAGCGTCTTCCGAGAAGGTTTTTGCATTCACTTGAACCACCACACATATGAGGGGTTCATGGGCTTTAAAAAAAAAAAGAAGAAAAGTTTTATTTTCTGCACTAATTCGTAAGCTTCTGTTTATATATTTGAAACTGTAGGTAGTTATAAACACAGAAAATGCAATCGGCTGGTCGAATTCAGCTCCTACGGAAAAATTTACATTTTTTCTCTCTATTTTATGTACTTCCAATCTATTCGACCTTCAAACCTCCTGGAAATTCATCAGTTTTAAGAAAAATCTTTCTTTCAGGTTTTAGAGGGGATACTATTAACATTGCAGCTATAGTGTTGAACTTCACTGTTACTTTCCGTTCGAACCTAAGATGTGAATTTCTCTTTCTCTCAGTGCTCATGTCATTTTGGCAGTATCTATACAATAAAGTAGTAAAGTATGTTCTTGCTCTTTTGAGTCGAGAACCTCGTATCACAGATGAAAAATAAAAGGAATTCGCACCTCAGAGAAAAACGGAAAGCATATTCGAAATTAACAAGTCTCAATTTACGTACAACAGAGATCTTTAGGTCGAATTTTGCAAGAAAGAATTGTCGATTTCTATGGGCTCAGCGTTGAAGCTCGCATGAAGGAATACTTCCATTTCTAGAGAAATCAATGATAGCAACAGAACACCAGCGTTTATAAACAAGGTAAATTTAATCGACGAATCCAATTTAAACCCTCACGGAAATAATTTCGTTTTTTTTCCCTCTCAATCTTTTTCTTTTAATTCCATGTTCTTTCAATCTATTACGCATTCAAACCTTCTGGAAATGTGTCAGTTTTAAGAAAATATCTAGAGGTTTTATCAAAGGGGTTTCTATTTATTTACTTATAATGGTAAACTGCACCCTTACTTTCCATTCGTCATAGGTAACCGCAGAAGTGAATATCTCTTTATTCCAGTATTTATGTCACTTTGACAGCATCTATGCCATAAAGTATTACTGCGTGTGTGTTTGTATTCCCATGCGTCGAGAACTACGCATCACATAAAAACAAATGTATATTCGAAATAAGCATGTCTTAATTTACATACAGCGTGCATTTTTTGGTCGAATTCTACAAAATAATCGTATGGTATCTGCATTCGTACTCGCCCGAAGGAAAAAAAAACAACAACCAATATTATCACTAAAGCAATCACTGAGAGCAACAATACACCAGTGTTTAGAAACGAGGTAAATACAATCGGTGGACCGAGTTCAAACCCAATGGAGGAAAGATAACTTTTTTCCTTTTTTATTTCATAATTTTCGATTTATTAGACCTTCAAACATTCAAAAGTTTTGTCAGTTTTAAGAATGGGAAATATTTAAAGTGCAAGACACGGTTTTATCTACAATGCACTTCGTTTGATTGAAATAAGTTTGGATAACGAGAAGTAACCCACTGTCAGACAACATTGATCCTTACCCTTACTTTCCATTCGTCATAGATAAACATGAATGTGAATTTCTCATTACTCAGTGCTTATACCAGTCTCGCAGTATTTTTCTTAAGGAATCTAACCCTAATCTTACAAGAAACGAAAACATGTTTTCTTAGAGCAAAAACCCTAGCCGTAATGCCAACCCAAATGCAAAAATTAAACATGGGAATAATCTAAAACCGATTGTCCTCTTTGACCACTGTGCAAGCTACTTAAGTCAACGGTGAGCAAAGGTCCAAGGATGTACCAGCCCCACTCATCTTGTTAGGTTTGGAGGTTTCCCCCCATGCAACACCGAATACCCTCCTACTATTTAGTATTTGAATCATTCTGTTATTAAGTTTACAGGCAGTATTTTTGTAAAAAAATAATTTTTGTGTCACTATGATATTTTTGAATAATTCTGCTTTAGTATCATGATTTTGCACACACATACACACACACACACACACACACACATATATATATATATATATATATATATATATATATATATATATATGTATAGTAACATACGTATATATATATATATGTACATACGTATATATATATATATATATATATATATATATATATATATATATATATATATATATATATATCGTTCGCTAGGGGCGGGGAACGGTGAAATTCGCTGGTGAAAGTGTTGCCAATAAGATAAATTTCAATATATGCTTCTTCTCCTCGCCCCTGGAATATATCATTTTGGCTCCTATCCTGGAATATATGAGGTGCTTAGGTGCAATCCTAGATTTGTGCAGTTTTTCATGTATCAGAGCCGTCATGTGCCAGTTTAATGTTCCCAGTAGGAGTGTATGTTTTACCACTTTATGCGTGATAGTGACTACTCTGCGTGACAGGGTAGCATTGACGTGGACGTCCTTCTGATGGCACCCAATTGAGGGCCAGTATTGATGCGTATCCACGTAAAAACATCCCAAGAAGTTGCAGAGAAACTTAACGTTGACCATTCAACAGTTGTTCGACATTTCTACCAAATTAGAAAAAAAGTTCAACGTGTCACGCAAATGACCCTGAATAGAAAGTAAAAAAAGCTCGCTTGTTGCATGAATTGCCCGTGTAATTCGATCTAATTAAACTACGAAACTCTACCTCACTACGCTTGCTTACCAGACATTGATCTTTTCTGGTGTAATATATATATATATATATATATATATATATATATATATATATATATATATATTATGGCTTGGCATCGTGATTGAAGATTTGAGAATGATTTCCAGGACTGAATCTCAGGTGGCCATGCCTTTCTGCAGCTGTTACAGAAGGTTTGGCTGCTGGAAGGAGCTCCAGTTTTGTGGGGCTGCCTTTTTTCAGATGCTCTTGCTCAGTACATTATTTCAGCACAGGGTTGATTGGTAGACCTTATTTCGGAACACTTTCCTGTCAACTGCCTCTTTTGTCCACTGCCTGTGGTTAATGCCAAAGGAGACGAGGGTCTTTTTCAGGGAGCTCCTGTATATTTTTTGCGGTGCCCTGCTTCTGCGCTGACCATGGACTAGTTCCCTGAAGAGGAGGATCTTTGACAGCTGATGTTCCTCCATCTTCGTCACATGTCCTCCACAACTCGGTCTTTTGCAGCATGGCCTCGATGCCTGTGGCCCTACATAATGGAAGTGCACAGAGTACAAACAGTTTACTGGCATGGAATCCGAGTTCGAATTTTGACATAGGCTGCTGATGTTCACTTCGTACTAATGTTTTTTGGAGTGCATGAATTCACTTTCCTCCGTTAGATAATTTGACAAAATGTCTCGTGATGTCAACATTCCATGGTAGTTGATGAAGAAGAGAGTTGGTAAGAGTGCACTTGGGTATCCACTCTCTCATTACTAACTTACCTGCCGAGAAAATTGGTCTGTAGACTTCCCGGCAAAAATCATTTAAAAGAACACTAAATATGAATAGATTCCACAAAAGTTGATTGTTTTGTCTCAACAATGGTGATATCATGAATGTTTGAAAAATAAGACAGTGAATGAATAAAAATAAGTGGATTTTCTTTGCTTGACTTCTTGTAAAATAGCATTTATAAATTCGAGAAGAAAGAAAAGAAAGAAAGGAAATTTAAGAGAAATAGATGAGATCAACAAAATGGCGGGGGATGAGAGGGAGGGCGTTAAAAGTAGGAAAAATGAGAAAGAAATAGAAATATATAGACAAAAAAAAAAACTGAAAGGAGGATAGGATAGACACATGAAGGACATGTTTAGGGAAAATGGAGAGAAAAGAGAAAAGGACAGAAAGGAAGTAGAGAGGGGAGCCGGATTCATTGAAGATTAAAATCTGAAGGAACGCAATGTTTAACGGTTTTACTTATTTATATTGCTCCCCGATTTTGTAAAAACTTGACTAAATTTATTCAGTAAACAACCTCCTACCACGAAAGTGAATAATACAACTCCGTCTCAAGTTTTCATTGTACTATGTTCTTTCAAATGACTTTTGCAAGGGAGATAACTATTTCATTAATTTTTACAGACCCATTTTCTCGGTCAAAGACAGAAACTGTTACCCTCTTTGTCAATTTTGACAGGGTTAAGTAAGCAAATTAAACTATCAGCTGGGTGTTTATACTAAAACAATCTTATGATGAAAAGTATGAAAATGATTTTCTGGTATTTTTTTTAATTTGTCGACACCACTGCTTCAAAATTCGACAACTAAACAATATACCGTGCAAATTCGATCATTTTTCATCTGTTGTATTTTGCATGAAATTAATTCTATAAGAAATAAAAGAATAAACTTGAAGTATAAAATTGCGATGTTTTTTTAGGCTAAAATAATCCCATCGAATATTTTTAGAGTTATTTGAAAAATCTAAAAAATTGCGATCTAACTGTATATTTTCACATGTCTTATACATAAAAAAAGACTGTTTATCAGTGTTAGATTTGAAGTAATAACATTTAAAACTTGACGATTTGTTGGAATTTTATACTACACACGAGCCAGACGTTTCACCTTTTCTATTTGTGTTTCTCACGATAAAAGGAAACAATTATTCCTTAATCATGATAAAATAAAAAAGTGACAGAATAAAAATCAGTGTGTGTGTATGTGTTGTTGATTCAAATAAGAGAGAAAAGCTCCAGAACTCAATTTTTTTCGGGCTAGAGAGGCAAATAATTCAAGTAATCAACAGAATGCTTAAAAATTAATCCATACTCCTAATGGTCAAATCTATTTGAAATTTCGGATGAAACAAACTTCTAACACTACTGGTAATATTAATATACACAAAAATGAAAAGATTTCAACAGATGAAAATAGAGATTCAATGATGTCAGTTACTGTACGGCAAAATGTATTCGACCCCTTCAGGAAAGTACGTTAATATTTAGTTGCATAGTCTCTGTTTGTTATGATAGCGTCTAGAGACGTTTTTTGGAGCTGGTCAACTTACACGGATGCCAGGAAAGATATTGGATCATTTTTCTTCACATTTTCTTCAGATTTTTCAAATTCAATGGTTGATGTCATCTAATCCGAATCTTTAATTCCCGCGAGCAATTTTCGAGGGGATTTAGATCCAGAGATTGACTTGGCCACTCAAGAACAAAATATGTTTCCTTTTCAGCTATTTTTTAGTCCCCTGAGCTGTGGGTCATTATCATGTTCGAAAACACAACATTTCATTTTTAACACCCTGGTGGAGAGGAGAAGATGTTTTTCGAGAAATTTTAAGCATTTAAAGCCATCTAACTTTCTATCAATCTCATGAAAATATCCCATGCACTTAAAGAAAAAAAGCCACCTCATATCATGATATTACTACCACCACGTTTAACTGTTAAGTGTGTGTTCGTAGGCTTCATTTGGCTTTCACTAAACATCACAGGAAGGATTATGACCAAGTAACCCCTTTTTGTCTCATCTAACCGCAGCATATTGCTGAAATATTCGTCGTCTTTTGCTAAGTTCCCCCCAGCGAAATTTAGCCGAGCCCTGTCATTCGTCAATGAAGGAACCTTGCGTTATTCATCTTTTCGAAGTGCGTTGTTAAATGTTTGACAAGTGACAACCGTTCCTGCAGCCGATATTTTCATTCATCATGAAATGATAGATTTGTAAAAACTTGAAGCAGGTTAGACAAGTTTTGAGATAGTCAAAAAGTAAAATATACGTGGTGGTGTTCCTCTTACGATATCTTGCCCGCAGGATCACGTGTGTGATAAATAACACGCTCGTTGCTCACAGGTCGCTAAAAGAGAATACAACCATTGTAAGGCCAACGAACTAGCATGTTTTATGTTATACTTCGTCTGAGATACAAATCCCTTAACTTCATCGTCTCATCAAGATCCAGCTGGCCATACTTCTACTAACATCTTATTTGAAACACGTGATATCTTGATTATCATCTGATTTCGCATCTTTCCATAAGCCAAAGCCAGATACGTCCTCCCAACACACCCTTAACAATGCAACAGTACATTTGCGTTCGATTTCTTATGTCTCGCCTGATTTCACATCCTATCATGAACCAATGACAGAGTAAGACAAAAAGCACACCCTAAACAATCCAGAAATACATTTACACAAGTGATTCCTTAATCCTTGTCTGATTTCACATCTTATAAAGCAATGTCAGAACCGTCCCTTAAACACACTCTAAACAATATAATGATATATTGTGTGGTTTCTTATGGATCACCTGGTTTCACATTTCATCATAAATCAATGACTGAACCAGCCGAAAAACTCATCTAAGACAATACAAAAATACATTTACGAGTGTGATTTCTTATGTCTCATTTGATTTCGCATCTTAACATAAACCAGTGCCAGAATCGCCCTGTGAACACATTATAAACTAAACAACAATGTATTCACACGTGTGAATTCTTATGCCTCGTCCAATTTCTAATCCTACCAACCAATGTCGGGGCCAATACTTTCTGAATTTGTCTAGTTTGTCTCTCCATCTTGTATTCTACCAGAACTGGTTGTGCATGTGATCTCTGGGGATCCATGTTGTGAGTTGTGATGTCCATCGGTTATCTGCCATTCATGCAACATGGCCAGCTTATTGCTATTTGAGTTTTCTAATAGATTCTATGATGTCTCGGACACCTGTTTTTCTCCCTGATATATTGTGCTATCTTGTGATCTCTCCATGTGAGGTTGAGCACGATTCTTTCATGTGCAAGTTGCATGCTTTTCAGTTTGCGGGTCAGTCTCTTGGTTAGGTTCCATGTTCCAGCTCCGTAGATGACTATCGGTAGGATGCCCTTCTCTTTTGAAGGTTGAGTTCGCTCTGTCAAAGGCTTGCCATCCTAGAGCGATTCTCAGCTTGACTTCCTCTTCTTTTGAGGATTCCATAGAGACTACCCTTAAACACACCCTAAACAATACAAAAATACTTGTAAACGAGTGGTTCCTAATATTTCGTCTGATGTCACATCTTTTCGTAAACCAATGCCAGAATTGTCCATTAAACACACCCTTAACAATGCAGCAATATATTTACAGTTATAGTGCAGTTATGACTCATCTGATTTCACATCTATCAAAAACAATACCAGAATCGTCCCTTAAAAACATACTAAACAATACAATAATGATTTAATCGGATGATTTCGTATATTTCGTTTGATTTTTTAGTTTCAAGCAATGCTAGAATCATCCTTTGAATAGTTCCTACTCAATACAAATATATATTTCAACCTTGGATTTATTATGTCTTTTTTTAATTCCCGTATTATCATAAACTAATGCCAGGATGGTCCCGTTAACACATACAACAGTACGTTTCGTCTTATTGTGCATCTTATCATAAACCGATACCAGTATTGCCTTTCAAACCCACTGAACAATACAACAACACATTCATACCTGTAATTCCTTATGTAACGTCTGATTTCTCAGCTTATAATGAACCAATGCCAGAATCCTCCAATAAACAGATACTAAACACTAGAACAAAACTCAAAAGTATGATTTCTCAGGTAATGTCAGACTTCGCATCTATATAAATCGATGCTAGGATTATCCGATAAACACATATGAAAAAATGATTAAGTATCTTTACATACATGATTTCTTATGTCTCGTCTGATTTCACATCTTTTCAAAGATCAATACTAGTATCGTCCCTTAAATGCACTCTAAATAATACAATACAAACACGTGATGTATCGTCTGATTTCACATCTCATCAATACCCATGTCAGAATCGTCCGTTGAACACACCCAAATAATACAATACATTTACACATGCGATATTTTATATCCCGCCTGATTTCAGACGGTCCTATAAACATATGCTAAACGATACAAAAATACATTCACCTGTTTGACTTCTTATGTATCATCTTATCATAAACCAATTCCAGAATCACCCCTTAAACAGATCCTTAACAACACAACAATGCATCTTGATGCATGATTTCTCATGTTTCGTCTGATTTCACATCTTGTCATTAACGAATGCCAGAATCGTCTGATAAACATCACCTAAATAACACAAAAAACGTATATTTGAACGTATGATATTTCATGTTTTGTTTGATTTCATATCTCATCATAAACTGATGCCAGTATCGACCCTGAAACAATTCCCTCCAAATATAACAATTCATTCACACGTGTGAAATCTTATGTATCATCTGATTTTACACCTTGTATCAATCCAATGCTAGAATCATAAGACCCTAAAGAATACAACAATACATGTAAGCTTGCAGTTTCTTATGTGTCGGCTTATTTCACATCTTATCATAAACTAATGCCAATATCGCATCTGAAATACACTCTAAACAATCCAGAAATACATTTTCATCATTGATTCCTTATTCAATACATTTACACGTATGTTTTCCTACTCATTGTTGGAGTTTGCATTGTATCATAAATCAATGCCATAATTGTCCCTTACACACACCTTAAACAATACAGTAATAGAGTTACACGTGTGATTCCTTATACATCGTCTTATTTCACATCTTATAGAATAATTCCAGAAATGCTTCTGGAACACATCCTAAACAATACAACTATTCATTTACATGTTTATTTTTTTATGTATCGTCTGATTTCATATCTCAACAAAAATCAATGCCAGAATCCTCGCAAACAATACAATACATTTATATATGTGATTTCTTATGTCTCGTTTGATTTCACATCTTATCATTAACCAATACCAGAATCGCCCTTCAAACATTCCCCAAACAATACAATAATACATTCACACATGTGATAACTTATGTCTCGTCTGATTTCATATCTTAATCATAAACCAATGTGAAAGCCGCTACTAGAACACTCTCTTACCAATACAACAATACATTCAAAGTATGATTTCGTATATCTCATCTGATTTCCCATCTTATCATAAACCAATGCCAGAATGAATCCCTAAGCACGCCCTATCAAATACGTTCACATGTATGAATTCATATGTGTTTTCTGATTTCAGATTTTATCATAAACCAATGCCAGAATCGTCGTTTAAAAATTCCCTACATAATACAAACATACATTTAAACGTTGGATTGCTTCTGTTTTGTTTGATTTCCCATAATATCATAAACCAAGGCCAGAATCGCCCCTTGAACTCATCGTAAACAATAAAACCATACGACAATACATTCGCTCGTGTGGTTTCTTATGTATCGTCTTATTTCATATCTTATCACGAAGTCATACCAGAATTGCCTCTGGAACATATCATTAACAAAACAACAATGCATATACTCGTGTGACTTTTATGGCTTTTCTGATTTCAAATCTTATCATATATCAATATCAAAATTGCCCTTCAGACACTCCCTTAACGATACGAAAATATATTTACAAGAGTGATTTCGTATGTCTCGTCTGATTTCACATCTTATCATACACCACTGCCAGTATCATCAGTTAAAGACATACTAAAAAATACAATAATGCATTGAAACGAGTGAATCTTTATGTCGCGTGTGATGTCACATTTTATCATAAGCCAATGCCAGAATCGCCCTTTACACCCTCTATAGAATACAACAATAAATTTACACAGGTCTTATGCATCATCTCATTTCACATCTAATCATAAATAAAAGCCCAAATCATTGTAGAAATACATCCTAAACCAAAATTACACTTACACGTGTGATTTTTTTCGTCTGATTTCACTTATCATAAACCAATGCCAATATCGTTCCATAAACACACCATAAACAATACAACACTATAATCACACTCCAAATATATACAAGAACATGTTTACTGATTTCACATCACACCATTAGCCAATGCCAGAACCGTGCCATATATGCATACTAGATGATACAACAATACATTCACGCATGTGATCTCTTATGCTTCGCCTGATTTCACATCTTATAATTAATCAATGCCAGAATAGTCCCATAAACTCATTCTTTACAATACAACAATGCATCTAAACATGTGATTTTTTGTGTATGGTCTGATTTTCACATCATATCATACATGAACAAATGCCAGAATCGCCCCTGACACACAACCTAAAACTTTTAGTAATACATCTACAAGTGCGATTTATTATGTACCCTCTGATTTCATATCTTATCACAAATGAATGTCAGAATTGTTCCTCAAACATACCTTTGTAGAGAACACAATTTAATAAAGAAAATATAATGAAAAGAAAAGAAGAATATTGTATCAAAATAAAGATATAACCGTGTTTAACATACTACAAATGCAAATACAAAAATTCTCTTTTTTATTTTTCATTCTCCTTCTCTCATTTGTTTATTCTCCTTAAAAGGCAATAACTAAATTTAGAAACAGAAACGCAACTGGGAAGGCTGAACATTTTTTCTGAAATTGTCGGAATAAGACGAAATGAACAAGTTTTTCCAGGAAATTATCCTCTTTTACCATAAATGGCGAAAATTCCCCCAAAAGGCCTAAACTTTCAAGAAATCCCCCTGGGGTACAGGGGATGCCAAGGGGTAAGAGGACAGTCCGGCAAAATCTGAAACAACAACTTGTATATAACAACGTAACGACCCAATTAAAAGTTTAGCACCCTGACTTTTAATCTATGCATTGAATAGACTTTACATTCCCTACAGATTACAGAAATTCATACACCTTATTTGTTTATAATTCATGTACATCAACAAATAATGTAACATTTTCACGTGAGAAAACTTTGTCGTTTATTCCTCTGTTACTTGTCTTTATCTAGCTTACAACCCTTTTCACCTTACTTAGCTGAACGATTACTGCCACATTCCATTCTAAGTAGTAGTAAACACGCACCTAATGTTATCTATAGGAACCTTCTGATACTGTATCATAAATCCTATTTTAATGGAGTCAACGACAATGAACCCCCCGCACCCTAAACCATACAATACATTAACACGTGCTATATTTTATGTATCGTCTGATTTCACAACATGAATTAATGCCAGAATCACCCTTTAAATACACAATACAACAATAAATTTAGGTGTGTGTTTTATTATATATCGTCTGATTTTACATCTAAAGAAAAAAAAATGTCTGAATTGTCCTTTAAACACACCCTAAACAGTACAACAATTCATTTACATGTGCGATTTTTTATGTTTGAGTTCACATCTCCCATCGTTAACAATAAGCCGTCAGAATGACGTAGGAATCAAACATTTCTTTCTGACTTGATTGGATTCTTTATCTTCTGATAAATGCAATTATTTGATACCATTATTTTCTTTGATGTAAGATTTTTGTTGAACTTAACAAACTGCAACAAGGTGCAGTGAAATCTGTTACAATACACCGAGAAAGAAATAACTACATTGGATAAAACAAGAAAAGCAGGTAGATCAGCAAAAGTCACGTGTTGATATACAATGGTATTTATTTCATCAACTATGAATGACAGTAGTGAATCTTCAGCAAAGAAAACAAAACTTTCATGGAATACAAATAGAGTAACGATGCTGATTCCAGCAGCTATACAAAGGAATAAATTTTACAGTGCAATAGTCGGAATAAGCAGTAACTAATTACAACCATTATTATAACATCAGCTCAGGCTTAGAAAGAAAAAAAAACTCAAACAAAACAATATCAAAAGATCCTTCTATCTTGCACCTTACCCAGTCAGCTTTCTATCTTGAGGGTAGTCTTATAACTTATAGCTGACAATAGTAGACAGGAGGGGGATTTGTCTGGATGTGTTGAACAAGTAGTTAGTCAGCAGATACCTACATTTATTGATGCAAGAAATGGTTGGCTTTTAGAGATCTATACCAGTCTTCTATGTCAATAAAGATGCTTTGAAGACTATACCAGACATTAAACTTCTTTATCTTATTAAACACACCCTGAAACTCACATAACATGGCTTTCAAGTATTTGGGGAGACAGAACCACATTGACTTGGGATTTTGACTTAATTGCAACCAACAGAAAATACCGAATTTCAAAACAGACTCAAACTCTTTCAACAATTACTAACTCACTTGAAAAAGATTAGTCAAGTATATGCCCATAATAACATACCTTGTGAATAACCTATCGAGTGGGCTGATCAGAATCAGAATGAAATTGCTTTGTATGTCTCGACTGGAACAATTAAAAACAAAACAAAACAAACAATTTAGTTGATGCAGCTATGAGAATGCTAGTTTTGTCATTGACTGATCATCAGTGATTGTTTGATGTAAATCACTTGTAAAAGTCCCAAAAGGAAAGAAAGTTGATAACAAATCAGTGAAAACTTTATACTTAGAAAAAAAGACATGAGGCGAAATGCTGATCAAACTGAAGGAACACTGAACAGCTCCATTTTATGCATTGCAAGTGCAAATAGACCAAGCAATATGTTTTTACCGTAACTAATTTTCAGTGGTATGAAAACATTTATTACCATTACTACTTTTAGGGACCGAGAAAATGTAATAATTGAAAATTCAGATACTGATTAGGCAGCTTAAGGTCAATTTTTTATTGGAAAGAGCACGAATCCAACACTGTCAACACATACGCTGATCATGGCCGGGTCACTTGCATAGAACAACATTCAGCAAAAATGAAAGTGGAAGAGTGATTATAATCTAATGTATGCACATACTTCAGGTCTTTACTATTTACTCAACTCTGGCAATACTGTTCTGGTTACTTTTCATAGTTTTTTTTTATCAAAAATCTTCTTTCTCTAGCTGCTATACTTACACTATAAATTCTTTTGGAAAAACTTTACTTATTTTATAATTTCTTTAGGGAAAACTTAATCTAATTTTCTCTTGGTAAGAACTGTTTTGTATAGCTTTTAGTAAGAACTTCTTTTTCTATAACTCTCAATAACAGCTTTGTTATATAAATCTTGGCAACAACTATTTCATATGAAGGTGTGGATATCATGATCTTTAGTATATCTCTAATTCATTAATAAACGAATGTCTCTTTTATTTTACATCACATGACAAAAATATTGCCCTGAAAATTATCATATTTTAGAATAATACTTTACTTTTAAAAAAGACCTTGATATCATGTGATGAACTGTTGAATTTCGACTACAAGCTAATATACAGCAAAGCAATCAAAGATGGAAGAGAAAGTGTGCATGACATTGAGTGTGAAATGTCTGCATATAATGCAATGCAATGCAATGACTATTTATTTATCTATATATCTTCTTTCACACTTTTTGTCACCACATAATGACGTGGTGAAAATGTAATTTTATATTGTTTTAAATTTAGTAAATAACTCGCCATAATATTTCATAAAACTGAATAACAACACATCAATTGGAGTAGACGAAATAATGGGAGAATTACTGGAAGACGGAGCAAAACAGCTGGGCTGATTTTTATCGGGCACCTTGAACAAAATGTTCAGGAAATACGAAAAGCTTGCGATTATCAACGGATCGATGCTAATCTTTCAAAACCCAGGAAAACCTAAAGACCCTCCAATAACTCTTCTCAATACCATTAGAAAAACCCTTTCTTTAATCAAACTAACCGGAATCCGACTAAAGATGGGAGAATATCTATTACAAATCAGTGGTCATAGACCAGCCAGAATTACAGCCGTTGTAGTATGGACACGCAGATGGCAAGCAGCCAAAGCCAGCACATCGAAAGTAAACATTAATATCACGCGAATTGATATGTTGACAGCCTTCGATATGATCAACAGGCACAAACTCCTGGAAATCCTACGCAGAAACTTAGAGGAAGATTAAGTCAGAATGATCAGATTCCCACTCAGTAACGCCAACATTTCAATCAAAATAAACTGTGCAACAGAACACCTTCCTTTCAAAGGCTACGGAGGAGTACCACAAGGGAGCGGCTTGAGTTTCATACTATTTACCAGCTATCTATACCTTTTCCCGAGCAAGATTAAAAGTAAGGCAAGCAAATAAAAAAAATACGCCAACCAAGATGAAAAATATTCCAAGTATTTTAAAAAATCCATCGTACAAATATAAAAATACAGCAATCAAATTAAAAAAATATGGTAACCACATAAAAAAAATACAGCATACAAATAAGGAAATATGCGAAGCGAATTAAAAAATACGTCCATCAAATTAAAAAGACAATCGTACTTAATGTATGAACATGAGTGAATCACATCAATGCATTGCTATATTAGCTGCACCCAACCCCGTATTAAATTGCTTTTTTTCTTGCCGAAAAATAACCTCAAATGCTGGGTCTTTACAGTTAATTCCTACCACGAAAACAAAAACCATATTCTCAACTCTAACCCTTGACCCGTACATTTTTTAGTTGAGTTCCAAATCACCAGACTGACCGCCCGAGAGAAAGGGCAATCTTATATATCTTTTCAATTAGTTTCTAGATCAGTTAACTTATCACAGTGTTATGGGTCTTTTTCTTTAGTTCCAACTAGGCTAAAATTTTCGTCATCAATGGGAATTGAACAGTCGAGTTTATTTCGTTAACCTCACCCCAAACCCGTTTTCCCCATACATTTATGTATACGCTAATGATCGTCCAGACAATATCTTAGAAAGTTTTCAATGAATTTCAATGGAATTTTGTAGAAGAGTGTACAATAGACTTAGTTGATTGAGTTTTGGGATGGATCCATACACAATTACCCCCCCTGACAATCGCACTGACAGATATATGGGCTCTCTTAGTGCTTTCTAGATTCGGAAAAGTGTTCCTGGGAAGAATTCTGTTTGCGACGAGCAATATGACCGGAGAAGTGGTTTCAATAAGAATTCTGTGTGTCTAAAATATCTTATATTCGTATTTTTATCGTTTCGTTTTGTTTTAAAATAAGGACTAAAGGAAATCTGATTTTGGTCCGTTACCCACCACACAAAAGGTCCATCTCCTTGCTTGCTTATAATTAGTAGAACTTGTTTTAAAAGGTACGTTTCCGCACCCAACAATGATTAAATATAAGGAGGTCAATCGAAACGACTCACGTCAAGCAGAGTATCTGACCAATTCTCTTATTTGAACTGGACTGTCCATGCTGCTGGGATTTGGGCCATTTTTCTTCTTGAGTAAGAAAAGCATTGTTTTGTGCACACTCTCTTTTTTACTCCTTATTGTACATGGTCTTAAATTGCCTTGTGAACACACTTATGATATTGTCTTGTGCACTTTCTCTCTCTTCTATAATTTTTGCTGATAAACCCTATAAAAACATACCAGCTTTCAGCATGATGGATGGGATTCAAGCGTTTATTCGAACTGTCAACATTAAAAGACAATATGATAAATGCATACACAGCACAATGTAATAAATACCCGCACAAGACAATATAATGAATGCGTACACAAGTCAATGTAATAAATACTTACACAAAACAATATATTGCGCACAAAAGATAATAATTGCATGTACAGGAAATAATATATGCACAAGACAATGTAATGAATTTATGCATGGGATACAATAACAAGTGCTTAGAGGCATTGCCAAGATACACAGACTACTGAAAATACAGAGTTAAAAATCTGTGGATTGAGATTATATATCATGTTGGAAAATATCAGTTGCCAACACTCTTCCTCGGAAGTGCAATACCGTGAAACGTACTTCATGTAACTTAGTAGTAGTCACATTATCAACACGTCTGAGAGGAACACTTTAGAACAGTAGTTCCCTACCTTTTCATGACCAGTGACCCTTTTTATTTTAATACATTTCCCCCCAGACCTCAGGCTTTTGAAAGGTTTATCTAATCAACAAGTTCACGGACTCCTAGTAATACGTTTGTCACCCTCCCCGCTTCAGTGGAGCACGAACGCCGGGTTGGGAACCGATGGACCAGAATGTTCTCCTTTCTGGAAATTCGGAAATAGTCACCCAAGTTCAAAGGTATAAGTGGATGGATAAAAGTTGATGTTCTTGTGTCAGTAAGTATGTGGATGCGAAAGCATCAAATATGAAACTGACATTACGTGCACACGACTGTTGCTTACTGACTGACTGACTACTTTTGGTCTATGGTTGTCGGCTATTCAATCTCGCCTTTCAATTTTCGTTTCTGATTGGTTGATTATTGATAATAATTCAATATGTAACGTGAATTTTCAACGTTTGAATCAAAAGGGAATCTCGATGGGTTTACTTTTGGTGGACTCGTCTTTCAATACACATTTTGCACAAAAAACTTTAATTCACATCTTACAACGTTTCGTCTGTCTGAAGATGATTATGGGGTGCTTACATATTTCTTTCTCTACATCAATATGGATATTTCAAGAAAAGTTAGAGATTTTGTTAATAAAGATTTGTGTAGATTTTTCGCAAATCTCAAGAAAATTTTCACAGATAATTGACCTAAATTTATTAATCATAGTCCTAAGATATTCACAGTTCGTCTGGCATATCAATATTTTCCTTTTTTTTCCTTTATTTACTTTTGTTGTCTTCTATTGCGACTTCATTTTCTTAATCAGTCAACTCTACAATGATTTAAGTGATAGGAGTAAAGAGAATTAACTACTGAAAAATTGATTTAAAAGACGTTTTGATGAAATGCGATGAAAACAGTTGAAAAACAACTAGCGAAAATATTTTGTAATCATAAAAATGTGCAATTTTGTCAGAATTACTTGAATCTCGTCTACCTAGGGATATCTAATGTTGAAAGAAGCCCCGTTCTTTAAAGCAAATGTTATTTAATTTTTTTTTCTTTTACAAATTTTCATAGCATATATTATCGATTGAATGTAACGCAATATATGACACAACGCAGTCGTATTTTATTTATTGTCTACCAGGTAGAGAAAGCCAGCAGATAGCTTTCGGAGTCATGTAACAAGAGGGATTAGATTCTATCTGACTCCGTTGATTACTGTAAATTTTAATCCTACCTCCATAACATTCATTATCAAACTAATTGCTCAGTTAGTAAAGAAAACAAAACGATGTAGTAGTAAAAGCAATGGCTGTAGTAATACTATTCGTTGGGATAGCGCTGGCCTGAACTGGGGGTGCTGCTGCTACTTTTGGAGATGTGGAAAGAATATAGAGTGGAAAGATTACTTCTTTTTTTATCGAATCGTTGGCAAAATATAGCGATGTGATAGCATTCGAGAGCGAATAAGATTGCACGCTAAGTTTGAATGGAAAGAGAAATGTGCAGAATTACATGCAGATTAGAAATACGAAATACAATGTAACGTAACAAGATGTATTATTTAGAGATATGCATTCTAGATCAATATGATTAAAGTTCTGATTAATAGAGAAGTATACTTAAGGAGATGGATTTACTACATACTCAGAATGAAGTGCAAAAACGTTTGTCGTAGATATCTAGTTGATAAAAGTGCCTAAATTCATATGTGATAGTATATCTTTATATGAGTAAGCAGAAAAAAACTTGTGTTAGCTTGCATTGATATATGCATATGCGTACGAATGTAAATTGGAATGGGTGAAGAATGCAGATCGTGGAAATGGGATAGCAGAAAAATCATCTCGTGTCTACCGACAGGTAAAAACACGAGAAGGAATGGACAAAAATTGAATTGATGGTGTCCTCTTATAAAAGAAGATGTATGTGAGTGAGTGATTTGTAGAAATTCTAGCTTCAACGTATGGTTGGTGTCACAACTTTAAGAGGTAATGGGATTCGAAAAAGGATTCGTGTATTTTCAGAGAATGTGTTTACAATGAGTACCTCGTTCCACTATTTCGGAGTATGAGTGGTTAGTTATATGAAACTCCATGTGTGAGCAGATAGACGGTTAAAGAATTCTGAACTTGATTGTTGATCTGAACTTCTTGACTATTCAGCGAAATGTGCTTTATCGTTTTTACTTCAGGACCGGTGATAATCTAATTTTGGGGTTCACTATGAAAAAGTGATCTGTAGCCTGTTGAATAAACCTAACATACCGTCGATTTTGATAAACTTTATAAAAGAATAATACTAAGATGTATAACTACGACGAATTTGTCAAAGAAATAAACATAAAATTCGACAATTAGTACATCTCATTCCTTTCCAATGTATTTAATTGAGTGACGAATACTATTCACATATATCAACCATCATACGGTGAAAAATTCTAATCCACCTTTCATATTTTCAATTTTTAGCATTAAAAAGTGGCTAACTAATGTAAAAATCAGGCAAACTGACTTTCCATCAAAGGAAAGTATTGCATTGGAACTCTGGTCCAAAATACTACAGCAAAATAATTATTTTATAAAATACTACATAATATTTCAGAAGTGAACATGTGTATGTTAATGCAATGCAAAGCATTTTCAACAGGGGACCATTTTTGGCTGATATATATTGATACCTACTTAAAAATGTACTTATATCATTTGTACTGAGACTTTGAAATAAATTTTTGGCTGAAGAAGTGAAAGCGCAAAGTAAGTTAGACTTGCACGTTTTCTCATTTACTTGTGATCTTATGCTCTCGTTCAAATTCTTAGAACAAGAATTGGATTTGTAACATCAAAACATTGGTAACAATTAATTCTAAGCACAGAAAAATGAAAGACATGCATACGTCGAATTAGTTTTCTGAAGCAAACTTCCGAATCCATTCTCAGCAGATTTCTGAGAGGGTTTATTTTCTGCGAATGTCCTTATGCGCAGACGATTATTGTCTGCTCCAATACTTTTCCTGGTTTTGGATTCTACGACAGTTCTTGTTTCTTGAAGC
Source organism: Thysanoteuthis rhombus (assembly GCA_963457665.1). Lineage (NCBI taxonomy): Eukaryota > Metazoa > Mollusca > Cephalopoda > Oegopsida > Thysanoteuthidae > Thysanoteuthis > Thysanoteuthis major. The sequence continues at coordinate 48,954,542 of OY735208.1, read as the reverse complement.
TATTTTTGACATCGTTTCTTCTTTTTACAAGTTTACTCAAGAAATCATAATTTGTGGTATTTTCAATTTGCTCAGGATTCTGAGATGAAGTCATTTCATTATTTAATACTTTATTGTCCTATTGGTCATTAATAACACAAGTCTACCGTTGATAGTGCCAAGCATAAAGAGCTAATAACGAATATAATGGTATCAAATTTAAGGTATATTCTTTTGTAAGAATAGCTTATTGTTCAATGATATACATATACAAAATAAGACGTATCGTGTAGGCAGGTTCAAATTCAAGTCGTGACGTCTAGTGGCAGGAACCAGGTAGGAATTAATGAAAACAGATTAAGTTGGCTAAAGTATTTGTTTTGTTTTTGTCGTTAAATGGCATTAGGGGCGTTTGGTTTCAACTAAAAGATTTCTTTCGGTTTTATTCTGACCACGTGAATTTTTGATAACAAAATTGGCTCATTTTTGTTCGTGGTTCTAAAACTGAATATAGTGATAAATAAACAATATTTCCAGCGTATATCCTTTTTTAAAAGGCAAAAATGCAAATGCAAAAAAGATTTGTTTCAGTTTATAGAGAAGATATTACGAATGATCGAATACGTCAAAAGTGGTTTGCGAAGTTTCGTTACGGAGATTTTTGTTGAATGATGTTCAACGGTTCGGTGACCCAGTTTAGGTTGATTGCGATTAAATCAAGATGTTACTTCAGGGTGATCAACGTAATACCATGCAAGGTATAGCCGACATACTCAAAATATCCAAATCAAGCATTGGTAATCATTTTCATCAGTTTGGATATGCTAGTCGCTTCCATATGCAGCTTCTACATAACTGAGTGAAAACTCCTATTGGGTATTATTTCCATGTGAGCCGATGAAAAGTGTATATTTTACAACAGCATGGAACAAGCGAAATGAACCACTATTAATTGTATTAAAGGCTGGTCTTCACCCTGAGAAGGCAATGCTGTGTATATGGTTGGATTATGATCTCTTTCGGAGAATTGTTACAGTTTGTCTTGGAAGTTTTCGCTCGTCCACCATGTTCAGCTGATATTGCACCTTCGGATTCCCTATCGTTCTGGTTATCACAGATGTCTTTAAATGAAAAGAAAAAAAAATAGCTTCTGGTAAGTCACTCAATTAGTCATATGACCAACGTCTTTTGGTACATGCCGTTTGGGGGTGATCAATTAAAAAATTGGAAAGAGAGATGATCAATGAATAACTTACTTCTTATTTCGCTTTTAGTTGGATCACAAAAAAAATCCGAATTTCCAAAAAACAAGAGTAGACTACACTGGACACGGAAATAACCAAGTTAGCTTATTTTTACATTGTAAATTTGATTCCACAAATTTGGCAGACGGTGATTTAGAAAAAGATTTTTTTGTAAGATTAGTATGGTGTAATTTTTCAGCCCTGTGCCTCTATTGGTGCAGACACATACATACATAGCCAGTCAGACTAACTTATAAACTGAAAAAAAACCGATGTTGACAGTTTTGGTGACAGGTTTCATTTAATGGCTTCTAAATTTCAATTCCATGAAAGACTGCAAAAGAGCAGGTTTTTTTTACGGAGAAAGATGAAATGTAGACGGCAGAAGATAATATAAGAAAACGATAAATTTGTCGCTAAATAAAGCTGATGTCGGAAGAATTGTCTCTTATTTTTATTTAATAATATACAGAATGAACTTTTTTATTCGCTTGATAGTTTTGAAACTCAATAAGAACAATATTTCTTTCTAGCTAGTTATATATATTTGTACAAAGGTCTTTTGTTTTTAAAGACAATTATTCTGCCCACTTCGAACACTCTCGATAAATCGGATTGCTCGTTCTTGTAATTAGATGTATAATTGTTATTGATATAATTCTTATGGTTTGGCAATCTACATGTCTACTGTAAAATTGGCCCGTCTCTTTATATTTTAAAGTTGCTTTTACGCATAAATCCTGTAATGTCCAAATCCTTGATAATTAAAGCACACCATTGATACGTATGTTAACGCTTATGTTTAGATACCCCACTTCGATGTGTTTGGGATGAGATGGGCGGTTAAAAGTAAAGACCTATGAGTTTTTGTGAGTATTTTCTTCCCTTTTCTTACAATCGTTCTTCATGGGTCTGAAGACTCTGAAATATCGCCATTTTCTTTTCGATTCCTGCTGCAAAATAAGTCCTCCGTTTGTATTTACTGTTATCAGTATGTATGGCTTCATATATACTGTAAAATCAAATTTCTTTAGTTTTATGATTGGCACTCTCTATTGCATTCAAAAAATAGGATAAACTCTTATTAATTTTGGGTTATTCGACAATATTCTTTTTCTGAAAATAAAACGATTTGAACTATAAAAGCATCTTTCATTATCATCAGCCATAGTTATATCTTTCTCCATGTAAAATTTTAAAGTTGGTAATCTGTTCTCAGTAAGAGAGACTGGGGACGGTTGCAACAAGGGACAGTTTCAACAAGTTTTATTCCTCCAATCAGTAACATGCTATATTCACAACATTAATATTGCACATGCACAATTAGACCCCCTCCATCTACCAGGAGGATAGGAGACACATTCAACACTTGCAGTTGCATTTATTGAAAAAAACAAACATGTGTAGGGGGTTTGGAGACATCTTTTCATGAGCCGTATTCTTGTCATACTGTCATGACCTTTTGCATAAGAACTTAGTTTTAATCATTGTTTTTCTGACTTGTAAGTGACATGGTTAGCATGTGTCAAAATCAGCATGTCTAGCAAGTACATGGTGTTTTGTCATGGCTGACAGAGTTGACGACGGTTGCAGCAAATTTTTAAAAGTTCATCAATTGTGTCTTTTAGGGATTTCTGCGCACCTTTCAAGAAATACAATCACTATAGTGTGACAAAATCAATTTTTGAAACAGTTACAGTTTTATACAATAAATACATGTTTAATAAAAGTTTGTTGCATAGCAAATTGTTCTATTCTTCCTGTCTAACCCTGAAATATGGAGAGACTGAATAGCATCTCTAACGTCTGCACATTGACTCAAGATAGGCCTCTGTTCTCTGCATAAACAAACATCAAACTCAATGACTGGAATTCGATCGATAAATATTACTGTAATATGATTGTGTATAAATGAATAACTCTAGAATATCATTACAAACCAATACATATTTTCAGAATACTATGCTCATTGAGACAAAAGCAACAATTACTTGGTGAAATTTAATGTATCTCATGTTGCAACCGTCCTTGCTTTGTGTTGCAACTGTCCCTAGGGTCAGATTCAGTTTCATAATGTGACTTCTTCCAAACGATGTGTCAAATGTAATAATCTTTAAATGATATGGGTAGTTAACAGACATATATAAGTTTGGTATATAAAATTATATATAAATATAAAATTGGTAGGTCTAGTTCAAATAGATTCTGAGTAACCGATAGAAAAGCAAAAAGTGTTACAATTGTTCCCAGTCTCCTGTATTGGGAAACGGTACTGAGAACTACTACATACTCAAAATGAGGTGATCTGTCCGAACTCTTCTTTCGCCATTTTATCAGTCATGGAGAAGTAGAGCCTATGGGTCATAATCCTCAAGATCTTGAATCCGGTTTTGTCAACTCTTCGTCTACACTATGAAAAAAAAAAAAGAATTAAGATAGATGACTTCTTTTAGAATAACTGAAATCTCTCAAAAACCCCCTATTTAGTTTTGTCAGCACCTTCTGACAATTCTTAAATCATTAATCTTATCACTTTTAATTTAACCTGTCTAAATCGGCACGCCTGTGCATGTGGTGTCTCTCAATGTAGTTCTCTGTCAGAATAATCGAAGGTTGTCGTAGTTTCAGTTGTCATTTTTGCATAAAATAACTGTCAAAGCTTAAAGATTATACATTTTGGACATGTCTAGGTGAGCTGTTCTCAGCTCATGAATAAACCCCAGGTTTAAAAATTTAGAAGAAAGTGGTAAAACTGAAAAAGAGGAACAAATACTCAAAAAGATATTATATAGGTGTACAAAAAGCAGTAAAGTGAATGCACTTGTAATGTGATCTGATAAGACAATACATACATGCACAAGACAATATAGAAGGACATACACATGCCAATATAATAAAACAATAATTGCTTACAGAAAGTAATATAGTGTGTACTGAAAACAATGGGATAAACAGATACACGAGACAATACATACGCAAGACGGTTTAACAAGCTCATATCAATAGTGGTACAAAGGCATGTCGGCCATTGAAGCTACAGACAAACGTCTGTGAATTGGAACCACGTGCTGCACGAGAAAATATATGTGCCGACCTACTTCTGAATATATGCAATGTCGTACTTCTTGTAACGTACTTCTTGTAATGTACTAGGAATGAGTAAAGAAGGAGGCGTGCAACTTTGACCAACCAATGAGGCTGTATAGAGTTGTGGCTCCAGCCACTGCAATATGTATGAGACAAAAGTCAAATACTTCAGTAACAAAACAATAGGGCAAAGCCATCAAACATTATCAGCATCGACAGCAGTAGCAGCCTTCTGGCGTCCGTCGTTGGACAGAGACAACAAACTAACAGACGACGTATAAATAGTGATGTATCCGTGGTATAAGCTGCGACATTTTTTAAGCTTCTTAGCTTATACGGCAGAAGGCCAAATGATAGGAAATAAAAATTCGAAATCTTGGCACTTACCTGGAATCAACAACCACTGACACTGGTGAAAAATACATAATTATCTCAGGCATAAGGCAAGCAGAAATGAAAAGAATACCCAATAAAAAAGAAAAAAAAACAAAAACACGTGAATCCACTAATTGAAAGGAAAATTTGGTTAACCAAAAGTTTGTAGAATATAGAATCTGTGATAAATTCTCAATGAATGTCCAGAAGTTATTACCTCTGCCAACGAATTTGGAGAGTTTTTTCTTACGTTTGTCTGCTTCTCCATTTGTCCATACAATATCTCCAAAAGTATGCAATATATTCCAATGAAATTTTGTGGAAGGGTGGGCAATGGAGTGAGGGAGATTTTGTTTCAATTTAGGACGGATCCAGGAATCTTTTTGATTGAGAGATATTTTCCAATTTTTTTCTTACATTTATGTATATGCTCATGACTGTCCACATGATATCTTCAAAGATCCTCAATTATTTTGTATGAAACTTTGTGGTAGAGTAAACAGTAGGCTACAGAATAAGTGATTGAATTTAGCTTGGGTCCATGTACAATTACCTCCCTTACGTCGTAGCTATATGTAAACTCCACAAAATATCGCCAAAATGGAGGTGAGGTGCTAATGTTACAAAAATAGTGATGTAATGTTAAAAAAAAACAGACGTAATTTTAATAAAAATTGGGGCCTTATGTTAGAAAAGGGGGCTTATGTTAATGGCTTGTATATATGTATATGTGTGTGTGTGTGTGTGTGTGTCGGGAACGACATGCTTTTGTATGATTAAGTTGAGTACACATAGATGCTGTGACCAACCAAAGGGGCTGTAGAAAGTTGTGGCTACAGTAGGTGATAAATGAACTAACGGTTGACCGTGATTGTTTGCTAAGATCCACTCAATGGAAATTGTTAAACAGGAACAATGCCCTCTTTAAAGGTAAAGGTTGTGGCATCACGAAGTGTAACTTCGGAAAATCGAATTTATTGGCTCAAACTGCTAACCACATACTATATTTGTATTGATATTTTCATGAAGTATCAGGGTACTTTTAGTCAATTAATTCAATTTTTTAAAGTTTTATAACACTAGGAAGAGAGAAAATGCTACTGTAGCGATTAAAGAAGAGTGATACTAAGCAAGCAATCACTGTTAATCGTTTAAGACCCCTCGATTGGTAGCTTGAATAAATTTATCCTATCACAAGTCCTCAAACTCCCAAATGAACTTATGGAATTGACTGATAGGAATTACATCATTATCATTAGTCTTTTAGCGTCTGTTGTTGGACATGGACCCTCCCCAGGATTCGCCAGAGCTCCCTATCATGGGCGTTGCGGAGCCAATACTTTCTGAACTTGTCTAGTTCGTCACGCCAACACCCCAATCCATCAAAAGAGTTGCAATATCGACCACTTTTTCAAATGTGGGATGTACAGAATTAGAATCAGTTCTACCATCTTAAAAGCTTTGAACTTAATGTTCGTATTCTAATCTATATAATCATGAGTTTGATGGGACTTTTAAAATCCATATATTGTCATAAATTGAGTTTATGCAAACTCATCATCATCATCAGCTCGATGCAGTTTAGTAGGGCTTATTGGTTTGTAGTTGCTAAGGTCTTTCGGGTTCCCTTTTTGTATAGCAGCATTATAATTGCAGTATTCCACTGTTCAGGGACTTTTCTTTGTTTGAGGCATAAGTTGTATAGGATGGCTAGTTTTCTAGTGATGACTTTTCCTGCTTTTTTGAGTAGGTCGATAGAGATGTTATCGGGTCCAGAGGCATTTCCTTTCTTTGGTTATTTGATGGCTTGCTTCACTTCCTGCGGAGTAATTTCAGAAAAATCCTCGAATTGATTAATCCCGGTTCGTTTTTCCCGTTCATCTTTCTGCATCCTTTGTTTGGTGGAATAGAGGCCTTTGTAAAATTCCTGAACACGTTTGGCAATTCTGACCCTATCTGTTGTCAGTTGTTCATTTTCTTCGGGAAGATTTGTTATTAGTTTTCTCCCTGTACTGAGAGATTTTCCAATAGTTTTGAATCCCATACCTTTTTTGGGAATGCTTTCAATGACTGCTGTCGTGTGTCTTCTTTTGTCTTTCCTTCGTTTCTTTTGGATGGTTTTGCTCGGCTCTGTTGCCTCTATCTTTTCTATTATTGTTGGTGGCTCGAAGTTCCCACGTTTTTTCATGAGATTTTTGTTTCTTTCTGAGTGTTTGCGTATGTTTTTTGAGCTCTTCGGCTTAAACATACTGGTGACTCCAATTAGGGATGTTGTTGTATTGTTGCTGAGTGTGTTGACATCCTTTTCTGGTTCAGTGAAGAGTTCATATCTGTTCTACAATTCCAGTTTGAATGATCGGATGAGTTCTTCTTGAATTATAAGCGGTTGCAGTTTAATGCTGAACATTTTCCTGCGTTCTATTTTGCTCTTAATTTGAACTTTGCATCTTATCATTCTGTTGTCACTTCTTACATTGACTTGATTTAGGACCTGCATATCTTTAACGGTGTCGCTCTTGTCCGCTAGGATGTAGTCTATTTCATTCTTGCTTTGATGATAGGGGATTCTCCAACTCCATTTTCTATTGGAATAAGGAATTCAAGTCATCGTAGAAGTTATCTCTTCATCGGTTGGTGCAGGAATATAAACTTGAATGATGTTTAGTTTGTACCTCTTTGAGATCCGTACAGTTACACTGGCTATAAGGTCTGAAATATTTCTTGTGATTTTATGAATTAGAAAGCCAATTCCTCTTTATTTTCCTTTTTTTCCTTCCTTAGCTGTATAAAAGGTGTTAATTATTTAGTTCCTCTCCAGGTCTTTTAATTTCTCTGATACCGATAATGTCCCATTTGATGTTCTTGATTTCATTTCCCCACAGTGATTAGATGCATGTCTGTGGAGGGTGTCCTGACGTTTTAGGTTCCTACGTACGGAGTTGTTTCTTTGATGATATTCTTGGGGTTGTGTTTGGTTAGTCGCTCTTGGCACACATCAACCCCATCCAAAGCAAGTGAAGTGACTGGGCCTCCCGGGACCGATGATTCAGCAGGAACGGCCGGTATATTTTTGATCTTGAAAATAATGGGGATTTTTAGGCCATGCCCTGCAACACTGGCCCATGACCTGTTGGTAGGGGGTCTGGGTAGTTGGTACTACTTGGCAGTGCCCATCACCTTTCCAAGTATTATGTGGCAGGTTGCACTGGATTACATGGTTTCAATAGCCGGGATTTTATTCCTGACCTGATCTTGCGCTGGTTAGTATTAATTGTGAAGGTCTATGTTGAAATTTTCATTACATTTTAGATATTGGTATATTGAAGAGTTACACTTGTATGTATTATTTGTACCTAGAGATTTAACTATTTTATAGTCTGATTTTCCTTCTTCACTTCTGGATTTTGATCGATATTACCAGAGTTCTAGAAGTGAGAATCTAAGTATGATTCTCCCAACCCGAATGCTGCGGTGGGCCAGAGCACAGATTCCCCATGCCCACGATGTGATTTTTATTCGTAGTTTGATACCCCTTTCCCAGTATTGTAATCAATATTTCTTGATGTTCATTCACATGAGTCGTTAGTCTGCTTGTAGCTACTTAGCAGCTAATGATCAATTTAAAGTCTGATCTATGAGTACTTAGTGAATGAATCATAACTCTCCTTTATTTCAATTAAGTTTCAACTTAGAGAGAGTCCTGATATTTTTTAGTTTTGATACATGAGACTATTTAATTGTTCAACAATTTATTTACAAGTAGGTAGCTTAAAGGAACAATTTGTTCCTTAACTTTGACATTCATCTAATTGTTTCCTTTGTTTACGTCAGACAGTCGTAGGAATCAATTTTTCAAACAAGTGTAGTTTGTATGACAAGTTTTTTTGTTGCATGTTGAGATAAGTTGATTCCATAATTTTGGGGTTCCAATGCGTGTATATCTTGATTTGGTCCCGCTAACATGTCTACGGTAGGAAGGGGGGTTTTGGATTATTCTGGGTTTGAAATTACATGATCAGTCCATGGGTACATTACATCCCACAGTACGTATTTAGTTGACTATACGGACAATAGTTGAATTAACTAAATGTATTCTTATTGTTTCATTCGAAATAGCCACTCTGATAAAGCCTGACAGTGAAACTTGTTTGTAGAATAAATTTGATATAAATACTTTCTTTGCTGTCAATTAAACACACACACACACACACACACACACACACATATATATATATACACATACACACACACACACACACACACACACACATATATATATATATATATATATATATATATATATATATATATCAGCCATTATAAGTCTACTGCTGGACAAAAGCCTCTCCCATTTCTTTCCATGAACACATGACTTCTATTAGTGCTTTCGCTTTCTGTAATAAGGGGATTGTCCATGTTTAATTCGTTGGTGTTCTTCTTGGTATCTTTTCGCAAGAGTAGTCATTCATTCCTGTCACTATCTATATTGCTCTCCACAAAAGTCTCTCGATAATATCTTTATCCTTTTGGTATCATGGTCACTACACGGCATTTGCAAACTCCAACTGAGGACGTACCAGGGTGACAAAGAGCAGATTATCACCATCTAAGTATCCTGTTTGCTTTATTAACCTAAATTTCTGTTTACTAAACTTGAGTTTGTACACCCAGTTCTTTTTCCAAGTTGGATATTTCCAGGAGGACCCTATCACTTCTATTGCGAAGTCTCATGCTGTAGCTGCTGGTTGGACTTTTACTCTCAGGGTGAATTACCTTGCACTTATCGCTGTTAAAATGTAGCTCCCAACAGTCTGCCCAGTCAACTAGGTTGTCAAGATCTTTCTACAGTCTGGTACTTGAGTTGTCAGAATCCACAGAGTTGTAGATCTTTGCATCATCTACATATATCGCACAGTGAGCTAACAATCTCTTGAGGGTTCCGCTTGTGACGGGTGCCCAATTAGAGAAAAAAAAAAAACATTCACAGAAACGCACTGTTTCCTGTCTCCCCCAAAATATATAATCTAGTCATCCACGTGTGAGATAATGTCATCAGGTTCAACCTTGATTAATAATTTTTGATGGGGTAGTAACATCAGCTTCCTTCCATGTTTCTGGTATTTTCCCTTCTTTCATTGACCTATGAAATATGACTGAAAGGGGCTCAGCTAAGTCCGTTGCCAACTCCTTGCGAACTCAATTATGCAATCCATCGGGTCCAGGTGACTTGCTGGGGTTCAGCTTCTGTAATTTCTATTTCCCTGCATAGAAAACTGACTGTTTCTTTTGAAATGTTTGCATATCCCTCACGTGTTTATGTGTAAATTCAGTAAGGAAACATCCATTGAGGACATCTGTCTTACCTTTTATCTAATAATCATAAGTGTATGAACATCGTATCAACAGTTAGTTTTCAACAGAGTAATAATAAAAAAAAAAACCACAAAAACAAATTGGTCTTAACGAGAGAATTCACGTATAGGTCACGATGTAGGTCAGGGCAACATGTAAGTTGACGAATATGACTACTTGGAAGATGAAATATACTGACAGTTTTTTTATGTGAGGGAATTTATTCTCTCTTGCAGAAAAAATGTACTCGTTGAAAATGGCTCGTGGAGATTGCTATTTGAATGAAATCTCATGTTCATGTCAGTAGATAGGATCGATGCAGCGGAAATCGATTTGTTGAAATATGTGTGTTTTTTTTCCTGTATTGAGTTCTAATGGTGCGTTCGAACTAATTTTTTCTTGTAAAAAGTATTAAACATTGAGTTTAAAAGTATTGAGGGCCGAGACTTAGTCTTGGTCGCAAGAAGTAGAAAGTTACAAATATGCACCTCAAAATCAGGAAAAGAATTTTTACTAATGCCCTGATCAGTGTACCTGTCTTTGATCGTAGTGGATGACGGGATATCTTACGAGAAATTTCTTTGATTGGTTGTGGTTGATGTGATATCTCCCAAAAAATTACTTCAACTTAGTGTTCTTTTTTTTGTCAGCGAATCGGATAGCAATTCAAGGCAGTTCTTCGATAGTGATTAAAACAGAAAAAGCAATGATCGTCTTTCGGTGGGTGTTGAGATATAACATTACACAAAATATTTCGGTCCCAGATGATTAAGCGTCAATATTTGATCGATAATTACTCCATATTACGTGTTACGCCATATATTTTGATAATCGAAACAGAAATTTTAACGTTTGTGATGTTGAAGAAAATCAAAAATAAAGCTGGTAAACGGAAACAATTCTCTGTGAAATAGTTTCATCATTTCCCAACTGCACTGCGCAAAAATCCCTTCTTTTTAATTGAAATATCACAAAAAGCAATTGTTTTACAGTGTATTCTAACAGAGGTCAAATCACTGCACGGAAAGAGATTGATTGGAGAGAGACGAGAAGAACGTTTTCCAATTCCATAGTACGGATGTCAGAAAAAAGACCACCTGCTAATACTAATAATGTAGAAAACCTTCCTATTAAATCTAAAATTCTATGGTCAAAGTCATTGGAAAATTGACTGCCCATTCAAGGATGCAGAGTTCCATAGATGTTGAAAAAAGGTCATTTCAAGATGTTTTAATGAATCTAATGCTATTTTAATAATAAATCGAATACAAACCAGGATCTTAGAGTTTCTAATAGTAGCCATGTAGCTTAGATGCAATTTTAAGTTGGATTGTTCAAAATATGAAAGAAGTGCAAAAACTTATTTAGTGGCAGATTTCGCAATATTCTTTTATATAAAAGCAAGTCTCACACAAAACAATCCCAATTGAAAGAAAGGCTCAAAAACGGATCGTCCGCAGATTGTAAGAGGGTATCAACAATCACCTTGTTCCTACACAATTGAACGGTTCAGTACAGGGGAGTGATGTATCAGAACAGTTGTGAGGAGATAGATATGCTTTTTTTTACTGCTGACTTTGATCAGTTCTTTCATAATTTGGCTGCCCCTGTAAGTGTTGTCCAGAAAGGAATCCACCGACCAGTGGAGTCCGTGGTCCATTCCCACTCAGATGAGCTTGGTTAGAGGTGTTTAGCTACAATTGACTGACCCCAAATATGCCCTGATTGGCATGCAGCTCTAAATGCGTCGTGTGAGGACAGCTTCTATCGGTGGGATGCGATCTATCTGCCTCCGACCCATTGGAAAACGAACAAATCTGCTGAAGCAGGTGCTACTATTTCTGTCCGACGCGAAGATACTGGGACAATTTCAGAATACTCGGCTGGCAGTAAAGCCATCACTTTTTTGTTGGTAATATCTGGATCCCCTCCTCTCTCTCTGACCGTTCTTGCATTGAAAATTGAAGAATAGCTATGGCTGCCCCTCGAAATGAATCCAGAACATTTTTATAGCAGCGGGATAGTGGTCGATATTATAGACAGCATCAACTGTGAACATATCATTCTTGAATGTAGATGAGCAAACACAGATATCTCTTACGAATTGAGTTCAGATATTATTATTCAATTGGTTCAAAATTGCTTTCCATTATCAAATTTAAAGCAGTATAACTCTGTTTAGAATAAAGGTTATTAATCGAAATAAGTCCATTTAGGATTCTGGAGCCCTGGAATTCATCGTAAGAGCTTTGAGTTGCTACTTGGTTGTTGAAGACCTTTCCATGTAGGAAAGGTCGAAATGCTTGAAAAAGTGGTAGTCGGTTGGAGAGAGGTCTGGGGAGTAAGCTGGTTGAGGTAGAGTTTCATAGCCTACTTCGTTTAATTTCTACAGGATCATTCGCGCGGCATGCGGTCAGGCGTTGTCATGGAGAAAAATTGGTCCTTTTCGATTGACCGATATTGGACGTAAATGTTGCATTTCTTCAGGCTCTTTGTCGATTTCCTGGTCATACTACGATGCTGTGATAGTATTGCCAGTTTTAGTGGATGATTCCTTTTACTGACCACCAAACAGTGACCATAATCTTCTTTTGATGCAGGGTTGTTTTTGGAAAAGTCTTTTTGTGCTTCACCTCTGTCCTGCTAGCGCGCGGAACGCCGTCGAATGTTGTAAAGAATCCATTTTTCGTCACATGTCACAATACGATAAAGAAATTGATCGTTTTTGTTGCGCAAAAGAAGCGCTGAGTAGACTTTGTTACGGCGATTTTTTTAATTTTTGTTTAGTTCGTGTAGCACCAATTTGTCGAACTTTCTGTTCTTTTAATTCAGTGAAACCCCACTGGGTCTGATTTTAACTGGGCTTGGTTCGCATTTTGTCTCCTCTTCAGCCCTTTATTTTTGAGCATTAAGCGTTTGGTTATCGAACCTATTTCTACACCTTTTATGCCACCCTGTAGGGTTTGATTTAAAAGAATCTTGAAGACCTTCATTACTGTCCAGTCTAAAAGATTTCGTGTCATTTGGGAAGGAATTGATTTTATGGAACTCCAAAGCATTCCCAGCGAGAAGTTTCCCGCTACATTTTTATCATGTTCTCTGTACGTTCCTTCACTAGGGTAATCAAGCTTTCGCTAGTGCCGTGTTGGCAAATTTGACAGAACTGCAAGTTTGTATCAGCTTGTTCCTAAGTGTCTTGTAGGTTTGAGGAAGTACCTTTCCTATCAATCTGATATTCTTTGACGTATGGTCAACATAATATCTGATTAAAACAACTGATCTAATGGAGTTTTTGCGTTGAAGATGAAAAAATGCAAAAGATGCAAGCGATACCAGAATGCAAAGGAGCTGGTTCAATCCAGATCGGGCCAATTTCTGCAGCTACCTCTGCGGTGGAATCTTCACCTCCCTGTGCTTGGTTTTGCCGAGCAGAAATTAATCTGCCTCGATGTTTTTTTTCAGATTACAAGTTGAATTGGGGATAATTTCCTGGTCTCACCTACTTGAAAATGATAACATTTCCAGATGACCTCCGCCCAGCACGAGTCAGATGACTTCAATTAAACGAAAAATTCCAGTCTCACCCAAAAGTACTTGATAATGATAACATTTCCAAACATGATTTCTATCAAGTTTTTATATGCTCTAACAGTTAAAAATGTTGCAATTTTTTTCTGCCAGCCAATTTGAAATTAAATCTGATGTTTCGTATTTTATGTGAAAGAGCGTGAAAAAATCTGCTTCTATGCGCATTTTCACACCTTTTTTCAAATTCTGAATGGTTTTTACTTAATATACTATACTAATGCGAGTGAATTAGGTTCTCGCACAGTGTTCCAGTATTGTGGCTATGCGCCTGGCCAAACTAAGATTAGTGAATAAAGGTATCCTCCACCTTTTTAAAGTTTGCTTTACGCCATTTTTCGCTTTTTGTTTCAAGCAAAAAGCGAAAATATCATTTAGCGTCTGTTTGGCAGTCATTCGTTGTAGAGGCAGTACGCACATTCTCTTTCCTGTACATCCATGGCGAAAAAACCAAACCAAACCAAACCAAAAAAAATGCCAAACTTGTATAAAACTTTATTTTGTCGTTGCAATCTTAAAGAAAGATTGAAGGAAAATCTCATATAACAATTATTTCAGTACACATAATATTTGAAAAAGAAAAGTAGATAGTGTAAAAAATTGTGACAATGTTAACGAGTAATCGTTATGATTCACATAAGAAAATTTTCGAAAATTTCGAAAACATTTATACTCGTCCAATGAAAGATAAAAACTAGTAAAACTTGCATGCACGGATGTAAATTGGCTGATGTTATTATCAAAAAGAAGTCGCCTCCCTTGGTGGCTAAGAATGGCTGAAAGTGGCTGTTTTTTTTTTTTTGTCATTTTTCATTTCCAGCTAACTTTATAGCTATAAATGTTATGGCTCCTGAAATCTTTGGATGTTTGAATTTTATTTTAAGGAATTCATCATTCAAAATCATATTTTATTAAGGCTGTTCTTTATTTTCATTATTGTGTTAATTTGTGATCAAACAATGTTAAGTTAGCTCGAAAAATCATGCTCTGATAATGGATTAATGTATATTTTTTCATGAAGAGATATATTTTTTAAAGACCAAAATAATTATATTTTTTATTTTCATCACTCATTGGAGCCTTTGTATGAACTTTCCAGTGTACTGATCAATGTTAAGTGCATTCGAAAAATCATACGAAGGCTCTAATATTTGATGATTAAATCTTTCATTCTCTTTTTTCAGGAGCCATCGAATATTTGATATTAGTGTTGAACAACTTGATGTGTATTCGCTGTGCTGAAAAATTTCAAGAGAAAGAAAACAAAGTTAATTTTCTCCAACTTGAGTTAATTTTTTAATTTTCATTGCTATTTGGTATCTTCAGCTATGAAGTTAGCTGACAATGAAAAACGGAAAAATCTAGCCATTTTTAGCCATCACTATCTATCTGATTTATGACAGTCAATGATATACATCTGTGCATACAAGTTTTACCCCAAAACTTTTTCAATAGAAATTTCTATTCTGGAAATTTTTCTTGTGATTATACATCCACTTTAATTCATTAGATCATTAATTTTACCAATAATTTTTGCACCGTAATGATTTTTTTACACATATAAGAGATAAGTTCATTGAAAAATAAATTCAGTTTATTTTTTTTAAGGTTTTTTTGAGGTTCCACGAGGAATCTATTTCGTTAAAAAACAAAAACAAAAAAGATTGAAATTTTTTGTTTGAGATTAAAAAAATATTTTCGATTCATTCAATTATTTTTGGAAATCCTTGTTTTATTCTTTCGCTGTTTGCACCAAACTATGTAACAATGCAACAGCGGTGATAAATTGAATATAATCAAGAAAAATACTGCACTAGAAATATTTTTTAAACATTTTTTTGTTGTATTTTCACCAATTAAGTGATAGTGCATGTCTATTTATTGAAACTTTCCCTTATTTTAAATCAAATCTCATAAAATATTGGAGGGGCTGTCAGGAGACTCAACCCAATCTGTAGCTATGCCCTTGGATGTGCTTGAATCAAAGAACTAGCGTTTAAAAAAAAGAGCTGTATTTCCCAGCTGGTAATACACTACAAGAGACGACCAGTAATTTTCATCGTCTAATGAATGATAATAAGTTTTTCAAAAGAAATCTCCGTTCAAATTTGGAAATGTCTTTTCATGTGATAATATATTGTATGATCATATTTTTCGGATTTATTTTCGGATTAAATGCACTAGCAAGTCCAAGTAACTGATTCTATGGTGACATTTTCCTTTCTCTCGCAGTTTGTCATCACATTTCAGAACTGTTACCAAATATTCTTTTGGAAAAAGTGCGTATTACCAGCCGGGGAAAACTGTAATTTCAAAGTTAAAACCAAGTCATAACAAGCAAAAAATTGTTGTCTATTGTCAGTAAAATTACACAGAATGTCAAGTATATACACGAAATTATTATCAATCCGATAGTGAAAGAATTTTTCGCGTTAACATTTAATCAGATGTCACAATATGGACAACATTTTCTTTTATACGAAAATACTGTATTTGTCGTACTGTTTCTACAACATCCGTTCCCGCATGAAACTGACAAAGTCAGTTGGTCGCCTCAGTCGCATATCGGCGCCTTTGATCTCGCTAAATCGATGTAATACTCTATGTAACCTTGGATCATTGCCTGAAGAGTTGGAGTAGGGTAGGTGAGTTAGTAAAGTTTAGGGTGACAGATGATGAAGCAACTAGGCCTCAGTAATTCATTTTTAGGTGACAATATATCCCTCTTTTTCTACTGATTGCAACGGTCACCCTTCATAACTTTTGAAGACTGAGATCCATATTTCGATGAATACCAGTTACATCTCTTGAACAGACTGCCCCAAACGATTGTCATCTGTGTTCTGGTTTGCTATGACAGAATGAAGCTTACTTTCTACTCCTTTCTTCTGAAAAACCAAGTTTTTCTGGATATGCAAATATTGTAAATAAAACTTATTTTTCCGTTTGGGATCTATTATCCATTCTTTAATTTAATTCTAACCCAAATGAATCATTTCTTCTATTTCATCGATTACGTAGTGTTTATGGCCAAACAATTAAAATTATGCATAGAAGAAGAGCTAAAACCTTTCCATGATTAGGGTCCTCCTCACTTCAAACTTAACGTTTTATCTGCCTACTTCTTGTGTCATTTTAAACTTTTGCTCCATTGTCGGAGAAATTTTAAATGATATATTACGCGATTTCTATACCACATATATTAAATCAAAATAGGAATTAATTTGACTAATAAGATGCAGCTAAAATTATCATGGAGTAACATGTAGCTGTAATTATCATGAGTCACCATTTAGTAAAAGTATGTTAAATGAGAAAAATCCTGTTCAAAAATGAAGATTTTATGGTTGGGGGTAAGGTTTGGTCCAAGGCATGAGAAGGAGTTGTTTCACCTCGTCCAAAAAATGTAAAACAAGAAATAAATACCAGAACCAACAAAGAGTTATCAAATTAATAAGGTTAGCAGAGTTTTAGCAGAGAAATACAAGAAATAAGAAAAATGGACATTTAAGCTTGTGAGGAATTTTTGGAATTAAATTTCCTTCTGAATTGACGAAATTGAGAAAAAAAATCCCTTTAATCCTCTCACTGAGGATAGATAACATGGAATTTAAGATACTAAAATGGATAGTTCAAAGAAGTAAATAAGAGTTGAAAAAGGGTCTAACTGTAAGTGGTTAACAAACTGGAATAAAATACCACAGAAAAATGTTACTTCGGTGTATACAGATATATGTATGATAAATAAGTCTAAATGGACATTGAGGGCACTGAAAAGGTCTTCTGTCCAAATTAGTAAAATGATGTGAGTTTCATTGAACAAACATTTGAAAAATGGGAAATATAGTCTGTTTCCACGAAGAAATTCAAGAATAATTATCCAGATGTAGATACTGTTTATGTTTGTTGGGCGACAAACGAAAGTTATTTCCACTTTGTGTGGACTTGGAAAAAGATGAAAGAATGCAAAGCATCAATTTGCAACAAATTGCAAATAACATTTTTTTTCTTCTTTCGGAATGGTTTACATTAAACCGACTCCTTTGCCTTTCTTAGAACAAGAATTGCTCTAATTGTGTTAAACAACATGGTGTGTATTCAGCGTGCTGAAAAATATTAAAAGAAAGAAATTTGCGTGTGCACTGCTATATATAGCATCCAGTGACGTCAGCAGGGTTGCGTCAATTTTACCAGAATTCTATAGAACTTCTTTATTTTAGATAAAAAGAGAAAGTTAATTTTTTTTTCAACTGAAGTTAATTTTTCAATTTCCATCACTATTCTTATTTTTAGAATTGGTCTTTCAGGTAACTTGGGTACTACACATGTATTAGTGATAATGCTTTAGCTCGTGAAAAAGTAATCCCGTTAAATCTAAATATGATTTTGATAAGCATATATTAATGCTTTTTGCTTTATCAGATGTATGGTTTGAACATTTCAAGATACTATTCTTTTTGCTGCTTCTTAATTGTAAACTGATTTTTTCTCTTTTGTAGCTCGAGTGGGCTGTGTTGGTCTGAGTGTAAGCCTTTTGATATGTCCTATTGTGGTGATCATTTGCCGAAGGAAGTCACCCCGACTGTATGCTATCATCGGAGGCTTAGTGACTTCTCTTGGTTGTTTATTCATGGCCTTTTCCAATAAGATGCAACATTTATACATCAGTCACAGTCTAGTATTCTCTGCTGGATGTGGTATCACCACAACCACTGCCAACATCATGCTTGGTCGATATTTTTGTCGGCGACGAGAATTAGCTGAACTGATTGCAATGGCAGCTTCAGGTATTGGGGCAACCATCATGTCCGTCCTATTTCGTGTGCTCATCAGGTAGGCCAAGCCAATTTTATTTATTCATTTATCCATTCATTGATTTTTTTTTTACTATAGACATATTTCATTATCATACTTAAAATACGATTGAAAGAATCTTTTTTCATAAAAGGTTTTGATCCTGTCATCACCACGATATCAATTTTAGCCCAACAAGTATAGCACACAGCGTATTAAAACGACGCCTAGTGATATAAACTTAGAGTTATTAGAAATATTTTTGCTTTTACGTGTATGACCTTTTAAATGGGTGGGAGTACCCGCTATTCTTGTGAAGAATTTTTACTCCTTACCAGTTATCCTAACACTTTGGATAAAACTCCACTTGTGCTCAAACCGACAATCCCCATTCTTTTGTTGACTTGTGATTTCTCCTTTACTGGCCTCTTTCTCTATTTCCACTAATGTTCATTACCATTAAATATACGCTGCAGATAAAAAGCAGAAACTATTTATTTGTTTAGGTTTTCCAAAAGAGTTTGCTAAACTGCAGCAGTTATGTACTTGAAAAAACAACTGTAAGAAAAATGAAAAAATTGAAATTAGATTGAAACACAATAAATTTCAGCAAAAGAAAACAGCATATTGATTAATTTGTTTTTAATTTTCTGTTTTCAGTCGATTAACATGGACAAGGGCTCTACAGTGCATAGCTGGGATGCAAGTATTAACAATATTTGCAGGATTCTTGTATCGTTCAGCTTCCTTGTATCATCCTCGACGAAAGATGCTCTTACACATTAAAAACCAAATGAAATCAAGACGTGATCGCGAAGCTCAAAAACCAGCTTATTTTGACTTTCGAGCACTGCGTATGCACGCCTTGTTGATGTTGCTACTGATTATAGTGATTATAGGACTTGGTATACACGTCCCTTTCATTTTACTGGTAAGTATGACATTCATGAAACATTTCTGCATAACTATTACAAATGCCTATACAACTCTGGTGAAATAAAAATTTTAAAATGTGTATATTTGTCTCATTTCAGTTACATACTGCATCACAACACAACGTGGGAGCTGATAAGCTTTTACTGCTGAATATATACTTGTGCACGGGTTTTGTAGCCGGATGCTTTGGATTTGGATATGTAATCATTCGTCAAAGCAAGGAATGTTTGATTTCGAGACGTCACCTTTGTCAAACAGCTGCTATGTCTGGAGGTCTTATTACAGTTCTCTTACTTTTAGCGGATAATCTCACTGCTCACGCATTGTACGCATGGGGTTATGGTATAGCATGTGGAGGCTATTATTATAGTTTAAAACTATATATATTCCAGCTTGTCAAAGTAAAAATTATGGAACGAGCTTGGGGTTTTGCGTGTGCCGCCCAATCAATATCAACTTTGGCTGGAACTCTCACGGCTAGTAAGTACGAAGTAATATATACATATATATATTGTCATGGACAGGGAAAAATCAAAACAAATATGATTTAAGAAGTAACTTTCGTTTGAAACATTTTGCAATAATTTTGTTTTTTTCTGGTATAATTTTTGATAGTCTCATAATCAAACAAAATAAATTCAGTTGATATTTTTAGTCAAGATTACGTTTGACCTAAAAGAATCAAATAGTGTGAGACAAGTTAAATTCCATATTCTTTGCTGTCAACTTTTCATTAAAAAATTACAGAATCTGATGAAAATCTAGAAGGAATATAACTTATATGTAGGTTTCAGATATAAAGTAGTAACTTGTGGGTTTGATTTTAAAATCTGGTTATATTTGTAGCAATTTGAATGGAGATAATTCTTTCGGTAAAGTATCATGAAAAAGAGATCGAGGCATATCTGAGAAAAGGAAAAGATTTTAGTCACTATGACAAAAAACAAAACAAAAAAAAAACAAAAACAAAAAAATGAACATTCTTGTTGACTTTGTGGAAACTTTTTTAGGCATGGATGCCTTTTACTTATGTGAGGAAATTTTCTCAACTGATATTATAAACTATTTTTAAAAAAAAGTAAAATAGGTTACGTTCCTGGTTTAGAATTCTAATTTTTACAGTTTAAAAACGAAATCAGTCAGCATTATTAAATTATTAAAAAAACATGATTGAAGTTAAATTGATGTAGAACGCTTTTTAATTTAATTAATATTAACTAAAATTTCAATTGTGAACATCCAATACAGTCTAATGCTAAATAGATAAGTCTAATTTGTAATAAAGATTGAATCTATTATATTGTAATTTTATTATCGAAAGCATCTTTTTCTAATAGAAAATTGGTTTCTAATTTTGTCCCTCGATTCAGAAGTTATAGATACATTGTTTTGCAAGAGAGACGTTTGAATTTGTTGTCCAAGAGACTGTTTGAATTTTCTAATTAGGGAGCATACATGGTTCATATAGTAATAGCACAACAAAATTTCAAACATTTTCATATAATTTCAAATTAAAATTTTATCTCTGTCGTGAAAATGAAAGTAATTCATTATCAAATCTTGAATTTTTCTGATGAAATTTTCAATCTTTCTCTTTTTCCTTTACAGTGTATCTAAACGATACGTATGACAGTACATCGGCCGGCTATGTTTTTGCAGGATGCTCTATGATTGTTGGAGGTCTGGGTATGTTTTTTATGCCGACATTTGAGCGCCATCCTAGTAATCAGGAAGTTATTGATAGCTACTCTAGCACCATATGTCAAAATGTATCTGAAGCTGTGGCATTACTTGACATTGACGTAGCAGACTGTATTGTGGACAAACCAATGGATAACATACAGTACGTCGTGTGTCCAGTTCATCTAAAAACATCAGAAAAGGACAGCAATAAAACACAGCTACAATGTTTGATTCAACAAAAAAATAAACAAAAGCAAATAATTCTGTCAAAGATAAATGAGGAAAAAGACAGTTTTCATTTAGATTTGAAGCAATTATCACCTGTATCGGCCATCACTAAAATATCAGAATTTCTGAATAGTCGCAAAGAATCATCAAAAAAAGATACCAGTGGGATATGCGGTGTTTTGCAAGACATTGGGTCAGACAGTATCGTATCAAATCGCTCAGATCGTTCAAGCAAAGAGCAATCAAGGCGAAGTAGTGAAAAACGGTTCCGTAGTAAGGGATCTGATATTGGAAGAGATGACGGGAGTGATCCTCCAAGTGTTGAGAAGGAATCAACTGCCACTGTGTCCTATGATAGTGATTTATATGTAAATTTGTGTGAAGCACAGGTTTAATTATTTTTACCCATATATACGTGCGTTCAACATTTAAGATACCTTTTGATTCATTTATCTTATTTTCATTGCTTATATTCTCTCGCAAAGTGTGGAAATATAAATGAATACTAAATTTGATAGATAAGATATCAAGTGAATCATCTTAATCATAAAACAGAAACTTATTTTGGTCATTTTTTCCCTGAAAATATATATCGATCGGACATTGAGCTAATTTTTATGTTTTTACAAGGATTGTTAATAGTTATTTTATGTATCTCCCCAACCAAACCAAAATTGAAAATAGCCACGAAGGTTACGCCAAAGTAATGGTTTAAGCTTTATTTTAATATGTGTATGTGCGAGTGAATGAGTGTCTTTGTCTTTTAAGAAAATGAATTGAACATAATTTCAAAAATGTCCTTAATAAAGTAGAACAGACTTTTGTGTGTCTGT
This sequence comes from Thysanoteuthis rhombus, assembly GCA_963457665.1. Taxonomy (NCBI): domain Eukaryota; kingdom Metazoa; phylum Mollusca; class Cephalopoda; order Oegopsida; family Thysanoteuthidae; genus Thysanoteuthis; species Thysanoteuthis major. The sequence continues at coordinate 48,932,446 of OY735208.1, read as the reverse complement.
ATGTATGCATCAGTACATGCACATACACAAGCAAGCGCGAACACATTTGTACAGGCAACGCTACCCAAAAGTTCGGGGAATTTAAAAGGCACTGGTGAACCGAATGTAGTATGGACTTTTTTGAAACTTTTTGTGAAAAGTGCCCTTTTGGGTCAGTATTTGGGCTCACAAGGGGAATACTTCGAAAGTAAGGACAAAAACTACGTATTATGAAAAATGTTTTTTCATGGTCTAATTCGCCAAACTTTTGGGTAGCGCACACACACACACACACACACACACACACACATATATATATATATATATATATATATATATATATATATATATATATATATATATATATATATAGTGTGCGATTGGATGAATATCATATCCGACATCATGATAATAGAGACAATGTGGAAAACCAAGTTTGATTTAGAATTAGCATTATACTTATTTTTGTTCCTCTTGACAAAGATGAAACGAACATACAAGAGCCCCGGGTAAAAAATGGGAGGGAAACGGGGGTTGGGTTTTAGCTAATCCGTTCCCCTTCTTCTATGTCTTTGCCAAAGGACAGTCATCTCTTCACAGATAACTGAAAGTGGATCAATAAGTCTGTAGCCTGATACACTTCACAGGGTCATGTTTGCTCCATGCTATTAATGTAGAAACGTAGGTTTATTGGTGTATTGGCAAGGAAGCGGTTCAAGTTTAAAAAATAAATATTTTTGAGCAAAACAAATGCTTTAAAAAAAATTAGGCTACTGACTTATTGGTGTACCTAGGCATATATATATATATATATATATATATATATATATATATATATATATATATATATATATATATATATATATATATATATACAGTTTGACAAATATCTAATTATAAAGGTTCGTACAGAATATTTTGACCGCTATTTCTGTTCATACTGAAAAGTAAATAAAGGTTTTGTGTGTAAATTAAGGAAAAATAGATGATATTAAGAGGCGTTCAATCGTTTCCTGTGTTATATATAAGATTATTCAATGTATATCATTGAAATTAAATATTTTGTTTGGATGAATGATTTTGAGGACTGATTGGGAGAATTCATTGACAATGATAAATTGAAACGATCATAGAAATAAATTTGATAAGGAAAGATTTTGTCCTTTGTATTTGATTGATAATCCTATCTTAGATAAAAACGTTCCTGATGCTGATCATAACTAATATTTTGTGTTAGTGAATACACTAAAAAATATGACTTAGACCAACTTAAATCTCCCCCCCCCCAAAAAAAAAACACTTCTTACACCTAAATCTATTTATCATCTGCCTTTTAGCGTCCGTTGTTGGACATAGACCTTCCCCAAGATTTATTAAACCTCTGTCATGAGCGTTGCAGAGCCAGTACTTTCTGAATTTGTCTAGCTCGTCTTGCCATTTTACTTTCTGTCAGCCACAATTTCGCATATGATCTGTAGGGATCTATGTTGTGAGTTGTGATGTCCAGCGGTTGTCTGACATTCTTGCAACATGACCAGCCCATTGCTTTTTGAGTTTTCTAATGGTTTTATGAGTTCATCTCGAAGTATATTCACTCATTTGTCGAGTAAATATACTTGAGTTGGAACATTTTTTTCAGTATAGGACTAGTTCCAAACCGAGTGGGAGGATTTCCCCAAGGGGAGGGGATAAGAATCATAGTGAATGTTTATTCGAATTATTTTTGCTTGCTTTCTTTGCATAACAAATACACAGTAGCATTTGTAAATTATAAAATTAATCTTATTCTGATTATAAAGTCTAATTATTATCTATTTTTTTTCAACTTACTTAAACGGAATGGGGGAAACTAGCAATCTTATTGACAAAAGTGAGGGATAAACTTGAAAAAGGTCGGGAACCACTGGCCAATAGGATCCAAGAAAGAAAAATGAGTCTTACTCAAATAAATGTTTATTCAAAGGTGCATGATATATACATGTACCATTGTATGTGTGGTGATTATGGTTGTGTCATCCAGACATGTTCATGAAACGTTAAAAAGAATGACAAGGTTGTCGAGAGATAGTTGTCTGTGCATATGCAAGTAAGAAGAAAAAGGAGCTACAAATTAAATCAAGTGAATACGCATGCATACACATACATATTCGTGTTAACATAAGAAGTGAGGAATAGTATTTTTTGAACTAGCAATTGATTTGATTGGGCAGTATACAAGTTTTAATAATTACTTCCATCTTGACGCATGCGTGGAGTATGAAATACATGAGTAATTTTGGATGAAAATTGACTTAATTTAATCGAATTGCAGAATCAAAAGTTATTTTAGGAACAATGTTATGAAAGAAATTAATGAAGTTTCAGTGAAGATGGAACGAGAAAAAAAACCCAAAAGCATACAATACATGTTGTACGCAACTAAAATTATGCATGTGTATAAAACGGAGTTGTAGGTTTAGTGAAGTGTAGGAATACAAATGAAGCTAACTTTGACGTATATTTGTAATTAATCAATATTAGATTAATTAGTAGTAATGACACTTCTAATTTATCAAATATTATACGCTCATGTAAAGACATGATTTTAGAAACATTTCAATATTTACCCATTTTATCTTCAGGACATAATGATTGAAAATGATACTCGTTGCTCATTTATCAGGTCACACCTATAGGAATAAGTGAATGATAAAATGGAATGGAATAAATGATGCAAACAAATCGAGAATAAAACAAAAGAGTAGAACTAAACTTAAGCGTGAGGAGATAAGCGATTAATGACGAAGGTGAGCAGAAGCGTGTCGGACACTGTTCTTACAAACCCAAACTGAGGAGGCCAAAGAAGATCTATTATTTTTAGAATGTGATGAGTTGCAGCATGATTTAAAACCGGGAGAGAGAATCATAAGATATTAGACCGAATATATCAACTGATTTGGAATAATAAAGGTAATTATTTGAGTAGATAGATTGGCAGCATTAGAAGAAAGATTTGCATGTACTGTATTTACTCGTGTACAATGCGAGAAATCTAATACAAAAATCAGGGTTGGAATTGGGGAGGGGTAGCATTACATTCAAGTGTAACAATAATGGAACTATTTTTAAATTTTTTTTCTCTGTTCCTGGGTCATAAATGTTATTTCCTGATTCGTTATGTCTGAAAATGATAGAAAATGGCAATAATTTCCTTATTTGCTTATTTTGCCTCAGACAGCTTAGGGAAGGTGCCAGAAAGCTGCATACACAATGTTACCATTTTGGAATCGTACATATCATTCTTCGAGTGCGTAGCAACGTCTTTAATGCAGGTGAAATGAAATGTCCAGAATCAGTCTTAATACTCGATAGGCATGCCGGAATATGCTTTGCATGCCTCCCACATCTTGGCACTCTGAGTACCCCGAGTAGACTGTAATGATAACCCTTTATTCCTAAGAACTCAGATATGATGGTGAAAGAATTACATGATAATTTTAGGCCAAGCAATATTTTCAGTAACACCTTAGCATGAGTCATCATGCAACAGATAAATCCCTAGTGTTTTTAAGATAAGATATAGATTCTTTTTATGTTTTTGTATCAGAAATATTTTGAAACATTTCAATCAAAAGCATATTTCTAGAAATAATGATTGAAACAACTGAGTTTTTAGTATTTGCTTATTTGTTTCCGTTGCATAATTAAATGTAAAAGAGAAACTCTTTTATCCACAGGCAAATCCTGTTCAGACAACCTTGATTGCTTGAAAGCAAAGGCGTCCGAAATTTCTCAGTAAAACAGGTCTGGTTAGTCACACCATAGAAATCGTCTACTGATCAACGTCTTTTAGCATATCGTGTTGTGCGTGATCGATAAATGAAATTGGAAAAAGGGGTGTTCAGTGAATGAATTGCTTTTTTTGCCTTTTGTTGGGCTGTGATCGCAAAAATGTTCAAATTTTCAAAAGACAAGCATGAACAATACCGGGCGCAAAATAAAGAATAATTCTAGCATAAACTTACATTTCAAATTGAACCCTCCACTGAAGGCTTATTAGGGTTATTAGGGTTGACTTAAAAGAAACAAACAACAAAACCGTTTTTCTGGACATAATAAGGAGTAAATGTATGAATTTTCAGCCCTTTTTGACCTGTACGCATGATACATACATACATAGCCAGACAAACCAACTTAAAAAACTGAAAAAACCCAATGTAGACAGTTTTGGTTGACGGTTTCTAATATTGTGGGTAGATTTCTTCATTCTCCAAATATTCCAATGGTGGTTCTTGGTTGTTGTTATTGCAGAACATAAAATACTTCCACATGCACCGATAGCTCTGATCTCTCTGTTTTTTCATATGTTGACAGGTGCTTGACCATGTGAGAAGAGCTGGTCTCGTCACTGTAGATTTTACCACAGCAATCATTTCTGCAGCATTCTTATATTATTGCATATCACAGCCATATCTAATATATTTTAGTACTACAAAGTATACTATACAATTTTTTACAAGAGAACATAAGTGAACAATCGCCATGTTTTTTCTCATTGAAAATGTTTTTCAGAAGTTTAGGAGGAATTAAGCGCAGATGTTTACATTTGGATGATAAGTCATTTCTCATTGGTTTTATTAATTCTTATGCTTATTACATTCAATACCAGCGTGATCGAAAATGTAAGTCTATGGACAGTTTAGAGAAATATATAGATAGACGATGAACTTTTATGTGTGTGCGTGCATGTTTGTGTGTGTGTGTGTGTGTTAATCATAAAATCACTTGAAATTGTAACTGCAAATATAAGCAACTGTAAATTTTGAAATATACTTACATCATTTAATGGAAATTTTTCTAAATCAAAATATTTGGCTTCCAATTTTAATGAATGGACATTATAAAAACTATTTTTGGGAATTATTTCTTTCGAATTCCGTATGTAATTTCTTCGGAGATCTTTAAAGTTTAGTATGCTTGGCCAGATATAAAAAAAAACAATATAAAAATGCATATGTTTTGATGATCGACCTTACTATTTTTCATGCACACATACGCACACAAAAGCAAACACATTCGTATTGTATTACTATTTCAATTTTTCTGTACATTTTCTCAACTCTCTTATTCTCTAATGTTGAACGTTCGTTTTTAATACAATGAACCAATGCATAAAAAGAATTATTTGTATATTCTGATTAAGAAGAAACTTTGATTTCTATATAAACATTTACATAAAAGGACGAAAATATGAAGCGACTGGACACATATACCGGAAAATAAAAAAACACTGAGTGGCGAAAAATTGAAAAAAGTACTTTTTATTTCGAATGAAGCAGTGATTTCTTTCTCAACACTTTTCATCGGAAAAGATTACAAAAAGTTGGCCCATGCAAAAAGGTGATAAAGTTCAATAAATGACATATTGAAACAATACTGTTACATTTATCAATATGCACGGAAAACACTATTCGTAATAATTCTTTATTGTACAACTGTTAGTTTGAATATATTTTTGACCATGTATCCGTTTGTTAAATATTATCTCTAAAGAGTTATCTCAAAAGAGTGTTTATACGCACACACACACACACACACACACACACACACACACACACACACACACACACACACACAGAGACACACAGATATATATATATATATATATATATATATATATATATATATATATATATGTACAAATAAATAACTACACTCAAACACATATGCACATAAATATTCATGAATATATATATATATATATATATATATATATATATATATATATATATGTATAATTCATATATATATATATATATATATATATATATATATATATATATATATATATATACATATATATATATATATATATATATATATATATATATATATATATATATATATATATATATATATATATATATATATATATATGATTATGGATTGCACCCCAACAGGCTTGTTTAGCACCCTAACGGCGATTATTCAAGTAGATTTTTTGGTAATTTTCAAGTAATACCACATTAAAGATTACCAACGAAGTGTGAAAAAACCCACTTGAATAATCACCATTAAGGTGCTAAACAAACCTGTTGTTAAGTAATTATTCATCTACATTTATTTATTATATAAGCTCTATTTTTATGATATTGAGCGCTCTAAGGATAAAACGACCTCCCAGAAAAGGAACAATATATATATATATATATATATATATATATATATATATATATATATATATATATATATATATATATATATATATATCATCCAAGGTCTTTGTTATGTATCAATTATATTGAGCAACTTTATTGAAAAAGTATTGATTTTTTAACAATTGAATTTTGCTGAGAATTGACATTCAAGAGAGTCAGAAAAGATAGAGATATTTGATTGCTTAAGATAATTCTACAACTGTGAGTTGGAACCCCTTCCCATAAATTCAAAAAGTGGAGATTTTTATAGTGTTGCAAGAAAAATAGTATCAATTTGTCAAGTTCATCCAAACAATTAATGTTTTATACTATGAAATGTTGTTCCCGCAGCGAACAAAGTTTTGCACAGAACTCTATTCCATAGCTAGGGCTAAGTATTACGCTTCGACCTGTAAACTCATTCCTGTTCTTTCCGTCTGTCTGCCCACACGATATCTCCAAAAGTTCTGATTTAAAATTTGTGGAAGGGTGGGCAATAAACCATGAAAGAAATAATAACATTTTCAAGTGGATCCATGAACAATTATCTCCCCTACACCCCAGCTAACTGTCCTAAACCACAAAATATCTCCAGAAGTAGACTGTCCACACAATATCTCCAAAAGTTTTCAATTAGATTTTGTGGAGGAGTGAGCATTACATTGCGATGGAAGTTACTAAATTCTGGTGCATATCGATAGTCAATTATCTCCCCTGCATTGTTGCTATCTCTCTACACCACACAATACCTGGTCCAAAAAGTTCTCTGATATCTCATGATACCTCTCAAAATCTTACAACTTTGTGGAATGGTGGTCATTCGGCTATGAAAAATGTAATGAAATTTTTGAGCAGATCCATGCACAATTTTATCCACTATTTTTAGCTAAGTGTCTGCACCGCACAATTTCTCTATCTGACTACACGATATCTCCGAAAATTCTCGATGAATTTCAATTGGATTTTGTTGAAAGGTGGGCAAGAAGCGTTTAAATCTTAGAGCCGATCCGTGCACAATTATGTCCTCTAAGTCATAGCTATCGTTCCACTCAGGTGTTTGATTTTTAAAACAAGTGGTTTGACATTCAATTGTAAACAGCTCAAAATGCACCGAGGTATATGATTCTTTTGTAAACTCAGCATAACATTTCTTTTCCAACAATGTACAATATGCCAACATTCAATGATGAGTTATTTTGACTACTGAAGACCCCTCTAGCATGTCCAATTGGTTTCATTAATCAACTTAAAATTTCCTACGGAGCCTTATTACATCACCAGGTCTAACGATAATAGACTGTTATCATTCTGCTGAAATGAAAGGCAATATCACATATCATTTAGTTCATCCTACTCAATAGTTCATTTCTATTCTTAGTCTATTGAAGAGGTTATTAGAGCATAGCACATATGTTGGTTCTTTTACTCATCTTATTTTCCGATGTTGTTCTCTACCTATAATTCCAACTTCATTCCTTTTGAGATCTCATGACCCAGCAATAATTGCACAATATTCCAAAATGAGCTATTTTTAAAACCACCCTCACGTACGCATGAGGGATCCCTTACTAAACTCAATCTCGTGTTACATTTCACTCTCCTGGAATAGATCCTCAAAGTATGAAAATATCGTCTACGTATATCCAAGCCATATGGTTGGCTTCCCAAGTGACATTCTCCAAGCCATTCCCTCAAGATATTCTATGTATATCACTGGAGATAATGGTGATCTCATGGCCACGCACTTCTTGCAGGTCCATGACAGATCCTGATTGGAAGAATGTTGTCTGTTCACGAAATGCTAAAATCTTAATTATGTTGTCAATTTGGATATCACAATGTTCCCTGTGGGAAATCTCCGATTATAGTTTATCCTAAATTACGAATAACTGTGGGAATATCGGTGAAGAAGCTCACAATCCAATAGAGAACCACATTGGAAAACAAGACTATTGAAAGACTATTGAAAGAACCAGCTATACTCTAACGACTTTCTTAGCAAGCCAAGCATATTAATGATCACCATACGGAAGCCTCTGATCAGGGAAGAACGGATTTTAGTTTCAATGCTCCTTAGATTCTACTACTTGGTTCTTCCATGGGACAATGACCCAATAGATAAAGGCATTGGCTAACTTGTTACTCAGTTCAATCTCCGGATCAAACGGTCAAAGTCACATGCTCTGGTTCAGTGGAAAAAGCAAAAAATAGCTGAAGAAAGCCGGAGAGTACAACGGCCAATACGCAGTGACCATAAAAACCATGATGACATTTGTTCGTACAAATTAATGTATAATAAGGATGCTTGTTCCACAGAGACAGCAACAATAATATGTAATTAGCCTTGTCTACTGGTAAAGGAGTAAAGCAAAAGTGGCACACCAAATGACACAAATGACATTGTTCTGGTCACAAACCGTAGAAACAGTCTCACATTGTATTCAGATCTCTGCTCTAGATCATGTTCATTTCTGATGATCACTAAATAACTCTTATTTATTCTTGCATTATCAATGGTTTCTTTTTCAACGGACAATCACCATTATAGTATAGATAATGTCAGTAGTCATTATTAGTTAAACTTCTTTATTGACATTTGTCATTGAAAAAAAGGTCTTTATATATAAATTGTACATGTAAGTGGAAACATATTCGGCAGAAAAGAGTATATTCATCCAGTCATCTCCTGGGCTAAGAGAGTAAGAAAAACAATTTAGTACTCATGTGTTCTTGTGCATTGCAGTATCTTCTTCATGTAAAAAGTCAAATTAAAATATAATATTCTTCTTTAACTTATAAGTAGGAATACAGATATTTGAAAAGAAAGCCCTCATCAAAGTAAGGTTTTCAACTAAGATAATACCCATGTTAACTTTGTATTTCAGTGTGTATACTTTCAATAACGTGTTTAAAATTTTGCGTTCCTCAAATACCTATCGAAATGAATATATTTGTTCTTCCCTTCCATTAGTAAGAGCAAAAATAATTTATAACATAAGGCTGTCGATGGTATATGCAATGGCGTTCTGAGGGTTGGTGTCACCCAGGGTGGTAACTCAGGGTGTCACCCCATTATCACCAAATCAGAAAAAGATTGTGCCAAATCGACTTCAAAAAGCACCAAAAAATGCCAAAGTTGTTGGCCTTTTTATGATATTTTTTTGATATTTGAAAATAGCTGTATTAGGTTAAACAGGCAAGAAAATAGCTGAAAATTGGCTAGAATCACTGAAAAATAGCGCTAAAAGTATAATTTTCACGATTACCAAAGTAGCTAAATTTAGCGCGTAAAGCGCAAAATTGGCAACACTTGTCACCCTTTCTTCTCCTAGAACTTGCCCTCTTCATAGCACATCTAGAATTTGACGATCTTTCTGTACTACATATATACGTACCCCAAAAGATACACCATTTTTGCAGCACCGTTTTGACGTAGAGGTCATTGCGAAATTACAGAAGTTCTGCAGGGAGGGGAAATGTTGTTGATCGGAGGTGTGTCAAGTTAGGTAGTGGTGACAGAACTAAACGTGTCAGATATTCATTGGTCATTGGTATTATGTGTAATTAGGTATGGTCTTGTAAAAGGTAGAATTTTTGCAATTTTCGACGTTTTTTAGCGTTTACACCAACCACATTTTTAGGCTTCGACAACAATGTTAGTCCCGTTCGGAATGTTCCCAGTTAATAATGTCTCGCACACCCCATCGGCGCCCAAAACGCCAAACCCTTTCCTTTTTTTATCTTGTAACTCTGACTTTGTCGTATTTTTGGCAGCAGCGCTCTGTCCAGCTCTTTTTTCACGTCTTGTAGATGCAAAGACGTAACTATTTATCATCTGGAATGATGGTACCCAACTGGGCAAGTATTTCAGAGAAATGGAAGTCAGCACACATCAAAACGGGAATTTCGGTCGTGGTTCGTCAGTGAATGCGTTGTCCACATTTCAATCATTCAGATTAGAAGAGTGAATTCTGTTAAATAGGTGCACCATTTACCAGTAATTCAACTATGGATTAGCATGTGAACCAATTCGCCTTAATCCAGTTCCGATCGTCGTCCATTTCGCAGCATGTTCAAAGGTCCATATAGCAGTACACACTACATAAAAAAAATCACTCGACCCACACCAAAAGTTATGATTGTATTCAGTCATGTCCGTCTGTCCACTCAATAACTCTTGGTGAATTTCAATGAACTTTTGTGAAAAGGTCGACCACGATGTAAGAAAGAAGTAATTACATTTTGGTTTGGATCTTGGAATTTACCAATACAATGTGTACTACTGTATGCAGAGGCAAATGTACAAAGTGCATATGTTTCAATCCCCAATTTTAACCCTCAAGCGCCAGCACATCTCCATTCACCGTCATTTTTTGAAATGTCTCGAAGTATGGGTACCTCAAGATAGTTATATTAATTTCCTGCACTGAAGTAATCCTTCTCTCACTAATAGCCTGATATATATATATACTCATTTAAAATCAACGTAACAAATAAGATTTGAAAAATTGGCTAAAAATTCGGCTGTCATAGATTTTCATCGGTTGAATTGGAGAAAAAATCAACCATATCTTGTCCCAAGTTGGCAACACTGGGTTGTTTACAACAGAACACGGAACTTTTCAATCAAATTCACGCAAAGAACATTTTGCCATATCTTATGGCTCCCAACCCAATGTCTAGTCAGTGGTTTTCAGTTGAAAAAATTGATGAGATCTTGTTTGTTTCATAATGTGAGAGGGGATGAAAAGAGATAGATGTTTTCAACGCTACAGATTTAAGTAATAACATTTTTTACCTATGAAGTATGGATAACTCTCGCTGAAATAAATAACGAACCATACGTGGCAATGCTGAGACAGTCGCTATTATCTCTCATGCACGAAGCAGAACTTATCTTTCTGTATAAAACAATGCATGCAAAAAACCTGAACATCATGAGCTAGACATCTGTTGCTTAAATAATTCTGAGAAGGTTCTATAATTGGAAATGTTTTTGCAGTCATGAGGATGTTTTATTCAATTGGCGGTTAGAAATGAATTCTGGATTCAGTATGTCTTACACTTTCCCTTTATCATAGAGGGTACATAGCTGCCCCCGTTGACTCAGTGCCAAGCGTAGACAGCTGCTCCTATGGTTCTGGTGCCCTTGGTAATGGATAGAAATGAGTATTCTATGAAGTGAAAAACACTGCTCTATAATCCTACTAAGACTCAATTGCTCACGCGTCATGTCACGCATGGAGCTGTCAAGTTACTCCACCGGGTTGATTTTCAGCCAGTCTTCTGTAGTTCCAGCTTCCGTTAATTAGTCGTGGGTCCTTTTTTACGGTTTATCTTAGACCTGTTTCAGTCTGATGGCTTGATTTGAAGATCTTGTTGTAGGGAGTCTCAAGACATGCTCCAACCAGTGGAGGCGACGTATATAGATAGCGGTTGATACGGGAGACTACGATCTTTTCCTGACCTCTTTATTTGATACATAGTCCATCCATTTGATGCCTATGATTTTACGTATGCATTTAGTATCAAAAGCATCCAATTTCTCCTAGGAGGTCTTAAGTTACCAGATTTAGCAACCATAGAACATCGTGGATACTGCTTTCGAATTATAGAGCCTCGGTTTCGTTTTCATATCCCAGGAATTTCTCGTATATTTCTTTTTGTTTTTCGTTACGTTACGTACATTTAATTGGACAATATATTTTCATGGACAGCTGTAACTAAGAAGGTTATGCCATACGTGTCTAATGTTACTGTTGACTTAATCTGTCAACAACTGTTATACCAACCTCTACCGTTGATAAAAAAGCTATATTCCATTCTTTTTTTTTCGCAACATATGACGATTTTTACCACATTTAAGATAAATAATGATGAAACCAACTCTTTGGAATTGAACTATATTCATAAAAATAGGGTGTCGATGATTTCAAAAGTTGTATGATTATGTCTAGTACGAAGAAATATATTAAAGAACATATTTTATAATTCGTTCTCAAATTTGGAGTTATTTCCCCCGGGCAACGCCGGATATCCCTGCTAGTAAAATAACAAAATTAATTGAAATTGCCTTTAATTAATGAGATCCTTGAGTCTGATGCTGGGAACCTTAAGAAAACTTGTAAAAGATACAACAGACTGGTAGTTAAAAAAGAGTGGCTCCACCTACGACGGCTGTGATAAATAGTTGTATGCCGAATGTGAATCCATTCAAGAAAAATATACGGGATGAATAAACAAAAACAAAGATATTGTATGGCAATGTCAACGGGCGTGAAAAATTAATTAAAGATGTTTTGCGAAGAAGACAGAGGAATAAACGACTCAGAGGAGGAAAATAAAAGGCAGGATAGGACGCTTGAGGAAGAAATATAGATAAAAGAGGACATCATAAAAACACAGAAGCAAGGAAGGGAGTGGTAATACTCAACTGCATCTATAAACTTTTCACAAAAATCATCACCAACTGGATTACTGAAACACTAGAGGAAAACCAACCACGAGAACAGGTTGGATTTAGAAGAATTACTCAACCATGGACCATCTTCATTCAATAAATCAGCTGAAAGAGAAAGCAACAGAATACTAAATGCCACTCGCTGTAGCATTTATAGATTCAAAAAGGTTTTCGACTCTGTATAAATTCCAATAGTCATTAAGGCTATCGTTCTACAAGGTGTACACCCTGTTATACGTCAAAGTACTGCAACAACAAAAACTTATATACAATTACAGCAACTCCTTTATCAGGCTACATGAAGACTTTGGCCCCTTCCAGCTCCAAAAAGTAATCAGACAAGATGATACCAGCTCACTCAAATTCTTCATAGCCTGCCTCGAGACGATCTTCCAAAACCTGGACTCAAAATAGATGGCGAATATCTAAGGAACCTCAGATTTGCAGACGACATCGTCCTTTTCGTAGAGAACCTGCACGACCTCCAACTAATGCTAGATGAACTGAACAAAGAAAGCAAAAAATTTGGCCTACACATAAACTTCAGTAAAACGAAAGACCTGCACAACAATCTCATTGAAAATAAGAACATAACTATCAAAATTGGGGAAGGTAGGCCACTACATCTACCCAGGACAACAAATCTCCATGAGATCCCCAAAAGAGGAAGAAATCAACCGAAATCAACTTTGGCTGAGCAAGCTCAACTTTCAAAAACCAGACGATCCCAATAATCCTAAAAAGAAGGGTGTGCAACCAATGCATCTTCCCAATAGTCACTTATGGAGCTGAAGCATGGAACCTAACCAAGAGACAGATTTGCAAACTGAGAAGCATGCAACACGCACACGAGAGAATCATAGTCAACCTCACATTGACAGCACAGTACATCAGGAAGAAAACGGGAGTCTGAGACATCATAGAATCTATTAGAAAACTTAAACGGCAATAGACTAGTCATGTTGCAAGAATGGCAGACAACCGATGGACATCACGACTCACAACATGGATCCCCAGAGATCAAATACGATGAAGATGAAGAGATGAAATAGACAAATTCAGAGAATACTGGCTCCACGGCGCCCATGATAGAGAAATGTGGCGGATCCTGGGGAAGGTCTATGTCCAACGACAGACTTTAAAAGACTGATGATGATGATGATGATGATGATGATGATGATGATGATGATGATGATGATGATGATCATCATCATCATCATCATCATCATCATCATCTAAGAAAGAAAAGAGGAAGCCATCGAGAAAATAGTGGAAATAATGAAGGAAGTCGTTAGAAGTCGAGGACTGCAAAATAGTCTCGGCAATCTGCCTGGGACAAGGGATTCAGATGGAGTCAAACCAAGTCAAAACAACTGAAAATGTTTAAGGGACGTGGGAGAGAAATGGTAGGTCTAAAAGAGGGCAAAAAAAATCGGATAACAGAGAGAGAGAGAGAGAGAGAGAGAGAGAGAGAGAGTTGGGTAGTAGTTCGAAGGAAGACAAAGAAAAAGAAGATGGAAATCGAACAGGTAGGTTGATAATGTTAGCGACCGAATAGAGAACTTAGAGAACTGTCACTGTTAAATGTATGACTTCGAAGTCTAACAGGGAAATTGATAGATTTAAATGGCGTGTTAATGAACTTGAACCTAAAGTCATGTTAGGAACTGAAACTTGGTTAAAGAGTAGCATAGACAAACATATTGTAAATGAACCCGATTTCAAGACGTATGAGAAAGATACGATTGAAGTTAGACGTGGTGTAATAATGCTGGTAAAGGAACATATTGATGTAGAATTATGTGCAGAGACACACGACTTAAATGTAAAGGGAGACTTGTTGCTGTGGATATAAAGCATTACAAGAAATAACAATCTGTTTGGTGTTATATAGAAAATTAGATACAAGTATAAAATATAAGGAGAAAATATTGAATCAGTTTCAGATTGCTAGCAAAATTTGTGAGGGCATAATGATGATTTATGGGAATTTTAACTTGTCAAATGTAGATTTGGAAAATGTTCCAAGTGTTCGATTTCTGTAAAGAACGAGCGAAGATTCAGAGATTTAATCATTTTCCCAATTTTTCATTTATATTTGGAAAGTCATTCTGTTTCAGACACATGACAGGCACTCCTTTGCACTTGGCGCCTGTGTTGCCAGTATTCAGAGCCGGACATGGAACATAAAAACAGCAATAGTATTTACTTGGATATTCCTTTGAGTCCTATTGATTAGTTCGTAATTTATTTTTTTTTTCACTTTGGCTTGAAATAAAATCCTGTTTTGTATGTTTTCTATTAGGCAGGGCGATAGGTTTAACAACTTTTGGTCAAAGATTTGGTGGGTGACACCCCCCCCCCCCCAAGTCTGTTGACATCCTTGTTTGATGTTTATTATCAATTTTTGTTCATAACTGAGTAAGGCTGCACCTTATCTCATATCGTTTGAATCATTGACTAGAATTTTTTTTGTTTATTCATTAGACTCCTTGTGGAGCGTAGGTCCACAACCATTTTGCTGCAATTTCAATGGCAAATATCTTTTACAGGTTGGAGTTGCTAGCTCAATGCCCAACCCTCCTATTCACTCTGGTTTGGGACCTATTATGGTGACTGCCAAGATGTAGATTTGTTTCCTATCTGAGTAACCTTCTATTAGATGAACTGTCTAATAAGACTAAAGGGTTCTAACTGCCCGGCTATTTACCCATAGCTGAAGGGAGAAATGGATGCAAGCCTTTCTCAAGTGCATTCGTGTGAAGAGAACGCAGTCAGCCTTGGCCGAAACTCAAACTCAGTCTTCTGATTCTGTTTTCCATGCTAGTTACTGTTATGCCACTCCGTACCTCCAGGTTAACTAAAATGAAATTCCATGGCGTATTTTTGCAACAAGGAATGCAAGTTCAAGTCTACTTCCCTTTTCCAACTTCATGCTATCACTTTCATGGTCAAAGGATATTCGACCTAAAAAAAACTTACAATAATAAAATGAAGACAAGCCCAGCTGCTGTTGGGTCAAAATTCACTCCAACATCTACTATGATTGAAGACAATAAATTTTGGATTCTATATATATAATAAATTCTAAAAAATATATTAAATAATGTATTTTTTTTTGTAAAAAAATTATTTGTCTATTTGAATAAAATACGCCCATGCATATTTTAATGATAACTTGATAATTTAGTTCAGCCAGTATGACACTCTTCCGGCAATCAGTTGGTCGTGAGTTCAAATCACGGAAAATATGTAAATCTTACGCATCGGTTAAAGCCCTTAACTTTGATTTCCGTCCGGGACAACAACAAGAATGATCCTCATCAAAATCAACTCCAGTAATTGTAATGGAGTTTGACAAAAATGATTATTAAAGAAATAATGAAGACAAATCTAGTTAATCACCCAAAAGAACGTGAGCAACGTCTTTTGGCAACATGGCGTGTTGGGGATGATCACTTAAAAAAAAGTGATCATTGAATAAATTACTTTCCTTGCATATTGTTGAGATGTGATCACTAAGAATGTTTGGATTTTCAAAAATCAAGTGTGAACACCCCCGGACACAAACTAAAGCACCAGATTAAGATAAACTTACACCGTTTTTCTAGATATAATAAGTGGTAAATGTTTAATTTTTCAGACCTTTAGCTCAATTAGTGCAGCTTGTACTCGCAGTAAACATCCATAGCCAGCCAGTCAGACCCGCTTGAGAGCTTGAGAAACCCATATTGACAGCTTTGGTTGACGGTTTCCAACTAGATTATAAGCAAACCGTATCATTACTGCAAAGCCCGACAGAGTTATCTTCTCATTGTATCACATAAACTTGATAGAGTTATCTTTCTTCGTAAGATATACTGTGTATTTAACACGTATGAAACAAAAATTTATCTTTGTTGAAATATGTTCGTTTATATTCTCACGTGTTGGGTTTTAAAAATAAAAAGTCGAACTGATACACATGAGCTGTTATTTCCATGTGTGGTTTTACTGAAGGACTTGGATATGTACACATCATTACACAAATAATATAGCATGAAAAGTTGGAGGAGAGAGAGAGAGAGAGAGAGAGAGAGAGAGAGAGAGAGAGAGAGAGAGAGAGACAGTTGGACATATGTCTGTAGATTTTTGCCCCATCTAGCTATAGCTACATTAATTTTGATGTATAAGCTCTAGTGTATAAAACTGTATAGGATATCCATCTTTGTCCCCTAAAAAATGTCATGAAAGGTAAACATTACCTTTGTTGTGCAATTCCTCATTGTCAAGAATTTGAGGAGGAGTTTTAAAAATAACTGATAATTAAGAGGGACTCATGGGAATGTGTTTTTTTCTTGACTTTTATATTCATACTTGGGAATTATTTTCTCAAAGAAGGGGAGTAACTCCTAATTGAAAATGCTCCCCTTCTTAAATGTTTAAAATTCTATTCATTGAACAATTTTGCAGCAGCTTCAGGTGGTTCATCTATCTAAGCATTAATATCCCTTGCTGAAGTAGCTAATCATTCTGATTTCCTGCTATTTACTCAAATGGTTGGTAGGTATAAAAAAGTAAAGTAATAAAAAACAACAATAATTAATGATGTATCTTTGAAGTTTACTGGTCAAACATGAACTCATTTTAATATAAGTATATCAATAAGTCTGCTGCTTGATGATGAAAAAAAAGCATTAATCTTATATGATGAATATTCATTTTCCAATAAAATCTCTTTCCTTTTCAAAGCACTTGATTCTGTTGATAACTGTGTCAAGTTTCAAAATTATTAGTCCAATCACACAAACATGAATACACAGATGGATGCAATCCTAAGCACAAAAGGGTAGAATCTATGCACAGATAAATTTTATGCTGCCATATTAGTCAGGTGGCAACACTGCCCTCAACAGTATTCAGCTGTTGAAATGATTGTATCAATGCTAGCCTCATTTGAGCATTGATTCCTTTGTGTTGTGTCAGCAATGTCATTTTTAAAAGCAGTAATAATGGCTGGGTTAAAAAAAAACGAGTTTGAACCTACAGGAAATCGCTTTCAACATTTGTTGTAATGCATCTTTGTAAAAAAATGGTTTTTAAAATTTAAAAGTTTAATTACAAGTTGTCAAAAAGGCAGTTGCATCCATTCTGAAATAGCCTGTGTGTAGATGCACTATATATATATATATATATATATATATATATATATATATATATCTCAACGTCAAAATTTCGTAAAGTAGTAAAATGTTTATGCATGTTTGTACTTTTATAAATCAAGAACCACGCATCATAAAAGTAAAACAAAAAAATATTTGAAATCAGCAGGTCTCAGTTTACCAACAGCTCTAGTTTTATGTTGAACTTTACAAAAAAAAAAAGAATCATCAGTTTGTATGGGGTCAGCACTGAAGGAAAAGTCCATCTAAAAATTTAATTTCTCATCTTTTCATTGCAAATTTAATTTAATTTTAATTTTCAACAAAGAATGATAAGTCTGACTCAGACACAGTTTCTTACTGCCTTTCATTCAAAAAAAAAAAAATATGAAGAACAATTATTTTTTGAGTTGAGGGAAAATGCTGCATTTGAAATTCTAAGAAAGTTCTTTATCAAAATTGATTTGTGACTTGCTTTGAAAATTTTTATTGGTCCATTGACAATGAAGTTATCAGTTTTCAATAGCTACTGCTTGGGTAGAGAAAGTGGTCACGGGAGAGTGGTTTGTTCAAATGTGCTCACTGATCCATATGCTTTTCCTTTGACCATTGTAGCATACCTCTGACAATACATTTTGTCAAGATAGCCAGTTAAGGGACAAGGAGAAATAGATTCAGGGTTTTCTAAATGGCATTAGTGTGAAGTAAAGAAAGTTGCTTTTGCTGAAAATGGAACCTATTAATGGTATACCCAACAGTAACACCAATGAAACAAAACCTTTCCTCTTTTGAAATGAGTTTTTATTCATCAATTACCAACTTAACAGACATATATAAATATGAAATCATACTCATGTTATAACTTTATTTCTTATCAAATTTAAAAGAAAAATAATTTGGAGAAAGTTAACACCTACGACCATTTCAACTTCTCATCACATTGGGGAACGTTTACAGTACAAGGGAGGCTACTCTTGAAAGCTGAGATCATGTTTTCATTAGATTATCTTATCTTGGTTGAAAAATGTGCAGCTGCTCATGTAAACACATATCCCCGTCATAATTAGAGTTTGGTATTCAACATGCTCATTATTAGAGAGCGTAAACTAAAAATTCCAACATTGGTTTGTTCAGTTTTTAAGTGATTCTGACTGGCTATGTATATGTCACACATACAGGCCACATTAAGGTATTGAAAATTAAAATCCTTACTCCTTATTTTGTCTTGAAAAACCTCTTTTAAAAAATTCCACTTCAACAAGTTGTTGAGGTCAATTTAAAATGTCAGTTTATACTAAATTGGTCTTTTAGTTCGTGCCTGGCAGCATTCACACTTGTTTTTTTTTTGACATTTGGGCACTTTTAGTGATCAATGCACAACAAAAAAGGCGAGAGAAGTAACTTATCTGTTGATCACCTTTGTCCAATTTTTTAATTGATCATTCCCAACACATCATGCTACCAAAAATATGATGATTTCTATTGAGTGACTAACCAGACCTGTTAAAGATATCTTTTTTTTTAAAAATTCTTTTTATTTCAATTTTATTCAATCTTACCTTTATTTTTTTTCAGAGATGCACTTTTGCTTAGTAAACAAAAAGTTTGTTCAGTTCAATAATAAAAGATACAAAAAAACTCAATTCATTTGACAAAATATTTACCATTTTGTTCAACTCTTGTCTGGTATCTGACCAGGCAATTTCATAATGCCATCCTCACAGAAGTTTTTTTAGTGGTCCCAATTGAAAATTTCACATCTTACACACTTCATCTCAAAAATGGCGAAGTAAAATAAGAGAATTCATGAAAGAAAAACAGAAGTAAATACATAAATTATACTGTTACTGCTTCACTTCATACATTTTTACAAATAGAATACCTGCATGTCATCCAGTTGAGACCACCTTTGCAAAGTTGTACCAAAGTTTCATCATAAATATATATTCAGAATAATACACAGGTACGATTGGTAATTTCTCAGCCGAGCTGTAATAATTTTTGCCAGGTCACCAAACAAGCATCTGGTAGGGTTATACTGATGGGAGATTATATCCCCGTTTTGTAACTAATTACAGATGCTTTTCTTTGATTGCTGTCTTCAATTGGTCCAATTGAGAGCAGTTTTTGTTGAAATCAATCATTTGATTCTCCAAAAGGAGTTAATAATAGAGGATCCCCTTCCAGCATTGCCTTGTTTAGAGTAGCTTTTGGTACGGTTATCGGTGATTCATTTCACTTTATCTATGATCACTTGTGGTCCATTTTGTTGTGAAGTATCTTCTCATGGCTGATTACAATTTGTTAAAAAAAAAAAGAACATTTACAATTGAGTAGGTTTTTACATTTTTTCACTCAAATTACATGGAAGCCAGAGAGTTACACATCAAAGTGAGTAACATAACCAAGGTAGTGCAAACAACTGGAATTGCCCGATTTTAATATTTTGTGTGTGTTGGCTATTTTCAGCATCGTAAAATGTGTGTTATACTTAAGTAATGTCTTCATTTGTTTGCAATCAACCTCAGTTATTTTACCTGACAGTGGATCACTATTCAAATTTAAACACGTTTGATCATTCACATTACCTTTTCCGTAAACTGGACAAATTTTTTGTGTTTGTGTTACAAAACTATCTCTTAAAATGAAAAAAGGCATGAAATATTGAACATTTAATGTAAGAATCAATAAACAAGTTTAGAAAAAATAAAAGATTTCAAAAAAATGTATGCTGATATGACAGTCAAAAAATTGAGTTATTTAGGACTAAACACTCCTGACGATAAAAATATATTTTTTGACTAACACAATATAATTACTCTCATTATATTACTTGGTTTTCTCTATCTAAATCTTGCTCTTTATTATCACATTCTATTCCGACATATTCTTTACCTGCAAGAGTAAACAGTTTGAAATCAGAAATAAAGAATACCTTCAAACAAGACTTGAACTTGCATCACACAATAAAGAGTTTGAGAAAAAATAGATAAAATAATAGCAATAACCTTTATTATTAGTTTTCACTAGTTTCTTTTTTGCTGAAGATACGAGAGAGGAGTCGTTATGCATAGGTGTTGGTTATAGTTGTTGTAAGTTCAAATTGATTTCAGGAAGATTGGTGTTAAGGTCACCAGGTTATCAGATTGGATTCAATCAATAGGATACTTGTGTGGCTACTGATTGGTAAAAGGAGCAGGGTGCTCTTCTAATTATGAGGAATCAGGCTGAGCAGAGGATTTGGTAGAGGAATAAAAAAAATGAGAATACAAACCAAGAAGTAATAACAATAACAAAACATTTATCGTTACTTGTTTTACACCATGCTGAAATGAAGAAGAGTGCGATAGTGAACAAGTTTATTACAGAATGGATGAGTGCTAACTTTAGTTGGTTTGTAATCCTGTTAAAGTTTGTGGTTAGTGAAGTGAAGAAGTTGATAACTGTAATTTGGTTCTTCTAAGGGTGAGTAATGTTGGGAGTTTCACTTGAAGTAGTCATTGTTGTATTGCCACTTTCTTATAGATGAGAAGTAGGTGAGTAGTGTATGTATGCAATAACAAAGATGCATATGAGAAGAAGTCTACTAACTGCATGTATGATAAAACTTTCAATGTTACTATTGGTATTATTAAGCCAACTCTGTACCTCTTTCTCTCTGATAGTTTTCATTTTAAAAATGAATTTCAGTGGCTAATCAGAAGTCAGAGCAGTAAAATCTTATTTTTCAAAGTTGCTGAGCTTTTTTGAAGTCCTATCACCCAACATAAAATCAAGATCTACATTTAACTCTTAAAACGTTTGTATTGACAATGGAACTCTTCAATGAAAAGAATTAAAAATGATAGAACTTCTCTGGGAATTGAATAAGGAAAAAGAAAAAAAATTCACGTAATCGTCAAAGGGGGGATACTTTCAATCAGGAGTTATTTCCCTTCATGAATTTAATAGGAAACAGTCCAGGTTTTTTCATCTACATCCAATTCAGCAACTTCTGCTCAATACTGGTTCTATCCAACATTTGAACTCTCATACATACAATGATTTAACATGTCGACTCTGAACATCAGTTGAGTTCTTGATAAAAGAGCATAGCCTGAGATTACAACCACGATTTATAAATAAAATTAATGAATGAATTGAACAACTGTTGCAATCCAAAATTGCAAAGGGTTCTATCCATTTTTTTATATGTGTGTGTTTGTTTATGTGTTCTGGCACTCGTGGCCGTGCCATTTAGTCAACAGACTGAAAATTTGCAAAAGTACTCCCTTGACCCCTTATAAAAACATTCTTTTGGAATTTTTGGAAAAAAAGCTTTTTTGACCTTCTTAGGGCCTTACTTTGACAGGTTCATTAATAACACCTAGATTCACCAGGATGTAGATATTTTTAGAAGTTTTTTCAATTCTATTTTTGATGTTTTCCAGTGGAAAATGTCAGTGGTGTCATAAAAAGAATTTATTCTTATCATATTTATTCTTTGATTTCTTGATTCTATGGTTGTTCAATTATTGTCTGTTGCTATTGTAAAAATTCTGTTTCCTCTACTTGTTTCCCACCAAGCACGTAGTTGATGCGTAAGAGCCATGTCTGTCACATTTATAGTATCAGCAGCTGTTGTCAGCTCCTTTCACTTCTTGGCCTCTTTTCAAATCATCTTTCTCTTATATCCTCTCTCTTCATACCCTTTTATTAAACTAGTACCCCCTCCAAATACACTCATAGTATCAGTGGCAACCATCAGCCGAAACGTGTTGCGGTATACTGATGATAATCATCAGCAAAGCAACAAGTCACTGACTAGAGGTTATTTAACTACCTTCCCATGAGAACAGAATTTAACATGAAGTTGGTTTTTAATGTGAGGGCTCACAGCATATGCTTACAATATCTGATATTACCATGCAGTCACCCATTTAAGGTAATCAGACTCGGAGCCACTTAACTTTGATGCTTGAACAAGATCTGGTGCTTTCAGTGTGATTTGACCATAGGTTAATATTTAGAAACTGTCGAAGAAAAACTCCAAAACTGTCAATATAGTTTTCTCCAGTTTTCAAGTTGGTTTAGCTGGCTGGCTATGTATGTGTTGCGCATACAGGCCAAACCAATGGAGCTAGAGGGCTGAAAATTTGGATGTTTACACCTCATTATATCTAGAAAGAACAATTTTAGTATGTCAACATCCCATCAAAAGAGAGGTTTTTAGTGAGGGGTCAAATTTAAAATGTGAATTTTTATGCTAAATAGGTTTCTTAGTTTGCATTCATACTTGCCTTTTTGAAAATTTGGACTTATAGGCAGTCCAACAAAAGGCGAATGTAGTAACTTAATCATTGATCACCCCATTGTCCAATTTGTTAATTGATCATGCCTAACAAGGCATGCTGCCAAAATACATTGGTCACTAGGTGGTTTATATTTATTGACTAACTAGACTTGTTAAAGTTTGCCTTATTTTTGTCAACTCTTCTGGAAACATATATCTCTTCATCATTGGCAATATTCATGGATTTGATTGAAAAAATCTTTGGAGTGGTAACAACAGTTAACAATTGGAATTAAATCAAAATAAATTTGAATGAGATGGATAATAGAAGGGTAGCTCATCTGACTTCTACCAGCTTCTGTTTTTGTATTCTAATGCTAGTATTCTCGGCAAAACATTTGTTAATAAGTATCAGGACAAGATCCACTCAAGTTGCAACAATCCAAAGTTTGATACTGATCACAAGCAATTCAATGACCTCAGATATATATTTCAACCTTTTGATTCTCACCACACCTCTCAAACACAGGTCCATACATACACTAGCATAACTCGCACCCAAACTGTCAAAATAGGTTTTTCCAGTTTTTAAGTTGGACTAGCTGGCTATGGATGAAGGGCCAAGTGGGTGGAAATAGCTTGAAAAAAAAAAAAAAAAATCAAGTTTTCTCATGGATTATGTGATTAGTCTGTATTTAATCTGCATATAATCTCTGGAAACATCCCCATCCCTCCCAAAAAGTTCCAGGCTGGTTTAGAACTGAAAATGTAGATTTGAAATATTTGGTGCTGTGAATGGGTAATCAAAACAAACATTATGAACTAAATTTTGTGAAAATTCTATGAAAAATATATTCCTACAAACTTTGATAATCTAGGTAAAATAACTGATTTTTCTTTAGAAATATCTTCCAAACTTTTGGAAAAAGGTCTTTTTTAATAAAAATTATTGAAGATTTTGATAGGAAAGATGAAATATCTTGAAAAGTGCTAAGAGTATCATACCAAAATATTTTTTTAAGAATACAGAAAAATACGGACCAGAAACTATTTATTTCAAAGTTATACTCTTGGCACTTTTCATTTGAGTGTAATTTGAATTTTGAGGCAGATAATTTTCCTTTGGTTAAGTTGAATCCTCCTTTATACACATAAAACATTTATAAATCTAAATAAATTCACCATAAAAGTGTTCAAAGGCCAACAGTAAGGATATTAAAACTTTTTTCAATTTCTATATTGAAAATTTTCTCTTATTAACAGTTGACTGATATTATATATCTCTTCCATTGGAGTGTTCAGACCCTGGCATTCAGAATCAAATCGCGCAAACTCAACCCTGAAAGTTTTGTAGAGACTGCAGAGCAAATGATTACATTATTCGTTCACACAGTCACTTATTTAATCATCCCAGGAAATGTTATGATGTATTTGTTGAAAAATTTTTAGTAGGTTGAATCAGAGGTATTGTAGTATATATCATTAGAATGAAAAAAAACAAAAACATGGTTTTCTGTATTCATTTCATGCATACACTTCCAACGAGGCATCAACCATTATCATACGACTTACCAACCAATCAATTAAAGCCCATTTCCAAAACATTGTCTTTTAGACCCCTGTGTTGTGCATACAAGCCACACCAATGGGGCTAGAAGGCTGAAAATTTAAATGTTTACTCTTTATTATGTCTAGTAGAAATGTTTTTTTAGTTTTTTCAAAATTCTACACCGAAATAGGATTTTAGTTGGGGTTCAATTTATAATGTAAGTTCCTGCTAAATTGATCCCTTAGTTTGTGTCCTGCAGCACTAATGCTTGTTTTTAAAAAAAATTTGGACGTTTTAGTGATCCAACAAAAGGCAGGGGAGGTAATTTATTCGTTGATCACCCTTTTTTTCTAATTGGTCATTCCCAACACAGCATGCTGCCAAAAGACATTGCTAACGTGAAGGTTTCTATTAAGTGACTAACTAAACCTATTTATTAATATGCCCTGATCTCTTGGGTTTACCTGGAAGCAAAAAGAATTTCTACTTCCTTGCGAAACAGTTACTGTCTGTACTGTATCAATCATTAACCATTTCTTCTGTATTCTTTTATAGAAAATTCAAGATTATTATGCAGTAACTCCATTTCTGCAAGTACATTCATTGATTCCATTGTACACACATAAACACCAAAAAAAAAAGAACTCTCAAATACGAACATTATGTATTTTTCTTGTTTGATTAAATAAATTAATTTATTTCTTTTGAAATCCAGATTCAGTTTTATTTCCTTGCAGTAACCATGTGTTTCAAATTACCATGTGATATTGAAATCTGACTTCTTCTCTTCATCACTAGAGGCCTATTTTAACCAAATTTTATATTATGGTGAACATCCATACCCTGATATGGTATTGTCAGATGGTAGATATTGATCATAAAAAAGTCCTTGGAATTGAAGAATAGGTATATACCATACCCCTGTGTGCAACCTGACCCCTATTTACATCCCTGAATTGGTTTTAGCAGAAATTCTTGGATCCATCAAGTATTAGCTCTTGTGATTTATTTTACATACCTATGGATGGAAAAGACAATGCAAGGTATTTCCTGATTTGGGCAAGTATCAAAAACATCAGTAAAATCTGGGGTATTTCTAAAGGTAGGTATTCATTAGGAAATTGTGCTGATTGTGTTACAGTGTATAAGGATGGAAAGATCCAATGCCATCTTATAGGGCCAGTGGATATACAGTGACTGTTTTCACTTCATGAGGACCGGAAGTCAAATGTCAAAAACAGTTTTTACAAAATGAATGGAGCAAAACTAACAATTCTATCTAATCAAAACACTGCTGAAGATTAATTTTCTAGAAACCTGTCTCAAGTCTCTTCCCACTTATAGATACAAATGAATAACAGGGTTTAAGAAAAACGAGAAAACCACCTCCACAGGACACAGTTACAGATTTTTTTCCACTTTCAATGCATACCATGCAGCAGAAGTGCATTCTCCACCAACTGCAGGTGAATGCTGCAGTGCTGGGGAAAGGGGGGGTGCAATATATCTGAAGAACCTTGAAAAAATCTCAAAAGAAATCTAAAAAAATAATGTAAAATTATCTAAAAATATTCTAAAAACAAATTGGCAATGGGGGGAGTGGTAGTCCAACCTAGTGCCGCTACTGTATGCTGGTACCACCTCAGACTATAACCTGACTTAGAATATAAAATCTGTTCCTGTCTGCGATGAACTTCGGTGCATTCAAACTAACTTTGGTGAAAACAAGCTTAGAGATACATGGGACTATGTTTCGGAACATGGTACTCAGTTGCTATTTGATTGGATGGAAAATATTTGTTTTTCTGCATATTTTTTATTAGCTATTGTAATTTGCTGTTTGGATCTTATCTTTCTGTAAAACAAAAACAAAAATTAAACGAACAAAATCTTTTTGTCAAGTGTCTTTGTACAGTGGAGATGATTACTATTTCTAAATTTGTGAGGTAGCAAGACAACTAGTATTTCCATGATTTGGGGTTTGAGCCTTTCCTTCCTCTTTTGAAAAAATACATGTATATGTGTTAATGAAAATTCGCCCCCCCCCCGGCCATAATGCCATCAGATCCGGTAATCATTGAGATGGGTTTCTGTTTGGTGTGTGTAATCAAAGCAGTACAAAAATATATAGAATAAGGTGAATAATAGTGTCTCTAAAGTTTTCTATTATTCCTTTATTTTTAATGATGTACTAACGGGATGCGTGGAAATTCCATTGATGTTGACAACTAAGATATCACTTTCGAATATACGTGTCTACAATTTAAGTATATATTTTTGTTAAAATAATTTACTGCCGATGGAATGTATCTATATTAATCATAATAACTTACGACTTGATTGCTAATTGGCATCCTTGGGTTAATCAGGCCCACCGTTCGCCCATTAATATGTGGTTCTGCCTGCAGTAGCAAAAAAGTTGCCGATGATCCCTGGTATACGAGATGTGTTCACAGACGGATACACACGTGAGGAGCAGGCAGGTGGGTAAATAATTGAGTGATGTTTCTGAACTCCTGCCAGAGAGAACGAGTCCATGCTTGTTGAGCGTCAAAATACAACAATACAATAGGCATCTAAATATTTGCCTGTCAATACACGAAGCCGCCAGCGCCTGGAGTATCGTTTTTTTCCTTTTAAGAAAATAAATGATAATAAAACTTTTTCGTTAACCCTCATTTACGTTCTACAGTTCAGAGTGTCGAGTCGACAGGACAACTGTACCAAAAAATCTGTGAGTTTTGTTTTACCAAGTTTCACTTAAAAAAGAAAGAATTGTACTAACATTTACATAGCTAACTGAATAGATTTATTCACATTATTTATTTCGAAAGAAGTCATTCATTACTAAACTTTAATTTTTTTTATATACTACTCAAAAAATGTTCGGCAATACTTTTGTTTTTTAAATGAGTAGACCGTAGTCAAGGTTTGCTTTGTTTGTGAATTCGATCTTCACAGTGTGTTCCAAAAAGAAAGGAGTTCGTTTGGTAAATGAGGTAATTTGATTTATCGCAGGAGTAAAACTTTTTTCACCCTAGTTTCAAGAACGAATTAATACTGCATACGGAGAATCCATACATTTATTGGGTAAAAACTATTACCAAATTAGGCATACTATCGCCATCGGGATGTGCTAAATGCTTTAAAAGCAAAAAGAACAGCTTTCTGTTTTTGAATTATTTTTCTCAAAAGACTAGTTTAAAATCTAAATATGACTTATAAAAAAAAAAAAGATTAAGTGTCCCATCCCTTTGTCAAACTAATAGGGTAGTAAGTGGTGGTGCAAAATCGCTCATTTATTTTGAAAATGTTTCTATGTTTTCGTTAAAAAAACAAAAACATGAATGAATGAATGAAATGAAGTTATATTTCACAACTGCTTTTTCTCATTGGATTTTTGTACTTTATAGTTTAGTTAAAATAGTTTTATTATCGGTTAAAAA
Organism: Thysanoteuthis rhombus; assembly: GCA_963457665.1. Lineage (NCBI taxonomy): Eukaryota > Metazoa > Mollusca > Cephalopoda > Oegopsida > Thysanoteuthidae > Thysanoteuthis > Thysanoteuthis major. The sequence goes on along the minus strand of OY735208.1, from coordinate 48,904,423 downwards.
AGTTAGTGGCCACATTGTTTTAGTTCACGAGGTAGACTTACTGGAGAAATTGAAGGAATATTAGTAAGATACTAACTAAAAATTGAAACATTTGAGGATAATTGACCCCCCCCCCTACAAGCTGGGAACCCAATCGGAATGCGCCTCAGTGAATTAGAAGTCCACTCCCTCGCTCACTCGATATCAAAAAGGGCACATTAATAGTAGGATGAAATTTCAACATTTTAAATTAAAAACACGCCTGAGCGGGAATGCAATAGTATATGCCTAGTGATTTTAGAGTAATGACGGCAATTCATAGAGGAAATTCAAAATGTTTTTGTTCATTGAAAATTAAATTAAAATTCATGGAGAAATTAATTAAAATCAATCACAATAACGTTTAATACTGAAAACAGGAAGTACGTGCTATGTTTCGTGGACGTGAGAAGATGCAAGACTTTCTTCTTCATCTTGAGCTAACAGTCGCATTGCGAGCGGGACACTTCTCCTTTGAAAGTGACCAAACCCACACTGAGGGCCTCTGACCCCTCTTTCCTTTTTGTTTGCTACGCATCAATTGATGAGTTGCACTTGGATTTTAGTGATAGACATGGGCATGTGTTTCACTGGAGATCTTTGTCAATCTCAGTGGCAGGAGGGGGGGGAACTGCAATGACCAAGTTAAAAAAAAATGTACTTATATCATAGTATACTTATTTCAGTAATTATGCATAAGTGATATTTTTTGAATTAACATTTAAAAAAGAAAAAAAACAAACCCTCATATACCCCTATTTAAGAGACACTGTTCTATGGGGCCGCACTAGACTTGTACCCTGTATTTTATTTTTCGTATTTATTCAAATTTTCAGCAAAATGTGATTTTCTTATTGCAAAAGGTTAGTCATAAAAAAGAATTTTACATACTCAGGATTTCTACGCGATTTCAAACCGAGATTCCTGATTCTGTATCAAAATTCGGACATTTTTGAGAGGAACTCAATTTTTAAGAATCTTTCAAAAATGGAATTCACCTTGGAGAAATCTCAATCGAAGAAAATTCGTGAACTTAATGATTAATTGACTGGATTATGCCAAAATATTCTTTACTTATTTCTCGAAATTTAGTGCATTTATTTACCAGGTGGGGTCGCAACAGAAGTTTTGATCAGCTTAGATCTTATGTAATTCAAACCTCCCGCTACCACAAAGCGCGTCAGGTATTGGCTGGATTGGATGAGCTAATACAACAGGGAGAACACTGTAACAAGAGAAAGATAACAGTACCGACCACATGCATAAATAAGTTTAGTTTCTCTGGGGTATTATCTTCACACAAAGGTTAATATGGTCCGGTGAGGATATTTCATTAAGTTTATAAAATTAAAATGAGGAGGGGGATTTAAAAAAATATTTACATGAGATTTCCTTACAAAATATCCTTCTCACTGGAAAATTAATTCAAAATTGAACATATTCCTGAATTTTTTTTACTGAAATCGAATCGGCCATCGGCATATTTTTGGTGGAGTTTTAAAATGTGAGTGAAAATCGGGCTCAAATTTCCCAATGTAATTTCTACTGGTATGTCGGGTTGCGAATTTAAACAAGTTCCTAAACACGGTTATTTCCGGTTTCATATTGTCTACAGAAAAGAATTTAAGTTGATAATTTTCTGCAATCTTCTGTTAATAAACGCAAAGATTTCTACGATGATACAATTCATATATTTCAAGTTACATACGTTTTAATTGACATATGTTGCTTTGCCATAAGTCCGTGTGAAGTGCCTGATATTCAGACATTTTATTGGAAGGTTGAAGAATTGGAAGGTTGAAAATAATACCTGGTAGTAGTTGAATTGCTTCTTGAGGCGTTCCAGATGATTTTTCGGCAATATAGTCATCTAGTTTTATATTTGAAAAAAAATCAGTGTCATACAAATTAATAAAATTTTATTGAAAATAGCGTTACAAATCAAATAATGACGGTGCTACAGTATGTAGCTCTTTATATAGGCATTTTTCAACTTTAGTTACGTCTGCCCTTTAATAATTTTCGTTTTGCTAGCCTCCTATGTATGGCAAGTTTATTCAAATTTCACTATATCAGTGGTTTTCAAATTTTCGTTACTAAGGACCCCGTTCATTTAAAATGTGGTTTCTTATGGACCCCAGGCTTTTGAAAGCACTGTCAACGCACAGTCCTAATGATACGTTTGTGGATCTCCCTGAGTCTGTGGTCCTCAGGTTAGAAACCATTGCACTAAATGTTGGACAGCCCCGGCCCCGAAATCCCAGCCCCAGCCCCGAATCTACGGCCCCGGCCCCTGCCCCAGCCCCGAATCCACGGCCCCGGCCCGGCCCCGAATCCCCAGCCATACCCTTAGGTACATTATAAAAAAAAAAGTTTGAGAATCACTGTCTTAAAAAAAAAGTGCGTTCCCTCCTCCTCCTACTTTTTAGAGTGTCGTCTGCTTTCTTCATTTCGAGTTAAGAGATAAGTTCTCTGCTATAGAGCTAATACTTATTCGAGTGTCGACTGCTTCTACTATCAGACTTCTATGATTGTGGTCCCGAAGATGGAATGAAAATGAATTCCAAGCAGTATGTAATTATTAATTAATTTTCTTGTAACTATAAAATGCTTGTGTATGTGTTATGGCCCATGTTTGAAAGTTTGGTGAGAATTGGAATGTTGGAAAATAATACCTGGTAGTAATTGAATTGCTTGTTGAGGCGTTTCAAATGATTTTTCGGCAATATAGTCATCTAGTTTTATATTTAAAAAAAAATCAGTGTCATACAATTAATAAAATCTTATTGAAAATAGCGTTACAAATCGAATAATCATAGTGCTGTTTATATATTAGCTCTCTATATAAGCATTTTTCAACTAAAACGTTTTGAGCTGGCCAGGAGGTACTTTGCTGAAAAGATATTTCAAAGTGTGGTGGGTACATTCAGGGGCATAGCGGAGGGGTAGTTCACCTACTACATGTCTACTTTTATATAATAACAAATCGTCACTAAATTTTGGAGAAGGCCCCTCAAGGAGTCAAGCCCCACTCCCGGGCCATCAATTCTCTAGTTACGTCTACCTTTAATAATTTTCGTTTTGCTAGCCTCCTATGTGTGGCAAGTTTATTCACATTCCACTATATCAGTAGTTTTCAAATTTTCGTTACTAAGGACCCCGTTCATTTAAAATGTGGTTTCTTATGAATCCCAGGCTTTTAAAGGAGCTGCCAACGCACAGTCCTAGTAATACGTTTGTGGATCTCCCTGAGTCTGTGGTCCTCAGGTTGGGAACCATTGCACTAAATCCTGGATAGACCCAGCCACCAAATCCCCAGCTATGCCCTTAGGTACATTATCAAAAGAAAAAAAAAAAAAAAAGTTCGAGAACCACTGCCTTAGAAAAGAAGTGCGTTCCCTCCTCCTCCTACTTTTTAGTGTGTCGTCTGCTTTCTTCATTTCGAGTTAAGAGATAAGTTCTCTGCTATAGAGCTAATACTTATTCGAGTGTCGACTGCTTCTACTATCAGACTTCTATGATTGTGGTCCCGAAGATGGAATGAAAATGAATTCCAAGCAGTATGTAATTATTAATTAATTTTCTTGTAACTATAAAATGCTTGTGTATGTGTTATGGCCCATGTTTGAAAGTTTGGCAAGAATTGGAAGGTTGAAAATAATACCTGGTAGTAATTGAATTGCTTGTTGAGGCGTTCCAAATGATTTTTCGGGGATATTGTCATATATATATATATATATATATATATATATGTATGTATCAGTATCATACAGATTAATTTTAGATTAGATAGTATGCAGATATTGAAGTTGATGGTATTAAAGGAAATAACTAGAAGATTTAAAAAATTTGAGCAAATAAAAATTTTTTAGGGTTAGTTTAGATCAACTCTTGTACGATGTATCTAGAATAATTGGAATGTTTAAACTGGTAACATCCAAAGGTATCCATCAATAATTACAAAACACAAGGCCTTTTACAAGAAGTTGAAGTTTAAATTAAGAAAAATAAATAAACGTCAAGGACACTTAAAAAAAAATTGTTTCCATTTTCATAATTCATTGTAACTGTTCTATGTATTTCTATTTATTATTATTATTCTGGTAAATTTTGGCTCCTACAATTTTCGAGATATTGACGCTATTCTATCACTAAATGTCGTGTATTGCGTTTACATAAAGTTTTGGAGGAATAATTCTCAAGGTTTCAGAAGGGGTGTATTTACAATGTAACTATAGTGCTAAACTTGAACTTTTCTTTTCGCCATTTGTACAGTTTCGAAGTATTTGGTTACTTCTCTGAATTAAATTTTTCTGTACCATTTTCAAAGTTTGGAGCGTCCTCTCCAATTTTTCCATTTTGTGGGCCCCCTCCAATTTCTTGATGTGATGGGTGATGGTGATAGGGTTATCTAATTGTTTTCTTTTGAGGGTGCACAATCAACTCCTGGTAGAAGGGAAGATGGCCAACATGAGCTAGTAAAAAGTGACCACATCTTGGGGCGAATCAAATAATTTTTTACATTCACCTCCCCTGTATCGTTGCTATAATGGACCAAATATAATAACTTCAGACAATCTTGTACATTTTCAGTAATTGAGTTGTAGGACTATGGAATAGATTACTAATTTACTATAATAGTGCTCTCTCCAAGACCGTCTTCACGGGTGATAAAAAGGTATTTCCTCCGACCATTGCAGTGATGATCGGACGGAATGTGCCCATTCAACAGTCTAATATGGGGTGGGGTTAATTCCTAGGTCCAAACCGTGTCGTTGATCATGATTGGTGTCAAAAATCTGTAGTTGTTTGGGATGGAGCGGACTTTTTAAACAGAAAAACTTAACCTCTTTCGTAGATACCGCCATATTGGTTTGAAAGAAAATCAGATAACCCTCGTTATTTCTCCAATAGAATGGTAACCCAAAATTAGACAGTAGAATGAGCCCATTCCGTCTGATCGCCATAATGGACCCCCGTCATAGGGATCGGATTTATCACCCGAAGACAGCTGTAGGGCACAAAAGCGGAAACGTTGTGTTCAAGAAATGATGAGGGCAACAGCCCGAAAAAAAAAAAAAAAAATTCAGACAGTTTTCAATTTCATTCTTTGTCAACGTTCGTTATCATTTCAAAGATTATATCGTTGTCGATCGAATCTGTATTTTTTTTTCATAAAGAGGAACCTGAACAAGGAAAATTCTTTTTTTTTGCGCCTGATAAAAACGGCAATAGATTGAATTTCAGAATTCTAGTCGACAAAGTTTCTCGTATACATTTTATGTAATTTGTAATTTTTTCGCTTATACACTTGTGGATTAAAAAAAAAAAATCAATTATGCCTAAACCACATAACTGCAAAATTAATAAAAAAAAACAATGACGTTTGCTCTTCTACCTTTTTCATTTTCATTTGTATTATTGCGTTTCCTCATAATATCTTATTTTAAATTATTTAATGCATCAGTCAAAAAATCAATTTACAATAGTTGTCCCTTTTTTACGAGTTGACCACTATTTGTAATTAGCGCACTAGTTCTTGTAACTTACATTACAGTAAATGTTTTAGTCGGTGGTGATACTATCTTCAAGATTTTATATTTCCCTTTCAATACTATCACATTCGCTAAAACTGTTGAACTAGACCCGAGCCTACAACATAATTTCATGATTGGTAATGTTCAATTTCATAGTGGCCTGGCCCAGCAAAAGAATGGCTTGAAGTGAAATTTCGTGAAGAGTAAGCCAGGTTGTCCCTCTACCTGTATCTACCTGAATTGCAGATAAACCAACGAACAAATAAGAGCAAGAAATAAGTTGTCTCCCTTCAATTAATTCGCTGTTACCATAGCAACCCACAACTTGAAATTAAAGCGAAATATTTTGTTTACTTCATTTCTTGGTGAAATTTTTGGTAGGACAAAAAGAAGTTGACTATTTTATCAACAACCATGAATCACGGAGACATGAACAGCATTTTGAATGATATTGGATGGCAGGAAGGAAAGATTCCGATCCTCAATGCAGAAAACAAAGCTTTACAAGACGAGGTATGTTTGACTTGTTTATTTTGAACTGACAGGTTTTAAACAATAAGCAAAAACAGCGACTTTTGATTCCTTTAAATGATTTTTCATTGCTAAACGAATCAATATACTTATGAGAATTGATAATTTAAACAAAAAATCTTGTTTTAAGCTTTTAAGAGATGGAACAGGAAATAATTTAAGGGTATTTTTTTTTCATGTTAAGATTCGGATAAGGGGATAAAGCCGAAATCTGTGTTCAAAATCTTTCTTCCAGAAGAAATATTTTGTGCTTTCAATCAACAAGACCTGAGGAAAAGTTGGTTTTGAGAAAAAATTGAAGGTAAATGCTGAACTGAGAACTAGGCCTTCACTTTTCATTCGTCGTACGGAAAAAAGGCTTTGAAGTATTTCGGATACTTTCTTTGTTGATTTTTTTTTTTTTTTTTTTTTTCTTTTCCGGGAAATTTTTCATTCTTAATAATTATGAACACATAAATTTTCGTGCTTTGGATAAATGATTTTTCAATCAAATTAAACTAAATTCGGTGGGTATTATCTGAATGTTAAGCCTAACTTTTACTTCGAAACATTTCAATAACAGTGACATTAAAAGCTGTCCAAGAGTGCGTGCAGGTCTGCCCAGGAGTGTGCTCATGGGCCTGGCTGGAAGTGTGCACAGACCTATTTTTACAACGTAACATTGTTCAAAGAGTAACTGTGTTCATGCGTATTTGGTTCCACTGGTAGTACACGAAAGAACATTTGGATTTGGTTTGCAAAAACAAGGGAGGTAACTCAAGGAAACAATCATTCATATTAGTGCTGTTAATTTATAACAACAAATGAAAGCAGAAAACCTGACCATTCAAAATTATTTTGTTAAATCTGATTACAAACGATACAGTTTAGGATGAATTTTGTGGATACAGTAAACAACAATAAAAGACTAGATATTTTTAAAAATATTTGTAACACTGAAATGAATATACGGTTTTAATTGATGCCAAAAAAAAAAAAAATGATTGAATAATTTTTCTTTGTCATTTCTGACTTTCTACTCTCCAACTCATATAAATAAATGGAAATAAAATGTTTTGTATTCATTGCAAACTGTCTTCATAATCCACATACTTTCATATGTTTTCTATTGTCATGAGTTCAGCATCTATATCAGTTACCTCCCTTGTTTTGCGAAGCAAATCCAAACAATTACCCAAATCAAGAATCAGAATGTTTTAAAATTTTTTTCCTAACTTAATCATACCAGGTTTTATCATTTTATTTTTTTTTGCATTCATTTTCACTTGAAATTTTAAACAGGTGTTCAAGCTTCAGCATGAGTTGCGAAACAAGAAAAACACTCTAGAAGATGTAGAGGAGCGTATCTATTCAATGTCTCAGCACAAGAAACATGTGGAACAAGAACTTCAACATACTCATGTAAGTTTGATGATAACACTACTGACATTTTATCATTTATTTCAATGGGGACTGGATTATTTGGTTATAACTTGTTTTCCTTATGCATTTCTGTCTTGAAATGAAAGCAGTCAATGTTCTCATAACAGTCAGAGCTTTAGGGACACCAAAATGTAGGTCTGTCGCTGGTAGTGGAATCTTGAGTTATGACTGCTAATCTGACTCAGTTTGCATGTTTCTTTGCTTAACTAATCGACTTTATTAAAGAAATTTGGAATTGATTTATACTTTTGATTACATATTTACATCCACATTTTTGATAAAAGCTTATACATGGGTATGGTTTGTTACTCAATAGAACCCATCATGTGATGAATTAGGAAATTAGAAAAAGAGGTGATTAATGAATAAGTTACTTCTTTTGCATTTCATTGGGCAATGATCACTGAAAAAGTCTGAATTTAAAAAACAAAAACAAGCGTGAATGCTGCCGGATACAAAGGTATCAATTTAGCATAAAATTACAATGCAAATTAAACCCACCTTCCACTAAAAATCTTCTTAGATAGGGAAATTAAAAAAATCAAAACAATATTTTTTCTAGGAATAATAATAAGTAAATGTTTAAATTTTCAGTCTTCTAGCTCCAATGGTGAGGCCTATATGTATGATATGTCGGTAGCTAGCCAGTCAGTCAGCCAAACTTAAAAACTGAAGAAACCAATTCCAGGTTTCGTTGATGGTTTCTAATTAGTAGAAATTTATTCATTTATTTGCATTTTCTTTGAATGGTATCCTTATATTCAAAAACTCTTAAATGCTTTTTGTTCATTTATGACTTAGAGAATGAGAAATTATATTCCGTCCTGTACAATAATGGAAAATATGATCATCCTTCAATCAGTAAATTAACATAGAATAATTTTGAAAAAAAATTCTTTTGCAGCAACTTCTCAGTGCTGTTACTGAGGAAATGAATACAGAGGAACATATGATCAAAATCTGTGAAGGTGAGAAGGGGAGATTACGTCAGGAAGAAAGTCGAATTGACAAGAAATGTGAAGAACTAAAGGAGAAAATAAATTTTGATGAGGTAAAACGTTCATTAAATCTTACATTTAAACTTTCAACGAACCATTATCTTATTTGTTTTGTAAAACCATTAAAAAAAAAATGAAACCTTGCTCAGGAGGCAGGATAGACATTTTATTGAAAAGTGCTTTTAACATGAGCTAATTGTGTTTTTGTACTATCACTGATGAAATACCCATTACTTTATGAACTGTATACTTGGGGATGGAAATCTAAGGCACCTGATTATCTGGAAAAACTCATGCAAGTTGCTTGAAATGATCATCCCTGGCTCTTAACCAAATCTTACACTCATAGACACTTGAAAGCAAGCAAAATTTCATCTCATTTTACTCGCCGTTTCTGTTTTTCATGACAGACAAGTTCATCTGTTCTCTTTAAGCAAATCATTATCCTTTTGTGTATCCTTTCTGCACTTCTCTCATCCTCTCCCTGCTCTATTTGCAATCTTTGTATTGTGATTTCATTCTAACCTCCCCTCTATTTGTATCCCTTTCAATGTAAATCTTTTAATTTCAACTTATGACAAATGAAAGCTTACAAACACATTGCTGATTATGATATAGATTTATATTAATCGTCTATGTCCAATGAGCACTAATCTTTCTCTTTTTTTAATCTTTTCTACTGTGACTTTAAAACTCTATTGACATACATCAAGGGTAACCGAACCATAGCTCGTGAGCCATATGCACATTAATGAAAAAATATTCAAGCTTTATAATTATTCACTGCCAACCAAGTATGAACTGTGACCACACTGAATTAAAAAGCATTTTTAGAGATCATAGTTGGTGAAAATATCTGTATCACAAAGTACTAAAGTATGCATGTATGTTTTTACTCTAAAATGTCAAGAAATACACATCACAGAAGAAAAACTGTGGCATGCCCAAAATCAGCAGGTCTCCAATTACCTATTGCACATATCTTTAGGTGGAATCATGCAAAATGAATTTTGTCGATTTCTAACTTGTATGAAATTTTTTTTCATTGCCAAAGAAATCATTGGGAGCAACTATACACCCTACCTTTTGGCCTAATCTAATACAAACTCAACATTAAACATGACCACATTTTAAATCTGTCTAATTTGACATGTGAACTTTTAATGCCAAAAGTAATTAAATGAATTCTGAGTTTTGAGAAAATTAATTTTCAAGATTTTAGGAGGGTGTATGCAGGCCTGTCTAAGGTCGCACATTGGCCTGCATGGGAGTGTGTCTTAAGCCAACCAATGAAAGGGTGCGTAAAGGTCTTAAAAGAGTAACTATAATGCTAAACTGTAATCTTAATTCTCATTTGTCATAGATGACAATGGATGTGAATTTCTCTTTTTCTCAGAGCTTATGCCAGTTTACCAGTATTGTTTTCAAGGAATTTAACCCTAACTTAACAATAAAACATGTTGTTCTTTGAGCAAAATCCCTAACCATAACTCTTACCCAAATCCAAACCCAAATACAACAATAAAACATGGCCATAACTTAAATCTGATAGTTATTTATATGCCAAAAGTGATCAAATGAATTCTCAATTATTATAGATAGATTCATCATCATTATCATCATCATCAGTCTTTTAGCGTCCGTCGTTGGACATAGACCTTCCCCAGGATTTGCCACACTTCCCTATCATGGGCGTCACGGAGCCAGTACTTCCTGAACTTGTCTAGTTTGTCTCTCCATCTAACACTTTACCGGCCTCGGTTGCGTATGTGGTTGTTGTGAGTCGCGATGTCCATTGATTGTCTGCCATTCTTGCAACATGGCCAGCCCACCGCCATTTGAGATTTTTAATGGATTCTATGATGTCCCTAAGTCTTGTCTTTTCTCGGATGTACTATGCTGTCTTGTGGTCTCTCCATGTGAGGCCCAGCATTATTCTTTCATATGCACGTTGCATGGTTCTCAATTTTCGGGTCTGTCTCTTGGTTAGGTTCCATGTTTCAGCTCCATAAGTGACCATTGGGAGGATGCATCGGTTATACACCCTTCTCTTTAGGATTAATGGGATCTTCTTATTTTTGAAGGTTGAGCTAGCTCTGCCAAAGGCTTGCCATCCTAGTGTGATTCTTTGCTTGATTTCCTGTTCTTTTGAGGGTCTCATGGAGATTCGTTGTCCTAGGTAGATGTAGTGGTCTACTTCTTCCAGTTGTGTATCCTCAATTTTGATCTTAGTGTTTTTATCCCCGATATGGTTGTTGCACATGATCTTTGTCTTGCTGAAGTTCATGTGTAGGCCAACTTTCTTGCTCTCTTCATTTAGTTCATCTATCATTAGTTGAAGGTCATGTAGGTTCTCTGCGAAAAGGGCTATGTCGTCTGCAAATCTAAGGTTGCTCAGATGCTTGCCGTCTATCAACTCAAGGACTTCCCAAAAGTAACCCCATGGGAAGTGAAAGAAGCCATTAAACAGATGAAGAAAGAAACTGCCCCTGGACCAGACAACATCACCATCGACCTACTCCAAAAAGCGGGTAAAATCGTCACTAGGAAACTGGCCGTCCTCTTCAACTTGTGTCTAAAACACAGTAAAGTCCCGGACGATTGGAACACTGCTATCATAATGCTTTTATATAAAAAAGGAAACCCGAAAGACCTCAACAACTATAGGCCTATAAGCCTACTCAACTGTGTATACAAACTTTTCACAAAGGTCATCACCAACCAAATCACTAAAACACTCGATGAAAACCAGCCACGTGAACGGGCTGGCTTTAGAAGAAGCTACTCGACCATGGACCACCTGCACTCGATAAATCAGCTGAAAGAAAAAGCAGCTGAGTATAAACTACCACTCGCCGTAACATTTATCGACTTCAAAAAGGCGTTCGACTCAGTAGAAATCCCTAAGATCATGGAGGCCATTAGTCAACAAGGTGTAGATTCAGTATATGTTGAAGTGTTGAAACATATATACAATCACGGTAGCTCCTTTATCAGGCTACATAGAAAGATTAATGGACCTTAATGGTACTTGTACAAGAGAGAAGTTAAAAAGTAAAGTTATTTTCCTTGAATGATTTAGAAAAATATTTTTGAGGCCAGTCATACAAAAAAATAAACAAATGGGTTATACTTTCTATTCCCCTCTGCCCTCATTTAATTTTTCTTCCCATCACACATTTAAAATCGTCCAAAATCTATTTGAGCGAATGCTTTTATACATGGAAAGTCTTATTGTTTTAATTTCATGACAAGCATGAAATTTTTATTGATGCCTTCCATGCATAAAAATATTAGCTTAAGTAGATTTTAAAAACTTTAAGTGGGTGATGGGAAGAAAAAGTAAATGTGGGATTTATATAAGCTAATTCTTTTACGCACTGAATTAATTTTTATCTTAATTTGAAAAAAACATGAAATTTCTATTTACATCCCCCATACATGAATACAACTCCAGTAGATTTTGGAAGCTCTAAGCAGGTGATAGGAAGGAAATGTAAATAAGGGCAAAGGGGAATATAAAGTATATCCTTTACAAAAGGGATTGTTTTTGTGTATGTCCGACCTCAAGAATTTAAAAAAAAAATCATTCAAGGGGTATAGCTTTTTTCTTTGGTGTGGGCCCACACTCTAGTATGAGTACTAAATTCATTTAAGGTTTTAGAAGTGGGTATGTAGGCCTGCCCAGCATTGCGCGCTGGTCACTGGAGTATGTGCTGGTCCAAACGGTGATTTGATTTCATAAAATCTCTATAAAATATTATTTGCTTTTCAGTTTTTTAGATTTTTGGTATCCCAGCTAGTTTAACTATATTTAAATGTAGGATAGTTGCAACAATCATCAGTCAAGATTTAGAAGATATTTTGTATGTACTTTGTGATTACTGAAACAAATGCAAATTTAACAGTTTGGAAACCTGCATTCATGTGTTTGTTAACATTTACATAAGATTTGTGCAAAAAAATGTGCATCAAAAATAAAAATGTGTATAAATACTGTTCATGTCTTGCAACTTTCAAACATCTGTAGTTTATTGTACGTGGCTCTCACATCAAGCAAGTTTGGCCACCCCCTGGCGTATGCCATATAAATCAGGTCAAAAGTGAAATCCTGCAATTATTATCATAAAACAAGAGTTCTAATGGTTATTAGTTTGATATTTTCACAGAATGGCCTTAGATCTGTTTCAAATCAGATTTTGTGCACTTAGTAACTTTGAAAGCCTGTAACTTGTATGTCTGTTTATGTATGACTGAAAATTGATGTGACAACCCAACAGCAGAATTCAAACTAATTATTGTTCAGCAGTCCAAGTTGCTTGCGGTGGTTGGGCTAAATTTTTGCTCCGCAAAGTCCCCTTCAAAGTGATGAAGATTGAAGAGATATTTGTATACACACAAATTGTCATTATTAACATTGTTTACAATTAAAGTTATGAAAATAAAAAGTTTGAGACAAAAAGCTCATGCATCTGGGTAAATGTTTTTATAAACATTTATATTAAATTTTCTTCCCTTGAAATATTGGTGTATTCTAGTTTGGTGTTGATCATAAACTCAAATTACTCTTTCCTGAACACTGTTAACCCGAGTATTAAATTCCCAAATAGATGTATGGCAGAGGATCAAAATCCTGAAGAACTAAGGTAGACAACTTGTGTTACTGAATGTTTCTTTTTTAAATACTGTATTAGATTAGAAAATCACCAGGTAATTTTAAACTCTGAAGATTTTACCTGTTTGCTTGGATTTTGTTTATTTTCTAAAATTGGTTCTATGAGCTGGGTATAGATTTAGTATTTATATTGATGAATATATTATATAAAAAAAAACATTTCAGTCACTTCACATGCAGATCATCAAAGAATTGAATCTATACAAAAAATGTCTTATAATTCATTTTCATTAAACAGCTTTTTAGTTTTATTTGCTAAAATATACTTCTACATTTATGTTTCAGTAAAAAAAATGAATCTATTATGTATTTGGTACTTATGATAAAATAAGCTTCTCATTTGTAAACATTTCTGTCAATTCACACGAATAAAAAGTTATCAAAGAATCAAATTGATTTTTTGAAAGTATTCTTGAATATCTAAAATGTTTATTACATGAAAAAAGGATTAAATAAAGAAAATCTATTCAATTCTTTGATAACGATAAAAAGTGTTCACATGAATTGAATTAAATGTTGTTTTTGTATAATGAATCCATTATTGTAAATACTGCATCTACAACCCTCATCAGGATAATTTTAGAAAAAGTAAAACCAAGCAAATGGAAAGAATCTTCAGAGTTGAAAATCAGGTGGTGATTCGAAAAAAAATTGATACTGTATAAAAGGGAAGGAGGTGTGATTGGCGTAATGATAATGACGGTGACAATGGAATCCGCAACCTGAGTTCAAACCTTGTTAGGGCTATTCACTTCACACTAATGCCTTTCCCAGAGGTATTAGTGTCTCTGGGAAAGGCATGGATAGAATAGCTGGGCATATTAGGCTCTCTAGCCTTTGGAAGGCAACCAGTCTCAAAGAACAACTCAAAATTCCAAATCATAGAATGGAGCATTCTTAAGGCGGTTTGATGTCCTCCTGGCTGATGCCAGACATATCGCTCTCTGCTTTCCTTTGGACTACATCAGCAAGGGTGAGAGGGGCATTCTTACAACTGAGCATCCCAAGATCTCCATAGTGACACAAGTCATTTACCTTTTGTTTTTTGATATTCAACCTTTTGCCTTTCAACCATTTGGTCATATAGGCTATCGTGAATTCAACATTTGGGTTTACAGCATTTGGGCTAGTGTAATTTGATATTTATAAACCAGATCCATTTTGGTCACCTACATGTTTGTTGTTAACTATAGTTGCAACTGTGGCTGTATGTTATATCCTTACTGTCAGCTATTATGTTTTAAGAGTTGTTACGCTTGAGTGGTATAAGTTAATTAGCCAATTCATGTTTGTATTTTTTGATGTTTTCTCAATATGTTTCATCTTTTACATACAAATGCTTGTTAGTAGTACACCAAGCTATTATTCTCTGTACAGGTTGAAGTTGTCACTGATTCTTGATACTTAGTCACAATAATATGGTTGTCAATGGCTGACTTGCAAATCTCATATCATTGCATATTCTTTGTATGGTGCACAATACACAGTGTTATTATGGTTATTCAACATAGATGTATTTTGTTTGGTTAGATATATAATTGCTGGTAGGAGTTCTATCCTTGATACCAAATTACTTGAAATCATTTCAAAATGTTTACCTTTGGAAAGGAAAACTGGTTTCAAAGAATGTCCCTTACCAAGTGTTCAGTTTCATATTTGGAAAACTTTTATTTTCAAAATATGTTTTGTTATTTTCAGTCAATTGAATATTTTGTTTTGATATAAAGTATGGAGAAGCAATTTTTGGTATTTGAAAAATATATAAAATATTGCTATTGGGTTGAAACAGTTCATATCAAATCTATAATTTAATTATATAAAATGCATCAGTAAATGCTAAAATTGAAAACCTGTTCTTATTGTATATGAAGTCAATGCTATGAGTTTTGTTAAATTCTGCTGTATAAGATGTAAGACAAATTGTGTATTTGTTGGGTTTTCTTCCATAGCAAAGTGATTTTTTTTTCTTCTATTTGAACATTCAAAAGAAAAATGCTGAATAATTCTGTATATGTAACATTTACTATAAACTCTTGATTTTCTGAAAATATTTTAGATAAAAGTTTAATATTAAGCAAGAGTTAATGACTTGGAGAACATTTTAGTGTGAAAAAAGTATGTACAAGCATACATCATAAAAACCATATCTACACCACATCTAGGGCCTTACAAATTTGCAGTGGTACAATAAACATAATTCTTTTTAAAATCATTTACATTTGTTGATAGCACTACATATTCTGGTAATCTATTCCATAATTTTACCACTGTTTTGCTAAAGAATTTTCTGATATCTAATTTACTTCTATTCACTTTTACTATATATGCGTGGTCTCTCAGCCCTTTATACTCTTTTCCAGTAGAAAATACATTAGGGTCTACTGATTCTAAACCATGCATAATCTTAAACATTTTTATGAAGTCTTGCTGATCCCTCTTTATTTCTTATGAAAACCCTAATTCCTTTAACCTATCCCCATAATTCATATTTTTTAATTCTGGTACTGACTTACTTGCTCATCTCTGGAATTTTTCTAAAAGATTTTTCATCTCTCTCCTAGTACAGTGATCAGGCATGTACACAGTATTCAAGGTGTGGATGGGCATAACACTTATATAATACAAGGAACAAGTTCATGTCTATATATAAAAACGTATGCTTAATCAGTCTTAGTACTCTATTTTTGCCTTAGCAGCAGCACTAGCAATATACTTGGTAAATGACTGTTTATCAGTTAATATGATGCCAATATCCTTTTCATCATTTACAATATCTAGTATACTTCCATTTATACAGTAATCACAACGTGAATTTCTATTTCTTACACCTTCATTAAAAGTTAAAAAAACCATTCTTTTGATCATAACATTAATTTATCTTTGTCAATGGGTGATGAGATTTCATGGTACAATTAAGTATCATATGCAAAAATTACATTTTATAGATATCATATGTTCATTAATAAAGAATAAAAACTGGTCCAAGCATTGACCCCTGTGGCACATCACTATTTACACACTTTTAGTCAGATTTAGAACCATTCATATAGACTTTCTGTGTATGGAACTTGTCCTGTTTGTATATATAGATAAAATCAAGGAAATGGAAATTGGAAAGGATTGGAAAGAGAATGAGAAGATGCAAGCATTGAGTGAGAGAAGAGCAGAGGTATGAGGAAATGGATGATATAAGTTGTCAACACTCATGAGATTTCCACGTATCCAGCTAGTTTATTATTTTTTTATGGGCAAATAGATTATGTAACTCTAAAATTCACTCAATCATTGATTATACTAATGTATAAATGAAATCGATGAGTGAGGTGAATTTTAACTGGCAATTATCTTGCAGGTGACTATATATGAATTCGTTGTAGAAATAAACTTTTATATTAAACCTTCAAAATTTTGTTAAAATTATTTCTAGTATTTGAATAAATTTTAAATTAAATATTTTACAGCACCATTGGAGGTAGCTATAAGCTTTTCAAGGGAAGTAACTCTTCAAATTGCGACGAGATTGGTCTCCCTTAAAATCGATCATATCGGTTATAATTTTAAAACACGTTATATATCTATATTCACTAATAGACACCTAATCATAGTCTAATGCCTAGTAAGCTGGTACAGCAGATCATTAGGAATGAGTTCAATCATAACTGGATGCCCCATATTATTGGTGTTGTGCTGAAACTAAGATTAGTAAATAATATTCAATCTCTCCTGATGATCAAATGAAAATGTATCAAGTATTTATTTATTTATTTTTGTTGGTTTGTTCATTGGTTTAAAAAAAAGAAATTGCCTCTTATAGAGATGTCATGGGGAGGTAGATATTATGGCCTCATTACTTTCGTCTCCGAGCAATCTACCACAATCTACTTCCAGCTTGCCTGTCCTGTTGAAGGGACATAGGCCTCCCTTCCCCAAGTACGGACACATAGGGGTGGAGGGTTATAAATTTTTACCTGTCTTTTTTACCAGGTCACCACCTATTGGAAGGACGGATGTGATGAATACATGCCTTTCCCAAAGGCATTAGAGCAAAATGATAACCAACTGCCCCAGTTTGAACTTGGCTCACTGATTCTATTCTTCATGCCTTTAACTGCTCAGCCATCTAAAACCCCATTCTCAGATAATCAGACCTTAATAATTTGAGTAAATCACAGTAGGAAATGTTGAAGTCAGTTCTTACCATGATTTTTTTTCATCTTCAGAAACTGAAATAAACTGCAAGTGAATGCCAAATATTTCAAACTTTGTATCTTGCTTGTAGTTGGTTTGGTTTGGTGCAGATGGGAATAGAACTGATGCTAAAATGGAATGGTCTTATTTTTTTATCAGCAAAACTTGAAAGGTTTCGTTCATTCCAGATTTGGTTATCTATTCAAGCGAGTAATGGAAGTTTTATTGATTGATTTTATTCATAAAAGTACCTATTCATCTTTATAAAACACTGACTGCTCAATCATAAACCTTTAACAAGTTTTAGACTTTATTTTGAAAGTTTACAGTTATATATTAATACACAAAGTGCTATCATCATCATCTCAGTCTTCTAACGTCTGTTGTTGGATATAGACCTGCCCCAGGATTTGCCACTCCTCTCTATTATTGGCATTGCAGAGCCAATACTTTCTGCATTTGTGTAGTTTATCTCTCCATCTTGTATTCTGCTGGCCTCAGTTACAAATGTAATCTCTGGCAATCCATGTTCTGAGTCGTGATGTCTATCAGTTGTTTGCCATTCGTCAACAGTGCTCTTCAGATCTACTCGCTTTAGCAGTAGATATACTCAAATTTGAATGATACAGAAAACATTCTATATATTAATAATGATATGAGCATAAGGATATGTAAGTGGATGATATAGTATAGCTGATGCAGATGCCACTATGCATATGACATGCAACATGGATGTCTCCGAATGTATAGCTGCATTTTTTGGCTATGTCTTGATCTCATTTAGGATGATGATTAGAGTCTCTAACAAAAACTACAGGGAAGAAGATGGAGATGAACAATGCCAAAAATGTATTTCAAAGCTGATCATAGATTTGTAGAAGGAAAAGTGAATTCATGCAGAAAGAAAAGTCCTCTCCGTCTTTTACAGAGGAGTATACATGACAAAGTCCAGCTGTCTGTAGGAAAAAAGTATTCACTTTATTTTGATTGAAACTTCAACATCAACAATGCTGGAACAAGTTTGCAGATAAGATAAAGTATGAATTCTTATTTAATCAAAATGAGTAATTTTCTTGGAAGTCAAAAGTCAATTGTTTTCTAGCCCTGGTAGTAATTGTATAATTCTTCAAGTCTTATTGGTCAAACATAGTTGGCTTTTCCTATTCCATCTTTCTCAACCTCAGTATTCTGGTCAACCAAAACTCAGCTGAGTTTTTCAGAGCTCCCTTGTTCCTGCTTTTCTCTTTTGTCATCATTATGAGTCTCCTAATGTCTGTTGTTAGACATAGACCTTCTCCAGAATTTGCCACATTTCTCTGTCATGGGCATTGCGGTGCCTGTACTTCCTGAATTTGTCTAGATCGTCACTTTATTTAATACTCTACCGGCTTCTGTTACACATGTAATCTCTGGGGATCCATGTCGTGAGTCGTGATATCCATCGGTTGTCTGCCATTCTTGTGACAAGGCCAGCCCATAGCCATTTGAGTTTTCTAATGGATTCTTTGATTTCTTGGACTTCTGTTTATTCCCGGATGTATTGTGCTGTCTTGTAATCTCTCAATGTGAGGTTGAGCATGATTCTTTCATGTGCACATCACATGCTTCTAGATTTGCAGGTCAGTCTCTTGGTTAGGTTCCATGTTTCAGCTACATAGATGACTATCAAGAGAGTCATCTATTCATATCCTTCTCAGTACATAATTAATTTACTATAATGAACAATTTGAGTTTTTTTGTGTTTGATTCTCTGTCCATAACAACAGGCTCTTCCATTTAAAAGTAACAGTTTCACTAATAAAAGTATCTTCAAACCACAATTTGAGACAATGGACTCTTCCACTTGAATGAGTTCAGTCAGTTTTAAATAAAATCTTAGAAATTGATTTAATGTAATCACTCATTTACACTATTAACAGCTTTGGAGTTGCGAACTATCAAGTAAGTGTAAGTAAGTGAATGTGAATAAACCACTCAAACTCCACAGAAACACAGGTAGATATTTTTACCAAATGCATTATGGGCTCCAGTGTTTATCTGTTGATCGATAGATATAGATTCTTTTTAAAAACATATCTGTGAATTTTTCTACAAGCTGATTTAAGAAAAAAAAAATTAGTTATTATATCAAATGGTGGATAGATATTTTTTATCAGTAAAATTGTTACCTTTTAGTGGAAGAGTCCATTGTTACCAGAAAGAGAAAAAAAAAACAAGTCACAATGTTCATTATGGGAGTATATAATAATCATGTATCAGTCTATTCTTCTGACAGTGAATGATTTTGTCATAATTATTGAAGAATGGAAAAAATATGAAAAATTGCTATTATTGTTGTTATAAGGATTCTAGTCTTATATTATTTAATTACTGGTATATCTTGACTAGTTTTGTTGATTTGTTTCAAAATTTTCTGTACTGTTCAAAACTCTTGTTATAATTTGATGTGTTGGTTTTCAATTTATACTTAGTTACATCGATTTGTAAAGCAAAACCTTAATCATACTTTATCAAAGCTGCACTATTCAAGATATTGCTGTATATCTTATGTGATGTACATACAATTTTAGATAATGGAGAGGTTGTCCTGCTAAAAACTATTGAAAAAAAGGATAGTTCCTTTTATAGAGAACTCTTCCTTGTTAGCCACATTTCAGAGAGTTGATTGACAAGAAAGAGCTTTCATGATGGGTGACTTCCATACCCCCTTAGTTTTCCATATAAAATAAAAGGAAAAAAATGCTTATTTGGACTTGATGTAATTTGAAATTTTCTATCCCTCAAGAACAACTGTTTATGGTCTACTGCTCAAATAATCAATTACTAATTGCCAGGCCCATTGAAATTGCATGGGTGTTGATAATTCAGATATCATTATTATCCTTGTTTATATATTTCTGCAATTAAAGTATATAATATATGAAAGTAATTCATCATCAATGGATATTATATATATATATGTATGTATATATGAACTGAAATAACATGCAAAAGAAAATGAAACTAATATACCTGTTATTATGATTATTGATTACTTTTGCTTACTGCCTACTCCTATGCTAAATCTACTACTATAACTTAATTTTGGGCATCAGATTTGTGAGGGAGTAATGAAGAATTGGTGATTGTAGTGAAGGTTGGGTCCATATTGCCCCCATTCAAGCATAAGCACCCTTATTTGTTACATTGTAAGGGTGGGTAGGGAGTTAGAAAAGAAATGACAAAAGATGAGAATTCAAATTTTATTGTTATAAGATACTATGCTTTAGTTCCTGTGGTCTGCAATTCAAGAAATTTTCATTCATGTGAAAGTAACATAGAAGAAATTAACAATGATCAGAAAGTGCAGTTGCTGTACATACAAACAAGCAGTATAGTGTAAAAGCTATCATTATTATTCATTTTCATACTACTACTTACCTTCATCCTAATTTTTCTGTTGTTTTTTAACACGACTTTACTTAGACCATCACCTAAGGCAGTGAGTAAACATTGCGGATCGGATGTATGAAATGAGCTTTCAGTGAGACTCAAACTAATCTACTTCTATGCTAGAGAGAAGCAAAGTTAACACCCTGTTGCTCTTACCAACTAAGCCACAAAAGCTAGTTGGCTAGCAGAGGTTCAAATCAAACCTTTGATCCTGATCTCTTGCACCATGTGGTCGTATTAAAATTAATAAATGATTCACAATACTTCATCTGAATAAATAAATAAAATTATCATAAATATAATTTATCATCTTTGCTATCTATATCAAATCAAAAACACCATTGTTAAATTGTCTATGACTTATAAATAATAGTTTCATGCTTGACCTTATGGTTGGGGAAACGAATAGTGTGATGAATGTTGGTGAGACGCGGGATTTAGGATTCTCGTGGTTTGGTATATAGCCCATGTGCAGCCCCGTAGGTGTGTTGGAGGATGGAGATGTTAGGAAGAGAATGCTAGCCAAGTATGAACTTGGACGAGCATTGAAATAAAGTGAAAAGAACACATACAAATATTTTGGCCAGACAAATAGGATGTACATTTAATACAAGAATGAAGATGAAGTACATATAATGATAACATAAATCCGATCAATTATGTAAAGTAATGAGAAGAGGAGAGATAGCGAAAGGTGGGAACTTTCTTGTTGTTGATAGCACTGGTGATGTCGGTGTTGAAGCAGAGCTGTGTGAACTACTATATGGCTTGGATCGCTCCAAGGTAATACATGGAATCTGGGTCCAGTGTGCAAGCCATACTGCCAAGTTGTGTGCGTTAACTTGGGGGCTATTCTTTGACGCTGATGGACTCTTGACGGACAGACCGTGAAAGACAGAACATGGAATTTTATCCATGTGTGTTTCCCGAAGTAAAGAAATTTAGGAAAGATTATCGTGACTATCGGATAGTAAAATAACCTTACCATTTCATTCATGAGAGTGAGAGGTGATACGCATTTGGAGCACATGGTGAAGACACGGTGGTGTAGCTGCGTGTATGTGTGATGCCTTGACATCAGTGTGGCGAAATGGGCAAAGTTAATACAGAGATAGGTCATGGTGGAAAAATGGTCAAGATTTTTGGGAGAAGGGAAGAGAGAGAAAGAGTGACTAGCCACAAAGGCCAGAGCCAGAGGTATGACCAGCTAGGGGTCCTGGCACCAATGAGCATTGGACTATGTGTGCCCAGGGGCTTTATTGGGATCATCGGAGGAAGAATAGAATTCGATGAGTTATAATTTTCAATTGAGTTACTTTTCAGAGGCTTTGTGTTTTGATTGTGTTGCTGTGTTAATACAAAAAGAGGAAAATGCTGCAAACATAATTGATGTAGGCTCCTGCAACTGTTGATGGCTGTAAATACTACTGTGCGATTAAGGTTTGGTTTATGTGTGTTTCGAATTCTGTCAAACATGAATGACAAAATTTAATTAAGTGTTTAGCTGTGATATATGACTTTGAGCAAATTATTAGAAGATTTTTATGTTTGTCTGCAGTCATGTAAAAATATACATGTAATGTTGAATGATGATTAATGATCCTAAAAAAAACAAAGTCCCCCCACTTCCCATAAATATTGTGAGGATAGAAGTGGTTTATGGAGGAATCTTCCTCTGTGTTCATATGACTCTTTTTACTGTTTATCATATTAAGATTTAAATGTAGAGTTTTTCAACTTGGATGAGATTATTGAAAAGCAATCTAAATCAATTCTTGCAAACTTGTTCAAGTGTAATTGTTCAAAAATGGAAAAATAACTGTTTTATAATGATTATCTTGTCATATTTGCCATGGCAAGGTAGCATTGAAGGAATCTGGGTCATGGATGTTCTGATCATAAAAAGATGAAAAGCAATTTTCACTTGTTCATACTTGATTGCCAACACTGACTTTCCAAATTTTAATTACTGGGACAGGACTCAATTAACAATATTGAAATTAGAATGAGACTGCCAAAGAAATGCATGCTCTGAATCTAATTTGGACTGTTTTTATTCATTCTTATTATTTCATGCATTTGCCTGTTTACACCAAATGTCTGGTGGTCTTTAGTGTCGTCTCTCCTAGGATAGCTCATTTGCATACATTTTATATAAAACGCGGAATGATTAAATATAGTTCTAAGAAATATCAACAGTAAACCTGATTTATCTTAGTCGATTATCAACTGAGTTTTATCTACAATCTGTTGATACTTGGGTTATTAAAGAAAATATCATTCATTTACCTATAATACAAAGCTGACATACAAAGAAAACAGACATCACATATAAGCAGCAATTTTTGGTTATGTTTATGTTAGGATCATTATAGAGAGAATTTTCAAAAACTGTTACCAAAGCTTTCTTCAGTTTTTAAGCAAGTCTGATGGCTATCTATCATACGTACAGGTTGCACCAATGGTGCTAGAGGGTTGAAAATTTAAATTTTATTCCTGATGTCCAGAAAAAAGTTGCACCAATGGTGCTAGAGGGTTGAAAATTTAAATTTTATTCCTGATGTCCAGAAAAAAGTTTTTCTTTTTTTTTTTTTCTAAAATTCCCTCTCAAAATAGGTTTTTAGTGGATGAGGTTCAATTTTCAATGTAAGTGTATGTTGAATTGGTCCCTTAGTTTGTGTCAGGCAGTGTTTAGGCCTATTTTTTTGAAAATTTGGGACTTTTTAATCATCACTGCACAATGATAGGTGAGAGTAACTGTCATTTAATGATAGTATGCAACAGTGATTGGAAAGAACAAGCTTTGAACAAGACTCAGACTTGCCTATCTTAATGGGATATCTGCCTTACAAGGCAGCTGCCACAATGATAGGTTCCAGATGTTTTAGTATCATCAGATGCTTATTCCATTATTTCCAATCTGTGCTGGTTATTTAACAAGTGTAGAAAAACAATCTGGGATTTGTAATGGAAAGCCACAGAAATATGATGGAAGAAATACACAAAAATGAGAAATTCAACATAAAAATAGGGCTATTTACTAAGCTTTGTTTCATTTAGTCCAAGGCCACAGTAGTGTGGAGCACAGTGAAGAATGAAATTGCTACACCGGTGACTTGATGTATGAGACCAGCTTGCTAACCATAGCACAATGTTTAGCACCCTACCAATAAGATTATAGAATTTATTTATTCAACTTTAAATTCATGGACTACTTGTTACCGTTTGTGTTGACAGTGGAACTCCTCAATTAAAAGAATTGAAAATAATGAAAATCTTCAGTGAATTAAATGGGGAAAAAATCACCTAATGGTCAAAAGGAAGGTAATTTAAATCAGTAGTTATTTCTCTTGATAATGACATTGATTTGTTTTTATAATGAATTTAAGAATTGAACTTTCGATCTGTGATTATTTAATAAGTGAGTAAATTGCGCATTTATTGCACCTTTTATCAATAAGGATTATTAGTTACCAACGTTATCATTTTCTCTGTTGTTCACAAGGTGAATTGGCATATGTAGAATTAAGAGAATAGGTGTAAAGAATATATAACGATGGGGAAAATGAAAATGTTTTCATCCGTGAGTATACTAAAGAAAGCATAAGTTCAAGCATATTCCTGGTTTGAGATATTATGGCTGTACATTAAAAAGGAAATGAAGCTGAAAAAATCATAGGGAATACAATTTCTGATATAGTTTTAAAAGAGTAGAAGTTCCTTAACATACATAGAAGAGAAACAAAATAGAATGTCTTTGATCCACATTATTAAGAGGTCCCACTTTGCAATCAACCAGAGAAGAAATAAACAACTTCTATGATGACTTGAACTCCTTATTACAAGATACTTCAATGTCATCATCGGAGATTTCAACGCACAAGTTGAACAAGGAAACGAATGCTGTGTCAGAGAATTCGGATTCAAAAGACGGAATAAGAGAGAAGATCTGGTAAATTTTGCAACTGCAAACAACTTCAAAATCATAAATACATTCTTCAAAAAGAAACCCAATAGAGAATGGCCTTGGAAGTGCCAAAACCATGCAACAAAAAAACGAAATAGACTACATCCTGACGGACAAAAGCGACACCATTGAAGACATTCAAATTCTAAACCAAGTAAATGTAGGAAGCGACCATAGAATGGTAAGATGTAAGATGCAAATAAACAACAATAAAGAATGTAGGAAAATATTCCACACCTGACCCCAACCACTAAATGTACCAAATGAACTCACCCAACCCTACAAGCTAGAATTGAAAAACGGATTTGATATCCTTACCTATGAAAACGACACAAACGTCAATGAAGTCCACAGCAAAATAACAACCTCTCTATTAGAAGCTGCCAATATGTTTAAACCAAGAAATATAGAGACCATTAGCAAAATCTCAGATGAAACCAAGAAACTTATTGAAAAGTGCGGGAACCTCTAACCAACAACAACCACAGGGGAAAAAATAGAAGAAACCAAACTAAACAAAACAATAAAGAAGAAACTAAGAGAAGACAAAAGAAGGTGTACGGCAGTCATCATCGAGACTAATCTCGAAAAATGTTGAGGATTTAAAGCAATAAACAAAGCTCTCAGTATAGGACAGAAACAAATAATTAGCATACTCAAAGTAAACGGAGACATAACAGCAGACAGAGACAGAATTGTTGAACGCACCCAAGAATTCTACCTGGAACTCTACTCTTTAAAACGCGGACATTATAACAATGACTAGAATACAGAAGATGCCGATAATCAGTTTGAAGACTTCCCCGAAGTTACACCATGGGAAGTAAAGCGAGCTATCAAACAAACCAAAAAAGGAAAAGCCTCTGAACCAGATAACATCACCATCAATCTACTCAAAAAAAGCTGGTTAGAGCGTCAACAAAAAGCTAGCCATTCTATTCAACTTGTGTCTAAAACAGAGTAAAGTCCTGAAAGACTGGAACACTGCAAACATAATGCTTCCACATAAAAAAAAGGAAACCCAAAAGACCTCAACAACTACAGACCTATAAGCCTACTCAACTGCACACATAAACTTTTGACAAAAATCATCACTAACTGGATTACTAAAGCACTAGATGAAAATCAACCACGAGAACAGGCTGGATTTAGAAGATGTTACTCGTCCATGGACCATCTTCATTCAATAAATCAGCTGAAAGAAAAAGCAGCAGAATACAAAATGCCACTCGCTGCAGTATGTATAGATTTCAAGAAGGCATTTGACTCTGTAGAAATTCCCATGGTCATGAAGGCCATCATCCTACAAGGTGTTGACCCTGTATATGTCCAAAAACTTATATACAAGCACAGCAACTCATTCATCAGGCTACATAAGGACTCTGAACCGTTTTAGCTCCACACAGGAGTGAGGCAAGATGATACCAGCTCACCCAAACTCTTTACAACCTGCCTCGCAATGATCTTCCGAAACCTGGACTGAGAAAATAAAGGAGTCAAAACAGATGGCAAATATCTGAGCAACCTCAGATTTGCAGACGACATTGTCCTTTTCGCGGAGAACTTACTCGACCTCCAACTAAAGCTGGATGAACTAAACGAAGAAAGCAAAAGTCGGCCTACACATGAACTTCAGTAAAATGAAAATCATGTGCAACAATCATTTTGAGAATAAGAGCATAACTGTCAAGATCGAAGATGCAAAACTCGGCAAGGTTGACCACTACATCTACCTAAGACAAAGAATCTCCATGAGATCCTCAAAAGAGGAGGAAATCAAATGAAGACTTACTCTAGGATGGCAAACCTTTGGCAGAGCAAGCTCACCTTCAAAAACCAGACGATACCAATAATCGTAAAAAAAAGAGTATACAACCAATGCATTCTCCTGATAGTCACATCATAAGAGAATCATGGAGAGATCACAAGACAGCACAGTATATCAGGAACAAAACAGGAGTCCGAAACATCATAGAAACTATTAAAAACTCAGATGGCAATGGGCAGGCCATGTTGTAAGAATGAAAGATAACGAGGGACATCATAACTCACAACATGCAAAACCGAGGCTGACAGAAAACGAGATGGAGAGGTGAACAAGACAAATTCAGAAAATACTAGCTCCTGCAACGCCCAAGCTAGAGAAATGTGGCGAATCCTGGAGAAGGTCTATGTCCAACAACGGACGTTAAAAGACTGATGATTAAGAGGTCTGGTTAGTCACCTGATAGGAACTGTCATATGTCCAACATCTTTTGGGCAGTATGCTGTGTTGGGGGTGAACAATTGAAAATAGGGTGATCAATGAATAATTCACTTCTCTTGCCTTTTGTTGGGAAGTAATCACTAAAAAGTCTGAATTTTCAAAAAACAAGAGTTAATGTTGTACACCAATTGAAGGATCAATTTGATATAAACCTAAATTGCAAATTAAACTTTCACTAAAAACTTATGATGCGGAATTTAAAAAAAACATGTTTTTTTCTATACATAATAAGGGGTAAATGTCTAAAATTTCAGTTCCATAGTTCTATTGATGCATCCTGTATGTCCTGTATTCAACCAGAATCACTTTAAAAATAGATAAACCTATGTCGACAGTTTTGATAGGTGGTTTCTTATATATGGAAATATTTGGATCTGCAGTTGCTCATAGTTAAACTACATTTGTGTTTCTGGAATAAATCTTTTTGCATACTGATGGGTAAGGCAATACGATTTTTACAAATTCAAATATTCTTAAGACTTGCAAATTTTATTAAAATAGTATAAAATTATAAAAGTTCTTGATTCCTTCAAAAGTAAACAATAGTCTAAAGAAGAAACACATAATGTGAAAATTATATTTATACATGTGCATATATACACACACACACACACATATATATATATATATATATATATATATATATATATATATAAAGAAGTCTGGTTCTTTCATAAAAATCAACGTTAATGCAAGCATATATGACTTTTTATCTTGTGTGTATAAAGTTACACAGCTCTATTGTGATTTACACAAAGCCTCTGCTATTATTATGATTACAGAATAATGGCGTAAAAAATGTACGGTCTGCTAGACCTACTGACTACTTCTTAAATAATGGGATTTTTTTATGTGTGTGTACAAATTAACTGAAGGTGTTTTGCTGAATTTATGAAGAAAAAAGGAAAAAATTGCCTTCTCTCTGTTTCCCTGTCTGACTTTACTGATTCTCTATTTTCATGTTGAAATACTGACCTTGTGATGATGTGGTATCTTAACAAATATTTTTGTCTTTGATAGAATTGAATTCACTTCCAGTATCTGAGTTGACTACAGACAACTGTGCATTGTCAGTATGCCTATTTAATTTTCAATTAATTCACAAAGGGTTTTGTTTCTTTGCCTCTTGTCTATCGTTGCAAGTTCCTTTCAAGTTCTACTCTCTGCACAATCTCTCTGAACTGTGAGTTGGGTGATTTCCCTTTTTCTTATTCATTTCTTTGATAAATTCATTGTAAGTTGTTGGATCAGATGCTTTCATCTTATGTTTGTTAACATTCAATATATCATTAACCTAAGACCTTCCACTGTTGATTGAAACAAAGAGAGTTAAATCTGAAACTCTGCCCCAATGATATATAGTTTTGAAATAAGTTTGAAAGGATGTGAAAAAAATAGTCAAGATTCATTATATCATCTTTCATTCTGAGAAATTATGCTGACTCATTTGTGTTAACATCTCTGATACTGGTTAAAGACCAAAAGTAGTCATTATTATGAATGAAACTCTCCATTTGGGTGAGATAGCTCTTTTGCTATCTGTTTATTCCTGCAATCTAATGCAATTCCTTTGTGTTGAACACAACAATGATATTAGTTTGTTACTATTCATTGAAAACACGTGTGGAAATATTTTATAGTAATCTGCTAGTTGTTTTCATAAAAAAAAACTGCCAATCATAAAAACCCAGTTTTGATGGTGATAAGTTCTATGAACATTGGAAAACAGATGTATGGCACTTGATGACCAAACTTGACTGAAAGAAGAACTGCTATAGTATTGACTCTCTCACTTCATGGAAATCCCAAGGAGGTAGCTATGGATATTAATGCTGATTATTTGAATACTGATGATGGAGTTGACGATTTGATTGAAGAATTGGACAAACCTTTTATGAGGAATAGAATAGACAGGTCTTATGCTACTTACATTGAATTTGATAAATTCCACAGAGACAATAGTATGAATATCTTAGATCATATTTGAGCAAAATTACAATCAGCACAAAAAATATGTGATAGTACTGTTGTAAGTAGTATTAGCATTCAAGCTGGTAGATAATGCTAGTTCAACTCAATATGATTACCACTTGGTTCTGACAGTATGCAATGATTTAAAATTTAACACCATGAAATCGTCCTTAAATCAATTTTTGCTGACAAAAGCATTAATTGTAAAAGACGAAATGTCATTCAATTCTAAAGAAGAGTCTGCCTTTGTAACTTGCAATAGCGCTGATGGCTTCCAATACCAAAGGAGATGGTTCCAAGTATTGGAAGCATATAATGCAGCTGTGATAGATACTGCATGCTCTAAAATTGTGTGTGTTTTCAACTGGCTCTTGAGTTTTGTTCAGTCCTTATCTCCTACAGAAGAGCAGAAAACAAATTTTGATGAAAGTCACTTATCATTTGAATTTGGGGATAGCATCACTCTTTATTCTTATCAAAATGTTAGGTTTTCAGCCAGAATTTGCTCTGCAAATTGTTTTATTGAAACAGAAGTGATTGACTGTGATATTCCACTATTACTGGGCAAAATATCTGAAAAAGGCCAAAACGATGTTGGATTTTAGTAATTAATATGCATTTCATATCAACAGATAATTATCTTATTAATATTAGAGATAGAAGTACTAGTTTTTTTGGATCAGAATGATTGTAGTATTGAAGACATTCTGATCATTGATAGTAAATTCTTTTGATAAGAACGATCTGGTTTTAAAACTACACAAATAATTTGGGCATGCATCCTTAAACAGATCATTAGCTTTGATACAAAGGGCTGGCACATTTATTCTTGATATTGAATTTCTCAAGGAATGTATACTTGGATTGTGTCATAAATTTAGAAAGCCAAAGGCGAGGCCCATTAATGTTTTTTCTCTTGCAAGTTCTTTTAATAGATTGACATGAATTAGGATCTAATTTGTATTATTTTCATCATCATTTGTTTAGCAGGTTGAGTGAAGCTGCTATTATAGAGAAGAAAAAGATCCTCAAATCATAGTGGAAAAAATTATGGAGATATGGTCTGGAGTAAATAGAGCCCCAAAAGTGGGTGTTCATACTGATACTAGTGATGAATTCCATTTTCTGATTTTTTGTTGTATGGCCGATAATTTAAACATGTCTGACAAAATCACTGCTGCATATAGTCCTCCATAGAATAGTGTTGTTGAATGACACAATGCTACAGCTACTAAGACTTTACATAAAATAAAATACAAATTTGTCATGGGAGACAGCTATTTGTTTGGCTTTAAGTACTAAAAATCACCTGTTAAATGTGCATAGATATAGTGCATACCAGATTGTATTTGGTAGAAATCCAAATCTCTCATCTGTTTAGGTAAACAAACCTCCTGCTTTTGATGGAGAGACAATTAGTCAAATGATAGGCAAACATCTACATGAGGCTTGCAAAGCATTCATTACCTCAGAATCATCTGAAATGATAAGAAAAGCCTTGCATATACAAATTAAGCCTTCTGGAGAGAAATTAGTGACTGGTGACAAAGTGTATTTCCTTGGAAAATGGCATGGGCCTGGTTGGGTCATTAGGCAAGATAATATGGTGGTCTTTATAACATATGGAGGATCTTATTTAAGAGTGCATGAAAGGAGGATATTGGAAGAACTAGATCATGCTAATCAGGTACATAAAAGTAAACCATCTAAAACACATGAGGACAAAACTGAAGCTCTTTCTAGTTAATCAGGATAGTGATGGAAATGAAGATATATCAAGTACCAGTACCATAAGGTGGTGAGGAAGAGAAAGACAGACAAAGTGATTGAGCTGGGAGTTTACAGTACTGCTGGTGATGTGAAACACTGATTGAGTGACTGTGGCAGAGTGTCTCTGATGAGCAATGCATTGGTCAGCTTCAAGATTCTTGGTGAGTAAGGTGTAAAAGAAACAAGAATTTTCAGTAGGGGTGGTAAAGCTTTTATTGATAAGAATTGGAATAGAATATACCCAACTGGTAGGAATAAAAAGAAAACAAATATCTATTGGTATGAGCACTCTTGAAGATTAAGAGAAAATTGATTCCAAGTCTGATAATGTAGCAGACAAGCACTCATATGGTGATGTGGCTGAAAGTAATACAGGAGTTACTGATGAAATTCCTATTTATAAAGTTGATTTTGATGATGCAATAGAGTTGGAATTTGAAAATTGGAGGAATCATGAAGTATATAGTGAAATAGAAGACTTGGGTCAAAAATGTATTTCCACCAGATTGATGCACACTAAGGAGGTAGGTGATAAAATTCGAAGAAAAGCCAGGCTTGTGGCGAAGGGGTCTGAAGAGGATAGTTTAGATGAAATACAGAAAACCTCTGAAACATTTGTTAAAAGTAGTCTCTCAAACTTACTTTATTTATTATAGCTCAAAAGCTCTTTTGAACAAATGTATTTATGGTCAAGCAGATGCATCTTTAAAATGGTATAAAAAGACGAAAAAGACATTTGTGAAGACGCTTGCTGGTTGTGTATCTAGGGTGGATAAGGCTATATTCTTCTGGCCTGATTCACAGGATTTGACAAGAATTTTAGATGTGCATATGGATGACTTTCTCTGAGCAGGGACAGGGTCCTTT
This sequence comes from Thysanoteuthis rhombus, assembly GCA_963457665.1. Lineage (NCBI taxonomy): Eukaryota > Metazoa > Mollusca > Cephalopoda > Oegopsida > Thysanoteuthidae > Thysanoteuthis > Thysanoteuthis major. The sequence goes on along the minus strand of OY735208.1, from coordinate 48,872,781 downwards.
CAAGAAAATGGTTATTTTCAGTCAGAGGAATATCCTTATGTTGGCAAAGAAGCTCGTAATTTCTTGAAAAAATTGTGGTTGTGTTTGTCACAGAAGGGTAATTCTATCATCTTAAGTCGGAAGGATTATACACGTCTGTTAAGACCAATCACTATAGGCAGGCATAGATTGAGATATTAATCTTTATCCTCCACTGAGAAATCTGTACTATGGTGAACAGATGGACAGATACTCTGTTTTGCGAAGTAATCTTGTCATGACATTACTTGATGTAAGTACTGTTGCATCTTGGATCATTAATAGTAAGTTGGGGACCTTGAAAGAGTAAATAAAATAGTATGGCCAGTTCAAGCTGAAGAGGTTGCGCGAAATTAATAGATTCTTGGAGAGCAAATCCAATTGGTGTTGTTTATGGATGCTTCTTTTAAGAACCTCTCAAATGGTGAAAGTAAGACACGTTTTGTCATATTTTTGATGCCGGGTGGGGGGGGGTGCAGATGGTAAGATCAAACTCATCACAAAAAAGAAAAAGAATGGTTAGAAGTACATTGGCTAATGAAACCCTGGCTCTGATTGAGGGAGTTGACTATGATATTTGTTTGGCTACCTTATATAATGAGTTGATGAATAATAGTATTAGTCAAAGAGGTATCCAAAGTATATCATATCAAGTGGTTTGTTGATAATAAGGATCTGGGTCACGCTGTCTATTAAAAAAGACAAGTTGCTGAGAATGGAAATTTATGCTCTGAAAGAAATGTTGGAAAGGTGTGAGATTGCTGTCATCAATTGAAGTCAGACAGCTAAACAGGTCACAAACAGTATGACTAAACATGGTGTATATACTTGCATATTATCACATCTCTAGAAGGATTTTTCATTTCCAATGTAATTTCACTAATTACTAAATATTATATCATAGCAACATTACTGGAATACATTAAAAAAAAAGTAACTTACTAATATACATAAAAAAAATTGTTTGTTATTAATATTATTAGTATACTTAAAAAAAGAAGGAATATATATGTAAGATGATGTAATTATCATAAATGGAATTCTTCGAATAGATGAGATAGCTCTTTATTTCACAAGTGAACGATTATCAGGATCTAAAGCAAAATCTATGGATATTAACATTTAGATTTTCTTTGGAGATTATGGATTAATGTATACCTCAACTATATTTCCCGTCATACTGTATTTTTTATTTTATTTTATTTTTTTTTTGACAAGTATTTCACTCAATATCAAGTTGTCACCCTCACACAGGAGAATTTGTTTTATTTACTTCTGGCTCCCACTGCATTTTTCAATTTGATGGGTAAAGCCAAACAGAGGGTTTTAGATATGAACCTAGCGGAATTAGGTTCAGAAAATGGTTTATCCAACTTATACACTGAGTTGTATGAAATGTTTTGTGTAAATTTGCTTGAAAGTACAGACAAAAATAATGATGCTGAAACAGGGATAAAAATGCTGAAGAAATAACATCAGAAAGAAAAGTTGAAACATCAAAGATGCAAAGACAAAATCAAAAATGGAAGAAAAAGGAATCTTGTCAGAAATGAACAGGTCAAGAAAGTTTAAACAATGATTTGGAAACTAAAATTGAAGGAAAAGTTACAGAGGGATATGATGAAACAATTTTCAAAAATCGGAGTAGAATATGCATGAAATCCAATATTGGAAAAACAAATATCCCCAAATTTTTCCTCAGAATGTGAAGTTGAAACTACAGATTTGAAACTTCATTAGATGGATGAACAAACTTGCAGCAGAAGAAACTTATTTAATGTGTGATTGCTGTGATGCAATGCAGCTATATATGCAACCGGCATGGTCATATTGCTCATCAGAGTGACAAGGAAATGAGGAATAGAGGTTATTTTAACTGTGGAAGCTTTGGGCATATCCAGTGAGACTGCCTTTTGATGGACACTAGGTTAGTTTGCAGTATGGGAAATACAGCCAGATTACAAAAAGGTATCTTGAACCACAGAAGTTTATTGATACATTGGAAGTTATAGCACTGCCAGAGGACCCCAGTGCACTAAAAGATCTGGAATCTGTTCTGGATTTTGATAAGGACTCTTATTATTCATTCAGGACTCCTATTATTATTTATTTGATATGTCAAGTAACAAAAGATAAAACATCATTCACAACAAAAAATGAAAAGTGGAATACAAGAGGAAGAAGGGTACTGGAAAAACTTTTATTGAGTTGGGTAATTGAGACATAGGAGATAAGAGCAGTATTGTGTGAGAGAGCAGGCATGATTTCAGAGTGATTCAGATATGCAGTTGCAATGGACATCCATGAATACTAGGAATTAATTGCTAGGCCCTCAGAGGAGTAACTCAACAATATATTAGCCTATCCAAATTCAAACCCAACTCCGAGTTACACTATTGTTTGAAAAAAAAAAAAAAAAAAAAAAAAAAAAAAAAAAAAGGAAGCAATAATATGAAGAGTGTCCGACTGAGTTGATGACTGTGCAGTTTGAGCTCAGGTACCAGATTCTGCCCCCAAAAGTTCTCATTTGATTAATTTTTCCTTCTCTCTTTCCTTTCCAAGTTTTGACTTAGTATCAGTTTGCTTGATACTTTTTTTTTTCTCTCTCTTTGATGCCCCCTATTTCCTTTGCCAATCCCTTTTCTGGTATTAAAATAAATTAGTCTCTTATCTCTCTAGATTTTATGGCTTGGCTATGTTCTAAATTTGATGTGGAAGCAGTATAAAGAGTTTTTATTATGTCAAATCTTAATTATGGAGGAAGACTAAATAAACTTGGTATGAGACCACATTCTTGGAGGGTGAAATGAAAAGAGACTTGATAGAGACTTTCAAAATGTTAAATATATTTAATAACTTTGGCAAAATTTTTTTTAGCCTCAATGACCGAAAAAGCAATTTGTAGACCAGGAAAACTGTCAAAACTTTTTTTTTTTTTCAGTAAAAGAGTCAAGTTACCAGAATATGATCAAAACAAAAATAGTATTGATAGTTTTAAAAACGGGCTTGATAAATTTTGCCATCATGGCATAAGTAATGAATTAAAGGGACAATTCCGGGAACTTTCAAATGGAATTTTCAGGAGGATATGAGTTGATTGAATTACTTCTCTAAAGTAGAATAATGTGAAAAATATATATTATTTGTGATGGCTATGGAGCCATTATATTCAACAAAAATAAATAAAAAATGTTGACTGCACATAGTCAGGAAATGGACAAGGGAATTCAACTCAATAAGCCAAAAAAAGTTACCATCCTCCACCCTGATCCATAGACCTGGAAATTTTGAGCATCTAAACAAGACTACAGAAAAATGGTAGAGAAAGTTATTGAGCACATACTAGTAAGTAGGATTATCAATGATGTAAATACTTTTTGTGTGTAACATTTTCGATAAATGCATAAATACTACGCTTTGATTCTAGGCAAAGGGCTTGGGAGTGACACTTTGATCATAGGCAGAGCACACATCTACTCTGATCCAAGTAGATGTATGGATCCATGTGTAAATAATGCTGTCATTTTTGACAGGTATTCTGTTAGTAACAAATATTTCCAATTATTCATTTTACTAAACTCAGTTGATGGGTTGTATTTATATTTCTCTTGAAACTTTTAGATATGCTCCTCTTTACTTTTAGCTTTAGTAATGGTCACCATAATCATTATTATTTTTTCAAGCTATAAGTTTATACATGACAAAGAACTAGTCTGGTTCATTGAATATTTGTGAGAATAAAAATAACTTTGTGAAAAAAGGTTTCCTAGCATTTTGTCTCATAAAATTCATGGGCCAAAAGTTTGTATTAATATCAGTTTTGGGTCTAACTATCAAGTTGCTGAATGTTGATTCTAGGAGCTATTTATGATTTAAATGTTTCCACATATATTGGTATTTTTTCTTTTAAACCATGAAAAGTTATAGATTAAAGTGCCCTTTTTATAAACTTATCCTCTACTTAACAATTTGCAGTTTGAAGAACACTTTATTGAATATAAGATTAGAATAATAAATTTTATGCTTATTGCTATCCCGAGGCCATAAAAGCATGGCTGACAGCAACACAATTGGCAATATGAGGAGAGAAACTGGAAAATGGTACTGCGGAATAGCCTACGCATTTGCACAGCTTGTTTCCAAATTTTTTACTGGGAAATCTTGAATTGACTAGAAAAAGACAGAGAAATGATAAAACAAAAATGAGAGAATGAATTTACATTTTACACTTGGAGAAAGTTAATTTTAATGAGTTTGTGTCAGATAATTAGTATTGGATGAGAGATAGCTTTTGGGTAAAAGACCCAAATTGGCACTGATAAAATTTGATGTTCTAACTCTTTTTTCTCTCATCATAAGACTCTCATGATTGTGGATAAGAAAGGTAAAAATTCACATAAGATGTGATTATTTAGCTTGTGATTAATTTTTATCCTTGGCAGAAAAAAAAGCTATGAACTATCATTTGCTGTGAACGTTGTTGTCATTGTCTCCTTTTTCTCAATTTGATAAATTTGATATTCCTTCATATATTTTGGTGTAATCTTGTGTGCGTGTGTGTGTGTGTGTGTATATATATATATATATATATATATAAAGAAAGCTTTGTTTACCATGTAACAGTTTCAGGGATTTTGAAATCAAAACGATCACATTGACATAGCACCCTAGCTTTGTTGATCAGAGACCAACTCCCTTTCAGCTGTGATTTTAAAATATAGCTTATGTTGTACATGCAGTCAGTTATTCTATGTAGGGTATTATTATAATGAATTGTACATGATTATTATATCATACTACACATCATTCAAATTTTTTGATACAGGACTTACATGTGCAGGTGACTCAAAATACCTATTTAAAAATGAGATCCATAAGTGTAACAACAGATGAGACTAATTGTTCGTGTCACTCCTACTGAGTGTATATTCATGTGAAGATTACAGCTATTGTGTTGGTGTAGTACCCCCTATACTTTTAGTTAGGAATTAAGTACGAAACTCTTCTCTTAACTAGATATCCAAAACATCACTTCCTCCGACGACCCATATAAAAGCCCTAGACACACATGGCCCATTGCTCACTAGCTCCAGCCAGGGCTAGAAGTGTACCCAGCTAGTTGTGCTGGAGCTAACAAAAATTGCCCATGTTATTCTTTTGGCCTTTGCGTGGCTTATAATTCAATCATAAGTAAACTTTCAAAAAATTCTAACCTCTATGAAGAAGACAGTGAATTTTTGTTTATGAGTTTAAAGTGCCAAAGTATATGAACATGTATGCATATGTGTTTGTATTCTGGTGCATATACATATAAAAAGACCATGTTTTGTATAGTATTTAAATCTCTGTTTATTAGAAACCTTTGGTTTAAATTTTTAGTGTATGTGTAACAATATGAAAGCTGATGGGAATTCTTTAATTGAATATTTTGTTTTATTCTTAAAATATTTGATTTTATTTTTGAATAGCATTATTTTGTTATAGATACTTTTTATGGTGGGGCGGTATATAAAGTATACTTACATACTGGGTCAAAGAGAGGATAAGTTATAGGGTAACCCTCTTCAGCCACCAAAAGGAAGATTGAAACATCTTGAGAAGATTTATTGACAAAATAAAGTTAAAAGTGGTTGATAAGAAAGGGATTTGAAGAAAGATAGATTGTAAGTTTAGTGGCTAGAGAAATGGAAAAATGCAGGAGAATATTTTTGGTCTTTGAACGAAGACTATCGATGTATTTTCGTTTGTCCGAAGAAGAAAAATGAAGGTTTGATTTGAATCCTGACATGAGCCTTGCATCTTTCATTCCATCTTGTACTGTAGCTGTAGTGCTGCTAGGAAGGTGCTGTCAGAAAGTTTTCAAAATTTAAAAAAATATCCAGTCTCTGAGAATATATCATGAAAAATTCAGAATTGATGATTTCAAATTAAAAATGGGGAAGCAATAGTTTTTGATAATCAACAAAAACCGCATCTCTTTGTTCAATGATATAAAAGAAACAGTTTTATTGCATCAACAATGTGAAAAAAAAAACACCTTTATTTCGAGACTGAAGCCTATACGTCACAAATTACTCTTCTTCTAAGAGTTATTAGGACTATTATTCTCATTCTTTTTGATACTTCTGTTTCTTTTTGATATTTTTGTTGCTATGACAGTGTATTAATCTATTCTCTTATTTATAGAGATGGGAACATAACATTGCTCTGAGGTTTGGTATATCGGTTTGATCTGATCAGTACATTTGCCGCTATTTATTAGAATGATAATTTTTTACTAGTAGTTTTTTCATCTTGTTTCTGTTGCTTTTCTATTGCAATTCTCTGGTTGTTTATCTACGATTGTCAAGTTAGTGGAGTGGATAAGAAGTAAAGTATATGCCTCCAGTGAGATTATTCCTAATTCCAATCCACACTGCTTACTGTAGCAAGATATGAGATGGAATGATAATGCTGGAGTTTGTCTTTGCCTCTGCTCAATGTTAATCTGTTATGGTCTTTGAGTAATGAGAAGCCAAAATTAAAACTGACTAGCCGAAGAAAAAGGGAACACTATTTATTTGGGTAGACCAGCCCAGAGATGTGAGAAGACACCAGAGAAGAGATATAATGAGCCAGATTTCTCTAGAATGAAGATTATCATCCATACTCTTTTTTACTGTTTACCCTGGCACCATTCTGTGTTTTGAGGATTAGAATTCTCTCTCTATTGTTCTATTCATCATGATTGCCTTGTTTTCCCAGCAGGTTAAAACTGCAATTTAATGAGTATTTTTGTCCATAGTCCTTTCCCTCAGCTGTACCATTACCCCTTGGAAGATGCCTTCTAAAGATATAATCAGTTAACTTGGAATCAATAGATATTCTGGATTATTCACATAATCTCTGTATTTTACTTTCATGCTGTTAATTACTAGCAAATTTGTCTTTATTTCTCTTTTCAAACAAAGCAAACTATTGTTTGCGTACATAGAAAATATTTTATGCAATGATCATACCTTTGATTGCTTTGACCATGCATTCTTAAGATAAGCCTAATGTTTATGTTGAGGCCTGAATTGATATAATTTGAAAGATGAAAGAGAAATTTCCATAGACTATCCTTTTATGGAACAATCCTGGGAGGCAATACTGTCTGGAACAGTGTAAATCTGTCCATCTAGGTTGTGCTTGTGCATGTCTTTCATCAATGTTTCTATCAAGCCTGAAGTCACTTTGTATAGAATAGTTGTCTCCATTATTTCTCTGTAAAGAACTCGCTGAAAAGGCTGATCTTTTCATTTATAATATCAGTAGCTGAAAGACATATCTGATTTAATACGTATATTTATGCACTTATTTAATGCTCTATAATATTTGTCAGCTGCTCTCTGTTTCTCTCCGTCCCCATTCAGTTGTGATCTATAAATAACTAAAATATCAAATAAACCTGACCATGAAAATTGTTCTGTGATAACTTGATCAAAATTTATATAAATTTATTGTAATAATATATAAGCAGCTCAAGAGCTCACAACACTTTCAAATTTGAATGTTATATGCCATGAAAATTGGTTTAAGAATTTATAGGGTGAATAATATAAATATATAAATTCATTTACGGGTGCTTGTTGTAGGGTGATGGTTAGTCTCATGAGCTGTTACAAGTTAGTTCAATTCTCAATGGTTGCTCCACTATTGTAACCCAGTTCCAGACAAGACTAAACTTAATAAATTCATTTTAAATCTATGACAGATAAGAAATTGATATAATGTGGTTAAATTAGTGTTGTTGGGTGTTATGTGGAAAAAATGAGCGATTACTATTTATGAATTGATAAATAAATGTTGCTTCATGTTAGAAACTGTAAACTAAAGCGGTCAACAAAACTGTCAACATAGTTGTCTTCATGTACAAGGGTCTGTCTAGTTACCTATCTATCTAGCATACAGACCATATCAATGGAGCTAGAGAGCTGAAATGTGAAAATAAAGGAATCAAAGTAGATGGCGAATACCTAAGCAACTTCATATTTGCAGGCGACATTGTCCTTTTTGCAGAGAACCTTTATAAGCTCCAATTAGATGAAATGAAAGCCTAAAAAAGTCGGCCTTCACATGAACTTCAACAAAATAAACGTCATGTACAATAATCATGTTGGAAATGTATTCAACATTCAAAATCGGAAAAGTTAAACTGGAGAAAGCAGACCATTACATATACCTAGGACAACAAATCTCCATGAAATCCTCAAAAGAAGAAGAAATCAAATGAAGAATTACTCTAGGATGGCAAGTCTTTGGCAGAGCAAGCTCAATTTTCAAGAATGAAAAATCTCATTAGTCCTAAAAAGAATATATAATCAATGCATCCTCCCAATATGTCACCTAGAAGCTGAAACATGGAAGCTCCCCAAGAGACTGACCCTAAAACTGAGAACCATGCAACGTGCACATTAAAGAATCATGCCAAACCTCACTTGGAGAGAGCACAAGACTACAAAATATATTGGGGGAAAAACAAGTCTGAGTTATCATAGAATACATCAAAAAACTCAAATGGCAATGGGCTGCTTAAATGAAAACAATATCTAAGAATCTGCATATCCACATATATAGAATGCAATGTCTAACTTATCATCAATGTTAATACTTGATATATATAAAATTCAATGCAAAACCTATACACTCAAATTTCAATTACAGATAAATTCAAACAATCCACAAATGTTAAGGCTATTGACACTGTATAAAATTCTTATTGCGAATACTACCACTATAACCACACAAAATTTAGAATCTACCACAGTGTGAGCATATATCTGGCTTGGGTGTGGTATAAGGGTTGTCAGTGATGTGCCTTCTTAACTGGCCTCCAGCTTGTTCACACCATTCCAGCAGATGAACAACTTGTATGGCTCAAGTATTTATGGCGGATAAGACCTTTTGAATTATGGAGAGAAAGGAAATGGGTTAAACAGACAAAAAAGGTTGCCATGATATTGTGCTCTACCTCATGGTTGTGGAAAAAGGTCACCATAACTTTGGATTAGTTGAGGGAAGGGATATTACCAATATCTGACTCCATATTAGGTAATAATTGGCCATATCCTTTGTATTAAAGAAAAGGGACACTTGTTAATCTGATATTGGTTGGCATGCTTCTTGGTATAAAAAGTGATAGTCAAGAACATGGTAACAGCAAAGGAAAAGGCAACTCTTCACAAAAACAAATTTCATTCATTTGATAAAAATGAGGGAAAAATTTGAGATTATGTGTATGCCATTGTGAGGTATAAACTTTTTAAAACTGTAATCAAATCAGAAAAAATATATTTTCCTAAAAGTAGATGTGTAAATAGAGTTCCAAATGTATGCTGGATAAAGTTCAGATGATGAATTTACATTTTGAAGGGGATTTTGTCTCTCTGTCCATGACCTCTGCTATCAAGCACCATGGATAGGGACTGATTTTTACATACGTGTGTCCTGCACAAGCTTCTAACAGGAAATAAAATCAATTCAAAGCTTGTGCCTGTCATGTGACAGGTTTCCAGGTTTTCCCATTGGTTGGGCAGGCCACATGCTGACACAGGGGCAACTGCCAGGACATCTGGCATGGAGGAATGTTCACTAAAGGTGAGATAATTGCTACTTTATTAATTAAATCTATTTAATTCTTTTTTATATTGATCATTAGGATAGCTCTGAATAAATTGATTCACCACAATTAATTTAGTCAAATGAGGAGAAATAAAACCTATCACACCTAACAGAATGATTCAGCAAAGTAGAACCAAGTAGTTTTGTAGGTTTCTACAATCATCAAACTTTGTACTTCTGCCTCAACACAAAAAAGACAGGGATAGTCATAGGCTCTTGCCTGAAAGCCCTCAGAATCTGTAGCCCTCAATATTTAGATGAAGGAGAAAAATATATTGAGCAAACTTTCAAAATCCTCCATTACCTCTATCCCTTTATGCACAATGCTTTGTTTTTTGTTCTTATATTGTGATATTTGTGATTTTTTACTGTGCTTTTCAGAATGATATCAAATTATCAATTGTTCTACCATTTACTTTCTCCTCTCTATGAATTATACAAAGTCTATACTTTCTATGTGAATAAGCCATTTTTTAGTTGCAGTCACGGGACATAGCTGAAAAAGTGGGTACAAAAATATGTCCATTTCAGCATGAATTTGCATTGTAAATCGCCACCAACAACACCACCATCACCCCTCCCCCCCTAAAAAAATCCATAGGTTCATGTTGTGTTTTCTGTGGTGGACTGTCTCATACAGATGGATGGACAGATATACCTTTGGTGAATTATAATGGTCATTTTCAAACACTTGATTTTTTAATTTTTTTTTCAAATATAAGAATAGCCATAAAAGAGCTTGGAATTCTTTTTGATATTATTTTCCTTTTTCTGAAGTATCAGATCATAAACAGTTTCAACTTAGTTGTGTGGGTGGAACTTTCCTAAATTCTTTGTAAAGATATCCTTTGTCAAAATAAAACTTTTTATTCTGTTTATTTTTTATCTGTTTATTTTCTTCTTCAAAGGAAAGTTCGAAACATTTTTCAGAATGTATTTAAATAGGTAAAGGAAGAAAACTCTGAAAATACAACTAATGCTGGCATTATTTTCCAATCATCAGTTAATCCTTATTTCTTATCTGTATTATACCCTAAAGGATCAATGAAAACATTTGGGAAGACTCTCAATACTTAATGTTAGAAATTAGACAATCCCCATTGGTAAAAGTTGAAAAATAAAGTTGAATTTTTGGCTCAATCTGCCACTCTATGAATCACTTCTTGACTAATGTTCCAACATCATTGTTGGCTGAGACACCAACATATGTGAAGAATCTAGCCCATTTCATGATTTTCAGTCAAACTCTTTAACAAGATAATTACTGAGGAAGCCTTGCTTATCCTGAAAGACAAACTGGATAATGACCATTGCCTTAAGAACTACACCAGCATCCAAGTTGAGAACTTATTGGAGATATTGATGTTTTCTGTATGGAAGACACATTTTCTGTTTGGGCCCCATATATTCTGACAGGAAGAAGGCCTGGCTATGGGTTATTCAGACCAAGGTCAATTTCAATGTGTTGTCGTTCTCATTGCTCATTAGGGATAAGGTATGAAATTCTTTGTTCAACAAAAAAAAAGACACAACATCACCATGTTGAAAATCATGGAACTAGCTTTATTGTTCACATTGCTAAAAATAGAATAACATATTACAAGTTTTGCTGTTGATGGTTAAACTACCAGAAAAAGGGACACTTTCTTTCCATCTGAGTAGTGCATCTGAGGATGGCTGTTGTGGGAAGAACATAAATAACAAAAAAATGAGTTCAAGTCTCTGAAAAACTCCTTGGAAGTAGAATCCATCTTGAACATTTCTGAATGGTCACTTTTTAAACCGAATTTGAAATATTATCATAGATAAGTTGAATGGACCATTACTCATAGTGAGAGGGGGTAAATTGTTACATAACCTCTTTGGATCTGATATAAAATCAACCTTCATGTTGTCTGGTTTAGGAAAATATTATCTGCTTGTATTATATAGTAGTTGCTTACGTAACCCATGTATGATTTATTGAACAAATACATCAAAACTTACACTCATTCTAATGACACAGCAAATTCCAGCTGCAAATGTCAAATGATAATCATAATTGTATTATAGTGCCAATTGCTTTCAAATATGGTGTAAATGAGCAAGGTTCAGGAATTTAAAATTTTTTTATTGCAACCCACAAACTGAATATTTCTGGTGGTTGGGAAAAATCTGATTTAGTGCCCCATTTTTTAATTATGTAAAATTTGTTGTAGTAAGTTTTGACAGTGTATGCTGTGTATCAAAAATAAGATAGAAAGATGTTGTCAGAGGTCAGAATTTAATGACAATAGGGGTATGTGTATAATTTTTTTGTGTACAAGCTTTTTTAGCCATGAGATGAGATTGAAATTACTAGAATGAATCAGAAATATCTTTCTCGTGGTGAATGCAGTCAACCCTTTGAGGTTGTAATAACTAAATTTATCTTCTACACATTTTGTTGCTGTTGTAAAATTTCAAAGTTAACTTCACCAGGAGATATTTCAAAGTTAACTTCACCAGGAGATATTTCAAAGATGTCTGTGCCTGAAGATTTGAAGCTCCCAAGTTGTCTGATAATAAAATAAACCAGTTCCAGAGATGAAACCTCTGAGGTTTGGCTGTTGACAGCTAGCATGAAGATGAAGCAGGCTCATGAATGAAAGACTGGAATAAATCTGCAGTTATAGCTATTGAGTGGCAACTACTAGTGGGTTCAGCTGAATAAAGATGGACAGGAGGGCAGGAACCAAAGAATTTTGGAATATATCCACATGAAAAATAATATTGGTTGTCTCTAAATATAACTGAGCAAAGCCATGTGTATGGTATCAAAAGAAAGATTTTTATTTCTGTTACTCAAGACATCTTCTGATACATTTTTTTTTTTTAAAATTTATTTACTTTCTATTTACATTTGGATTCAATCTTAAGACTGATGATTGATATTGTGGTGAAGACATTAAAAGAAATAATGGTGGTTCAATCCCTTCTATCCCCCCACTGAAGTATATAGAAAGGGAATATGTTCACTAGCTAGAAATTCCCAAATTTTTACCGTTTGGTTTCCAAAATGAATTTTATTCTAATTCTACCTCTGCTAACAAAATTGGATGAGTTATATGTATTCACCCCTGTTTTCCTGTCTGTTTGTCCTCACATTATATCCAAAAGTTCAAAATGAACCATGGATTGAAGAAGAATTGGATAAATTTGGGGGCAGATCAAAGAATTTTCTCAATTAGATATTTCTTCAGATCTTAAGACAGTAGTGCAAAAATTGGAAAAACAAAACTTTATCTCTACTTGCACTGAGTAATGTTATTTGTGTGGTATGGGACTTTTTAGTAATTAAATTTGTTCATTTGTAATTAATCTTGATAAACAGAATACTTAAAAAAATGTATGCATGCATATGGGTTTATTGTATTGAGTGGGTGTATTTGCAGATATCATCATCATCATCAGTCTTTTAATGTCCGTCGTTAGACATAGATCTTCCCCAGGATTCGCCACACTTTTTTGTCATGGGTGTCGCGGAGCCAGTATTTCCTGAATTCGTCTCGTTCATCTCATCTTGTGTTCTGTCAGCCTCAGTTTCTTATGTGATCTCTATGGATCCATGTTGTGAGACATGATGTCCATCGGTTGTCTTTCATTCTTGCAATACAGCCTGCCCATTGCCATTTTAGTTTTTTTAATAGTTTCTATGATGTCATGGATACCAGTTTTCTTCCTTATATACTGTGCTGTCTTGTGATCTCTCCATGTAAGGTTGAGCATGATTCTCTCATGTGCACGTTGCATACTTTTCAGTTCGCAGGTCTGTCTCTTGGTTAGGTTCCATGTTTCAGCTCCATAAGTGACTATCGGGAGAATGCATTGGTTGTATACTCTTCTTTTTAGGATTATTGGGATCATCTGGTTTTTGACAGTTGAGCTTGCTCTACCGAAGGCTTGCCATCCCAAAGTGATTCTTTGCTTGATTTCCTCCTCTTTTGAGGGTGTCATGGAGATTCGTTGTCTTAGGTAGATGTAGTGGTCTACCATGCCAAGTTTTGCATTTTCTATCTTGACAGTTATGTTCTTATTCTCAACATGATTGTTGCACATAATTTTTGTTTTACTGAAGTTCATGTGTAGGCTGACTTTTTTGCTTTCTTTGTTTATGTGTGTGTGCAGAAATACTTGGACCTGTATACACACTCATTAACCTAAAATTGCATATGTATTGATACACTTCTGATAAAAAAATAGACAAAAATTTGTGTGTACATGTCAACATGTGTGTGTGGATTATGTATGTATATGTCTGCATGTTTAGTGTATGGATACACTTCTGATGAAGAATAAGCAAATGTATGTTTGTAGATATGAATGATTATATCTGTATGTGTGGAAATACATAGATTTAGATCTTGTTTATGAAAATTGTGTGCGTATGCTAATGTATGCAAGTGTTTGTTTGTTTCTGAATATGCGTGTGAGTGTGTGTGTGCGCAGAGTAAATTTCCTAAGCTAACTGGGTGGGAGGAGTGCATTGGACTGCAGATAAGAATGGCTTACAAGATAGTTTTTGTCATTTGACCATCAAGAAAGATAAGCAGTTTAATCAACTGATGGCCATTAAAATGCCTGTAGTACTTTAAGATAAAAGAACTCATTGAAAAGCAATTACGGGTTGGGGTCATTTGTTAAAGTAGTGGGAAACCAGAGGAAATGAGAGAAAGAAGTAAAGAAGATGGTGAAGGAATTAAGACTGGGAGGAACAGAAGTTATACTGATGGACATTAGGTATACATAAAAGAGAAGAAGAAAGGAGCAAAGAATAAAATGAAATGGGAGCTTTGCTGTAGAAGGCACTGAGAATGTAAACAAAAAAGGAGATAGACAGATAAAGTAATCTAATTGAGCACAACTAAGTGAAGAAGGAATTTCATTCCGAGCCTCACCAGGTGTGTGTGTGAGAGAGAGAAAGAGATCTTTAGGCATTGAATCTACTTTCAAAATTCTAGCAGAATATAGTAAATATATTTGGAAATAAAATCGAGATCAAATGCTACTTATCTGTGGTCAGACTAGGCTTTTGGTTTGAAAGTTGAGTGATTTCCATAGGACAGTCACGCTTAGAAGTCTTTAGAATTCAACCATTTGTTATTCTGTCAAGGAGTCTCGCTTCTTTTTCAACCTTACTTGGATGTCTGAGGACTTCTCTTTTCTTTTTTATTGCTTGACCTTATGGAACCAAACCAAGAGACAGATCTGCAAATTGAGAACTATGCAATGTGCACATGAAAAAATATGCTAGGTCTCACATGGAGAGACCACAAGACAGCACAGAGCAACCAGGAAAAGACAAGAGTCAGGGACATCATAGAACCCATTAAAAATCTCAAATGGCAGTGGGCTGGCCATGTTGCACGAATGACGGACAACCGATGGACATCGTGACTCATAACGTGGATCCACTGAGATCACATGCGGAACCGAGGCCGGCAGAATATTAGATGAAGAGATGAGCTAGACAAATTCAGAGAGTACTTGCTCCACGATGCTCATGATAGAGAAAAGTAGCGAATCCTGGGGAAGATCTATGTCCAACAACGGACGTTGAAAGACTGATGATGAAGTGAAGAAGGGACCTAGTACTTGATACTTAGTAAAAAAGACAAACAGATTTCTGTCTCTCTCTCTCTAGAACTTTTTCTCTCTAAGTGATATTTATGCTTTGGTTTCATCTTTCTTTAAATTTTTGAAATAAGGAATAATCATTGTTATACACTGATTTATTTGAGCGGTACCAAGATGAGCACAGCAGTTTGGCTAAATCAGTGAATTACAATTTTATTAGAAATCTAACTTTGTAGTTCAGTACTGAAAGATGTATAAAAAAATTGGGACTATAGAATTTTGCTGAATTACAATGAGTAGAATTCAAAGGGGTCAATATGATGGGAATCTCTTGTAGAGGGTTTGCTGAATGATACTTCTTATCATTCATTTAAAGGATAGGTTGAACAATACTCTTTGATCTGACTGTGTTTATAATTCCTTGCCCTATTGATTGTTGGTGTGTCAATAGTCTATATACAAGAGATGAACAGTGGGAGAATGGCATCACGGATTGACTATTGAATAGGAGGTATTATTTAGCTGCTGATTTTGACTGTGGAAATGAAAAATAAAAATACAAAGCTGAAAAAGCATTAGGCAGACAATTACTATTCAAAGAGATCTTTAGACGATTGAACTCATTCTTCTTGTTATTTCTTTGTTCCTGGAACATTTTGGCTGATCCATTCTACGGCCTTTTTCAGGTGTGTTATTGATTTGTTAAAAACAGGACTCTTTTTCTGATAGTGCCAAGTACCATACCTCATGGGGTAAAACCCCATTGGCTATGACACCACTCTGCATCTGTCTGGTCTTAGATGGTCTGAACTTAGATCTGGAAACCAGAGCTCTGCATGGAGATGAGTAGTTCAGCTAATCTGGAATAGATCAAATTTTAGTCTTCATTCCAACAAGCTGAAGATGAAAATGCACTTTTGCATCTTCAAATTCAAAAGGAATTTCAAGATCTCTTAAATCAGAGTTAATGGATTTTCAAGGAGATGATAAATGCAATTAACGTATTGATTCCTCTCAGAACTAGATTGAAAACCTGGCTATGGGACTTAGTAATCTTGAATTCATTTATTTCATTACTGAATTTAAAGGTCACTTATTTCATGAGGAAAATATGAATGTTTTATAAGATTATATACAGCCATTTGCTTTTACCTATTTCCAGATAGTATGGTAAATAACAAAATGAAAAATTCTAACATTCATATACTATATAAATGAGGTAAAATAAATCACAGATATAACTGTTGAGGTGTCTGGTACTGCAGTTTCTCAATTGACTTGCCTTGAAAAGATTAGAATGTTAGTTGATTTGTACTGTTATCAATCCGGCTAAATTGGTGAAATGCATTGATAGCATTCAGTGAGCCTGATGAGATTGATTGATCTTCTTGTTGCTTTGAGTCATCTCATAATTGTTTCTTATTTTATATAAGTTTCTACTTGCATTGTGGATGTGCAGTTTGTTTATATACTTACATAATCCCCACTTCTTTGAAATTCATGAGAATTTTTGTATCTTAAGTTTCTGATAATCTGCCCGAAGTAAATCTAGAAGGGAAATGATTCGGTTCTCCAAATTTCAGAGTAAAGATAAATAAAAAAATTGTGGGGTTGATTATGAATAAGGCTTTCATGGAAGCTGAAATTCATAACAATTCACTAACATTATGATTTATCATTCATTAGATGAAGTATTATCAACCATTGATTTATTTTTGAAAAGTATTTTCTTTCATCTTAAATTTTTAGTTGTTTTTGTTTATCACAACTTGCATAGACTGTCAATCTATGTTAGTAAATAAACACAGCAGATTAGAAATAGAGGATAGGTTCTGGGCAAGACAAGTATAGGTAGCTTTCTGGGGTAAACGGGCCCAAGTTTGAGTCTTGCCTTGAGTTTATTCTTTATTTCTTATCTTTGCCGTTCACTCACAGCTGTAAGATTAAAAAAATACTGAAAAATTAATAATGGTTGAAATTCACTACTAAAAGAATTAAATGTATTAAGAATTGCATGAGGAAATTGAATGTTTATTTGAATCAATGAGATTAACTGTTTTGCTCCATTTGTTGGACATCAACAAAGATTCATAAGTGTATGTTTTAATATACATGCATGTAAGCACATCTCTTTTTCCTAATCGATTTATTTTGTGTGTGTAATTCATAATACATTTTATAACCTTTTGATAGATTTTGTGTATGCTGAGCTACTTAGATGTAGATATATTCCCATACACTTGCTTACATAACTACCTATATGATAGATATTTATATTTATGTTTTTATACTTTCATACATGGGTACATGTACATATTTGTGAGTAAATGCACTTTATATATGAATATAGTTTTCCAGTGTGTGTATGTGTTTTGCAATTGTATGTGCATGCATGGTCTAATGTGTGAATGTGTGTACTTGTAAATATAAATGGATGTGAGCATATCTATGCATTCGATTCTATGTTTAAACAATATGCATATGGTTATACAAGTATGTATGTAAAGTCAGATGGTACTGATCAATACATTTATAGGAAGAAGAGAAAAGAGTACTGTTTGATATCCCAGTGGAGGCATTCAGTTTGTGGATATAAAGATTGCTGAGAGAAGATAAGACTTTATAGATAGAAACAGACAGACAAGCTGAGAAAAAAACCCCGAAGAAAGACAGAAGGAGGACAAAGATTTGGTCAACTTAGGACGAGAGTCTGGCGAGTGGAATCAAGTATGAGTAGCCAAATATTAACCCATGTCATCTTAATGCTGGAAAATCAATGACTGTCTAGTCAATAAGTTTCTATTGTATAAAAGAAACTTACAAATAAGTACTTTACTTAAGACTTTGAATGGAATTACTGTGCTTCCTATTGTCATTTGCTACGTCACTTGATGCTTAGTGTCATGCTATCACTACTTTGATGAGACTTAGGAAATAAATCGACTGCCTGCTTTGCATAATGGATGTTTGTATGTTGAGGAGAGATGCATTTCAAATAGTTAGCAGCCACTGAGATTTGAACCTGCAAGTGGACAGCAACATCTAGATTTATCTGTTATGAAAAAGCGCTTCAGAGCTCTTGGTTCTGGAATTTTGATTTTTCTGTCTGCATTGTAAATTTGACAGCATATGATTTTATTAAAGATAATAAAAACTCTTACATATATTCATACTATTTGGTTATGGGTTTTATAATTTCTTTACTGACCGCTAGAGGAGAAGCCTGCTTTCCGGACAAAAGATTTTCCCCCCAAAGTATACAGTAGGTCCATGTTTTAAGGCACACTTGGAGAATGCTGTTATAATTAATCTGCACTAAAAATAGGTGGATTAAAAAAATAGGGCAAGCAAAATATTTATTTTTCATGCTGTTAGAACATGTCATTAAATGGTGTCGGAAGAATGATTGCCATTATAACCGAAGTTTAGTGCATGACACAGGCTACAACTCCCTATTGCACTTGAAGGGGTAGGATCAGTTCATTGCCTGATACCAGAGACCTCCCTAAAATGGTGTGCCAATGGAAAGGAACAATTTTTGGATCCACTGCAATATCTGGTCAAATTTGCTGTCAAATATCACACTAGAAGAGAAGCACTTTGTTGTCGCTTGAAATTGATTTTTATTTCAGAAGTACTAAATATCTTTTGTCCAGTCATGAAGATGGAATCTGAAGCCCTTACTGCTTTATTACTGTTCTGTAATCATCAAACTATACTTTGGAAGTAAAAATTCATGCCTAAGACATGGTTATATTATTAAATTCTATCCTTAAAGACAAAATGCTTTTGGGTCAGTGTTGAAATATCATGATTTTGTGAAATGACCTTAAAAAAGTATTGTGTTAATTAAATATGTCTTGCTAGACAAATATAAAACCACTGCAAAGATCAATATAAAAATCAATGGTAAAACTTCAAATGAAGAACTTTGACTTCCTTGTGCATTTCATAAGAGCTGCAATCAACAAAAATGACTTCAATAAATTTTGCAAATCAAATGATGTAGTCTTCACATTTTATATTTGTAGTGTAATTTTTCAATTAAAAAAATCGCCTTTTTTGTGCAATGGATTAGCTGCCCTGTGGTTTACTTGAGTCTTGCTTTTGTGAGAGGTGTATTATGAGAAAATCTCATTTTAGTGGGGGGCAGAAATTGGAGCCATTATAAACTGGAGTGAGAGTGAAGTCAGCTCATGAGTCATTTTTGTAAAATTGGGTTATGGTTTCAGTAAGAAGAAAATATTTGTTGGTTTGTGCAACTGGAGACAACAAAAACATAGATATAAGAATAGACTTTACATGTATTAAATTCAATTGTTTTGATAATTACCAGTTGTGTGGGAATTTAATTAATTCAAGTTTCTTTTAAATTATTTATTTCATGATAAGGTGATCCAACTTGATGAAAATGGGCATCATTTGCTGTTCTACTGTTATATTTATCTGCAGAAGGGTCGATACATAAATAAATATACAAGGACTTACTGTCAACTTGAGGAACTAATGCTCATTTTTTCGTCATTTTCAAGTAGATCCCTAATTTCAATCAGCAGAAAATATTTTGAAGTTATCTTTGTGAAGTTGACTTTTAACTTCTACTATACAGGAAAACCTTAATATATATATATATGCTACAGTTATGAATAATCAAAACTTAGGTTTCCAACTTTTGTCCATGAAATCAAATTTCTTCTTTCTATTCTTGATGCAGTCAATACAAAATTTCAGTCAATCTATTCTTCAGTCCTTGTCAAGTGTATAATTAGAAAAAAGAGGCTAACTTTTTTTCTTTGAATATTACACTTGATAAAGGATGAAGAATGGGTCAGCTGAAATGTTATTGACAATATCAAAAATAGGAAAAAGAGATTTGATTGTTTCAACGAAAGTTGAAATGTTAATGACTCTTCCTAAAGTTATAGATAATACATTTTTTTTTTTTTTGCTACTGAACAAAATTCTGGTGAAATAAGCCTCTTACAAAAAACATTTAGAACTTTCTGATGAATGAGCTCTCCATTTGAAAGGTTTCAGTGTTACGTTCTAAAATGATCTATTTAATTTTCATTGTAATTTGTATTTGCAAAAGTGAATTGGAACTATGGCTTTGTGCTAGAAACTAAAAAAAGTAAGTCAAAACAGTGGAGACAACCAACTCGTCATTCTAGAAATGCCAAGATTTTGTCAACTAGTCAAGTAATGGCATTAGCTTCCCTGGGAAAGAATACAGCTGATTGACTTTGTATTGAAGGGCAGTATAATCAGTGGAAAATGATATATTACTCTGTTCAAACAGGCTTGTGTTAACAAATTTTCTGGAATGTACAAATGACATTTTCAAGTGAATGCATGTTCTCTCTCATCAGTGGTCACATTATATAATTGGTCACCATGGCTGCATTATATAATTACGGTTTTTAATCTATAGATTATCTACTTAATGCTTGATGAGGTAAGTAATTAGAAAGAGCTTTGATAGTTTGCTTTATACAAATGATATCAGTGTAATTTCTAGTATTGGAGAGATGTGATCTTTGAATTCAAGGAGGAATTCTTCTGCAATGGTGGAGGCATTAAATTATTGCAGGAAGAGCAATTGCAGGAAAGATAATGAAAGGTAACTATTGTAATCATCTCTCAGTCTAGTGGATCTGAAGATGTTGTTCCAGTCAATCCATTGAAGATTTAAACATTGTTTTGGTATTCAGTTTTTTTTTCCTTAAAAGATATAAAAAAAACCCCTCTTTGTTATACAAGCTTGGTCAGTGAATGGATTCTGCGCAATATTTCAGATTTAACCTATAGCACTCTGTAAGTGACTTTGTTCACTGAGCCAAAAGTTTATCCTGCCTCTGCAGGTGACTCCGATTGCTGAACAATAGTGTTTGTATTTTATGGTAATGTTGTCATGTCAATTTCACTCATATATGAATAGAGATACAAGTTACAAGTTTCAAAGTTGGGTGTACGAAATCTTAGCACTCTTAAGAAAGAATGCAGAGTGCTAAAGGTTGAAAATGGATATACGTGAGCACAGGCGTGCATGCATATAACCAGTGACTTTCTATTAGAGGTAAAGTGAAATAAAAGAAATTAAGACAACTTGAATATGGTCTGGGATTGCTGTCAGACAAGGATATTACCTAATTCTAAATGACTAAGTAACTGAGAAAATCAAACATGCTTCGTTGATTAATAAGTTTTTATATTTTTCCACAAACATAGTATATTTCATACAAAAGTTGTAGAAAGTTATTTATTGCTTTTATATACATTTGTAAGTATATTTACATAGAGGTTGCTGCAAGTATATAAAAAAATCCTGAAATAGAGCAATTATTCTTCATTTTGCCTTTTAAAATCCTGACTTATGGGTATCATATATATGTATATATATGTATATGTATGTATATATATATATATATATATATATATATATATATATATGGACACACATCTATCTCTGTCTCTCTCGTACATATATGAAAAGCACATCTGTATTATCATATATCATAGGTGTATTTCAGTCATACTTATTTTGAGTAATGTTTGTTTGTGTGTGTCTCTTAAATTTATCATCATCATCATTGTCATAATCATCATCATCAGTCTTTTAATGTCTCTCGTTGGACATAGACCTTCCCCAGGATTCGCCACAATTCCCTATCATGGGCATCACGGAGCCAGTATTTCCTGAATTTGTCAAGTTCATCTCTCCATCTTGTGTTCTGTCAGCCTCAGTTTCTTATGTGATCTCTGGGGATCCATATTGTGAGACGTGATGTCCATTGGTTGTCTTTATACGCATTAACAAATTGGTATAAAAATACATATGTAAGCATTACAGCTAAACTATCTGTACACGTGTCTGTATGTTTCTGCAAATATTTGCATTTGTGTGTGTGTATATACGTATATGTATGTGTATGTATGTGTGAGAACACAAGTGCAATTATATATGCATTTGCATATGAATCAGTTTTGTTAATGTGTATATCCTATATTACTTCAGCAGTTCCTCACTTTTCAATCTTTCTATAACAAATACTTATTAAATACCCTAAACATTAAGTGTATAAATGTTCAAAAATATTTGTAAGCATATGTATAGGTGTTTGAATATATAATACACTTAAATGTTGAGTTTGTGTGTCTAAAGCAATACACTCATGTTTGTATATAGGTGAAAATATGTGTCTATATATAAACATCGAAACATATGCAAGATGCACAATAAAATTTGCATGAATATATATATCCGGGAAAATTCTTATGTACTTACACTTTTGCAAATAATTGTATGCTGTTTTGCTTATACACATATACACAATTGTCAATAAGTGAGTGTCTTTTTCTATGATTCAGGTCTCTCTAACCAACAAATTTGCTATTGATTGAACATAAGCATTTTGCCTGCAAAGAAAAGGATATTTTTCCTCATTCTGTACCCAAGAGCTACATATATTGGAGGCCTGCAGACTTTTGTTGTGAAAATATTGCAAACACTTTGCTGTAACCTGTTCATGGCCAAGTATATTTTTAAGATTATAAATCCTGTGCTGCCAGGTTTTTCTAGTGGAAAATTGATGAAAATAGAGTCTCCATTACATGTTTAAAACAGTGATATTTTCATATAAACTAATTTGTTAAGCAAAGTCTCTAATAAATCTGATATATAAATGAATGTTTGTAAGGAAAAAAAAAAGAATGACACACTATTGTTAGATGAGTTATCTCAACTATGGTTCTGGACTAATGACTTGCTATGATGAGTTATCTTATCCATCTCAGTAAACGAGTTGAAATCAATGAAGAGATAGAAAATCTAGAATGGCTGACCATATTTGGAGAGAAAAAGGTGAAATCTTCCCTCTCTATCTAAGAAAGGGAACACTGTTGAAAATTGAGAAAAATCAAAGAGGCAGCCCATATCAACATGTTGACTGAATGTATAAGTCAGACAAGTATGGTATTCAATTCAATGTTGCTTCCACTACTCAACAGGGACGAGGTATGGAAACCCGAGCCTAAAAGGAAAGAGGAAGAGATTGACTTTACCTGAATCCTACATGGTAATGTAGCTACCTCTGGAATATTCTGTTTACCACTATCATATTTGGATATTACTCCTGAAGAAGGCCTAAGAGTGTATCGGCCATAACGTGCTTATAACAGAAATAAGAAGAAATAGTTTGATCATTCGAAAAACTCTTAGAAGATGAAAAACCATATGGAAAATTATTTTCTTCCATACTCCAGGAATTTCAATAAAACTTAGTTATCTTGCATTATTTTACAGGAAAGTTCTGTTGATGTGTTTTCTCAGGCTATTGGGAGAAATTGCATGTATTGCTCTTCCTATGCTTCTCCTTCCACTTGAGTATCTTTCTATATCTATATTCCTATTGTGCCATGATCAGTATATAACACTTTCCTCTGTATTTAATTATAATGTCAGATTATTTTTACATATTAGAAAGCATCAACAAAAACAGTCTTCTCCAGGTTTTGAGTGTGTCTGGCTGGTTATCTATGTGTCGTGCATACATGCTACACCAAAAAATCTAGAGGTATAGAAATTTAGAACTTCACTCCTTATTATTTCTAGAAAAAACACTTAAAAAAAAATTCCTCTCAAAATAGGTTTTTTGGTGCACGGTTCAATTCTTAAGTTTATGCTAAATTGGTCCTTTAGTTTTTGTCCAACAGTGTTCACATTGAAAATTCATTGATCACCTATTTTCAATTCTTTAACTGATCATGTCCAACAGCTTACTGCTAAAAGATGTTGGTCACATAATGGTTTCTATTGAGTGATTAACCAGACCTATCTCCCTCTTTATAAATCTGTCTCTGTATATGCCTTGACATTCATCTCTAAAATTCTCCATTTCTTTCCCAACCAAAGTATCTCTTAAGTTTCTGTCTCTTTGTGAGGAGCATTAAATATTTTCACATTTTCCTTTTTAGTTCTATTACTCTATTTGAGCTGTGTGTATAATCACATGATCTAACCTGGTGGAAAACCCATTTCTTTAGATAATCATCAATGTTTAGAGCATGTAAAGGCTCTAAATTGTCTCCAAGTAATCTACTAATAATCTTCTTTGGGTAACAAAGATCAACCAGTCTCATGTATCAAAAGAATTTGCCAAATATTTCTTTGTATTGTTACATTACATGTACTTATCTTTCGTACACAAAGTTATTCTGTAATAAAAGTTCAACCTATTCAGCTGGTTTAATAGAGTGCTTGAGTCAAGAAAAAGTTTTATGGTTCATTACATCATCATCATCATCATCAATTTAGAATCCATTGTTGGACATAGGCTTTGCTCATGCTTTGCCTGTTTTTTTTTTTGCTTTTCATGGCACCACAACATTCTTAACTTGTCCATATCATTGTGTCATTTTACCTTTTACTGGCTACAATTTTGCCTATGGTCTCCAAAGATCCATATTGTGAGCTATGATGTGCAATGGTTGTCTAACATCCTTGCAGCATGGCCTGCTCATTGCTATTTAAGTTTATTAATGGCTTTTAGCATTCATCTGACACTTGTTTTTTTTATATTTTGTGCAGTTTTGTCATCTTTATATTTGATGTTCATCATTTTTTTTGCATGATTCTTGGCTTGTGAGTCAATTTCTTGGATGTTCCATGTTTCTGCTCTGCATTAGTCCTGACCAATCACTCTGCAAGCATGCCTCATTAACATTTTTAATTTTCCAAACTGACCAAAACTTGCTTTTCACATGATCATAGCTTAGAATAGAATCTTGTACCTTACAAGTGCTCTGTGATAAGAGTTCTTCATATAGATTTGAAATTAGATTTTATTTACAGACAAACATGTGATAATGAATATAACAGACTTGGCATTAAATACTGGATCTAAGATCTCCTCCCAATAGTTCTATGACATACTACAAAATTGAGTGTGAATCAGTGTATATTTTGGGATTCTTTTTCATTTCCTCTGGAACAAATTTCTTATAAAGGTGAGAAAACAAGGAAGGCTTTAAAATCAGCTACGTGTGGAATGTTATAACCTGACAGGTATCCATGTAGAAATTTGTTTTAGCTTATATCTACTTAAATTTATGTGTATCTACGTACATTTTCAAATGTATTTTGTGTATATGTATATTTGTGTATAATTGTATGGTTAGATATATATTTATTCATCGCCTGGAGGTGAAAAAATGAGAAAGAGAAAAAAAAAGATTTAAAAAAAGTAACTGCATCCAGGGTTAATCTGGAAATCAAATTAAGACTATCCAAGAAATCCTTCAAGTCAATAAGGAAACATACAAAGATAACCTGTCAGAAAGTCTCATTTGTGGAGATTTATACAGTTTACTTTATGCATTATATATAAAAGATAAGAATAAGATTAAAAAAGAAAAGATAGCCTTTGGCAACCATCACAGAACATAAATCTATAAAATTCTGTAAAAACACCAAACTCTTCTGATTGAATGAATAAATAAGAAAGCATTGTCCTTTGTAAGCGCCTTCTGTCTGGAATTCTGCCAATTCTTTCCTTGTGCCTTTTTGACACTGAAGCTGAGAATTAAACCAAGATCCATTGTTTCCATTTTAAAGCCATGTTCAATGAAATATACAATCTCCAAGTCAATAATTTTCATTATGTGACTCTCTCATTTTATGATGATGACAAATGTTTAAGAACTATTTTAGAATTAGGATTTACTTACTGATTGAATCATTCCCTTTGGGGCATACAGTGATTGTATGCACTGGCACTGCTTTGACACAAACCATCAGCAGTCATCCAGATACATAAAATTACGCAAATATCTTTTCACCTTTATAGAATTCTTTCTTGGATTTTTCTGCTCATTAGATAATTGTCTACACCAATTTCTATGTGTTGTTAACCTCAGGAGTAGGATCTCTTGAATTCCTCTGATAAAAGGTGAAATAGATTTGTGGATTCTGAAAGGGGTTCCAGGTCATTCAGGAATGAGAATAAACGGACAAGTTATGTTTGCACTTTCTCTTTTGCCTTTTTTTTTAAATGTTAAGAAAACCAATTTCCATATAACTGATACATTTGTGTCTCCCAATGACTTATCAGTAAAAAACTAATACTTTTTGCACGTGTCCATGTTGCAGCTTTGGTTAGGAAGTAAAGAATGACAGAATCTTTTTCAGAGATGAATGGAAAGGTATATATATATTGAGAGAGAGAGAGAGATATATACAAAAATGATCTGACAGAGATAACGCTACTAAATACAGACAAAAGATGTTATGTCAAGTGTTTGCTTGTACTTTGTCGGCATATTGTGATTGTTAATTGTTCAACATTGAGATTTTTGGTCACT
The DNA here is from genome assembly GCA_963457665.1 of Thysanoteuthis rhombus. Lineage (NCBI taxonomy): Eukaryota > Metazoa > Mollusca > Cephalopoda > Oegopsida > Thysanoteuthidae > Thysanoteuthis > Thysanoteuthis major. The sequence goes on along the minus strand of OY735208.1, from coordinate 48,846,168 downwards.
TAAGATTTCAGAAAAAAGCTAAATAAAATTATTTGCATTTTATTTGTAAATTTTGAATTGTCATTTCTTTTTAATACCAATTAGTAATTCTGTAATTTTCACCATTCAATCATTCTTCGTACTATTATTAGTAATTATTATCACTAACTCAATATAGTAGGACACGATCTATCGTCTTATAAATTCATATCTTGTAATATCTTCTGTTAGGTGGTCAAGAGGTTTTTTCTGTTTTTGTCATTAGATGGCATTAGGAGTGTTTAATTTGAACTTCAAAAATGGAGATTGCTTTTGATTACCAGATCAGTGAATATTTAAAAAAAAAAGTGTCAAAATAGGTATATTTTTGCTTACTTACTGTAATGAAAAAATGAAAAACACACAGACACGCACACAGAATTCTGGCCTATTGTGCTTTTTTCTTTTTATAAATTTGAAAAAAATGACACTCAAATGCAAAAACAAATTTGTTCACTTTATTGAGAAAGTATGGCAAAAGATTGAATGTGTCAAAAATGATTAGTGAAGTTTTACACAAGAGTTTTCTTGCTGAAAGCTGCTCTCTGCTTGAGATTGATGGTGATCAAATAATCAATCTTCATATCTCATGTGGGAGATAGCCAACATACTCTAAATATCAAATTCAAGTGTTAAAAATTATTTGCACCTGCTTTGTTATGTTGGTCACATTATGATTATTGATATTACCATCATTTAATCAAACTTCACAAATCTACTTATAAACAACACAAGAAAAAGAACAGTGTTCAAAAATTGTTTGACAGTATTTGACAACAGTTGTCAACGTCTATTTCTGTAATAAAACTATTTATTTACAATTGAGTTTTCAAGTTGATCCTCGTTAAAACGTCTTGAATAAAATCAAATAATAATTGCATCAAAAATAAAACAAAAAATATTGTACAAAATGCAATATAATTCATTGTGAAATAAAAAAGTTATAAATATATGATGTGTGAGCACTGTACAGTCTGCTTTCTTTTTTTTTGCTCCTCATGTATTTATTTATTTCTAGAATCAAATTAAAAAAGTTATAAATATATATATATATATATATATATATATATATATATATATATATATAGTGTAATGCATCAATTATAAACACTGTATTATCTGCTTTCTTTATCTCTCCTACTTTTTGTTTTTATTCATCTTGAGATTTGATTTGAAAAAGTTATAAATATATGACTATGAAGTGCATACATTAATTATGAAATAAATTGTCTCTCCTAGTTCTTTCTTTTTTGTTATTTCAAGAATTTATTTGAAAAAAAGGAATATGACATTGTATGACATGAAAAAGAAAAAAAATCATACCTTTTCTTTTCCCACTCTCTGTCATATCTTACTATTTTTAGCAACGTCTTCTGTTTTTCACCCGCCCCCCCCACCTTTGGGTCACTTAATCCCTTACAAATGTTGTTAACCAATTCAAATCTAGTCTTGACAAGAAATTTCTCACATTTTCAGACCTGCAACCAATTTACACCACAGTTAAAAACTGTATCACGGTACAGTCATTGAGCTGGAAATGTGCTACCAATCTATTTTTCATCATAGGTTATAATATTTCCTGATATCATTTAACCATATTCATATTCTGCTTTATTTTGTTACTTTTCGTTATGTTATTCGATTCTCTGATGATTTCATCCTTAGAGAATTTTAAATCATTTAAAATATTGATTGAACATTTATGTATTTTTCGTAAAAAGCTTTCAGAGCTTCAATCGTTACGCTTTTTAATCATCTTTTGAATAATGAAGTACGAAAACAGATTTTCTTTGGAAATCGTAAATTGAAAAGCATAAATAATAAAATCAAAGTAAACAAAATTCCAACAATAAATCAGTGATTAAAAAAATGTTTCCTTATTCTGGTATATAGGTAATGGCATTTTAATTGAAAAGTGTTTTTTTTCTTTTCTTTTTTCAATGCTGACTGGTAATGTGTTGCAACTTCGAGAAATTATATATTCAGTTGCTTAATAATACTTTTAAATATTCAAATTAACTCATCTAAACAGTCAGTGCAGCATAACACCAATAAAAACATGATAGACTAGCTAATGTACAACTAAAATAATTTGAGAACTTACTGAATGCCTCAATGCTATCATCTAATGGAAAGTTGAAAATGATCCATTATTTGTTTACATTTGATTTTCTACTTGTCTAGCTATAGATTTTGTGTGAAGAATTTAGATGAGTGCATTTTTGTGTTTAATTGTGAAATCGTTCCATGAGTGCATTTTTTAATTTAGTTGTGAAATTGCTCCATGTTTACTTAAAATCTAGTTCTACACCTTGTGCCTCATGTTGAGAATGAGAGAAATCAATATTCATCTTCTGAAGTTGTTTTTGGTAATAGCTACTGATTACGAATGATATGATAAAGCAAATCCCTGAAAGTTTTTCTTATTTCAAAAGTTTTTAAAACTTCTGTATTTTAATCCAATTCTTTTTCTGTTGACATAGAAAGTGTTACTCTATGGACTAATTTAAGCTGCCACTGATAGGGTAGCCACATCAATGTAGTGATGCTCTTACCATTAAGCTAAACAGCTGCCGTTAATGCAAAGGCTCAAATGATCGCTTTCATACCAAATTCTCATCTCTTTTATTCTCGCTCTATTCGTCTCTTTCAATGCGACAGTTATGTATAAAGGAATGGACATATTTGGTGTTATAGAATGAATTATAAATTGCGTTATATCATGAAGGAACTTACTTGAGATGACCTCCCAAAAATATGTACACTTAATAGATTCTGCAGAAGAAGACTGTATATTGAATTCCAATTACTTTAAAGGTTTATATTTTTGACTTGCATTCCTGCTAAGAGAAACTGAAGAACATAAGACATTCATCATACTTCATTCCTTTGAAAATAATACATAAAAAGGCCGTAATTAACTTATTTTCCAAGTTTATTTCCTAGAGTGATCCAATCTTATAGGATTTATTCTGTCAATGCTTTGTGCAGAGCAATCCCCAGTGCTATAATATACTTCATCAATCAAACAAATTAGTCATAGACTCTTTTCTCACATACAAGGCCAGCCCTAGTTACTAACAACACTGATAGTCACCCAAGGTGCCAAGTGCTATGGGATGCCTGTAATGTGTCTAAGACAGTAGGACTATCCAAATATAAATTGAAAAGTAAGAAAATGAATAAATTAAACAGAATAAAAACAGTCAAATTATTAATATTCCCTGGTGTGAAGTCAGATTTTTCAGGAATATCTGACACTTAAATACTGTCTGGTGTCAAGAAACTAAGAGAAACTATTGCGAAGGAAATTCTCATGTTATTCCTGTACATTTATTTTTTCCACTGTAAAACATATATAAATAAGATAATACCATACTTTAATGGCTGCTAAAGTTCAGCTAGTCACCCTAGGGTTGGCTTTCAAGACTTGTCTCAACTAATAAATTCTCTCATTGTAAAATGTAATTTTACCTAAAAAGTATTGCAGTCTCTCTGCTCCTTCAAAATCAAATACTTTGTACTGAAATATGTTTTATCTTAAAATAATGAATAAAGTGATATGTCGATAGAAGACTTGATGTATAAACCATTCTAGTGTAGTCAAAAGGCCTAATCATTTAGATCTTAATGCATTGAGTTAACAAAATAAAAAAAAATATGGGGGATAATCTGGGCTACTTTAATAGCTTTGATCTTCTTAAAACTGTTGGCTATCAGACACAAAATAAGCTATGCAAATCAAAAAAGAAAAATGTTCAAGAAACTGCAAAAAGTTTCTCAGATATTTTAAGACTATATCGTGGCAACATTGATGATCCAGAGATTTTAAATGTTTTTTTTTATTATGTTACATGAATGTATTTCAAATTTTTTTTTCTAAGCTCATTTGTGAACAAATATATTATCCAGTAATAGATTTGATTTCAGCCAGCTTGTATTCATCTGTTTAAGCCAATGAGTCATATGCCATGGAAACTTATCATTCTGGATAATAATTATTGCCTTTGATAACGCCAAATCATCTATCCTTGTTGATAAATAACATAGTTAGGAGCTAAATTTTTCCAGCCAGTGGGTATTTAGGAAGAGGGATGAAATTGCAATGTTAGATCCAAATGAAATAATGTTGTTGTTGGGGCCAGAGACAAGTAATTAATTGAGCAGAAAGTCAAGTTTTGAAGCTAAAAATATCATAAAAGCAAGAAAATTATAGAAGTAAGGGTCTATGTGATATTTTTGATGGCTTAACTGTTAGTTTTGTGGTTATGAAAGAAGCTCAATGGTCCACACCCTGCCTATTCACACAAGCAAGTGATCAATCGTTGTGGCCATTTATTCGGTGTTGACATTAGTCTGCAAACACAAATAGAAATGGCTTGAAATTGTTATAATTGGCAGCTTCTGGAGACAATATCTTGAGCCAATAAACTTTGGAGCCATAAGTAATCGCCTTTATAAAAGTAGGTCTGTATTTATGTATACATATATAGGTCTGTGTGCATATGTATATATTGTAAGAATGTAAATATTTCGATACATATGTGTGTCTGAGTGTGTATACACATGTCTCTTTCAAATATATGTAGTTACATTCTTTATGCATAATGCATGTATCTTGTTATTCCATATTTAAATTCTAGAGTCATTTTCTTGGAAAATTGAACGTCATATGTAATCACTTAGACATTCATATTTCTGTGTATGTATAAGTGGTACCCTGGAATGTATTTGTGCATGTATATGAGTATATCTGAGTGCATCATAAATGCATGTATTTGTGTATATGTATGTAAAAATATATATTTTCATGTTATGCTGCTTTTTCTGGTTTAGCATAGGATATACAGAATCAATGCAGTTATCCTGAGCTAAGAAGAATATTTCACATCCAATTTCTATCACAATTATTACATTTGCATAAAAGTCACATTATCTCTGAGTTATAAATACCGTCTCAGTCTTTCATTGGTGATTTATCTGATAGGTTTAAAAGTTTTCCTTCTATCAGTAATATTAAGTCTTTCTACTTGACAGAGTTTGAAATTTTTTCTTTTTCTCTGAATTTATGAGTTAAACTTTGATATAATTTACATGTGGTTTCTGACATACCTGAGTTTGTCTACTATAGACAGTTTTGATCAGAGAAGACAAATTCTCTAAATGCATCTTCCATTTTTAAAAGTTTGCTTTATGCCACTTTTTGTGTTTACAAAGAAAGGCAGAGAGTGAAAATAGCATTCAGTGTTTGTTTTGCAGCAAGCCATTATAGAGACGCACATCTTCTATTTTCTCTTACACCCCAGTCCCCTGCACCTCCTACCATCCCAACCTCTGACAACCCAGCCTAAAATACCCAAATAACTATTTTTTGTGTCTGGGAACTCTCAAATTTTTTCTCCATATAAATCAATAGTAATTAGTTCTTTTTTATATACCATTTCAGCTTATAAAATGTTTTTTTTATAGGATCTCTACTTTTGGATAAAAGGGAAACCTGTAATTTAATTTCCTTCCGGATTTGATAGATGGGAAATAATCAGTAAATATACCTAGGCCATCATTCTGCATGCAATACTGTATAGAAAGTGAATGTTAGTAATTCAATTCATTGCTCTAAATTGTTTTTATTTTACTTAGCAACTTGTAACATCATCATATTCACTGTCAGTACAGTCTTTTGTCTTTTTTGTCATGCATTGTTTTGATAAATAGAATTAATTAGCCACGTTTATTGTTTATCAAGTACAGTTATAGTGCAAAAGTACTACTTCTAAATTTTGAGTCAGATGTTTAGGTTCCATCAGCTCTTGTAGCTAAGCTAAAACAAAATGTATCATGCTCCGGTTTCCTTAAGACTACATTAGTAAGGCTTTGAGGGAGATCCTGTTGATCCCAGGATCTTCATGTGCTTTGCACAGGTTTGTGCCTTGGATGGGTCACTTCAGAGTTGTTCCATTGTTTATCAAGACAGAAGGAAGCCTTCTCTCTGTAATGTAGAAATATTTTTTTCATTTCATGCTCTGAGTTGTATATGCATGATAATACAAACATGTTTTGTCAAATAGAATGATGTAAAGAAAAGTAAAAAATTTGTGTATGTCATCTTGTATAGCTGAATCTTGGATATTGAACTGGCTGCCTAATAGTACATGTTTTTGGCACACCCCAAGCACAAAGGTGTGCACATCAAAGAAAACTAAATCATCCATGCTATTAGAGAGAGTATTTGTCTAGATAAATCTCCTTTTGAGTATTATTTTTCCTTATTCTTTATTCGTTGTAAACTATTGAATCACCCTCAAATCTCATAAAAATTAACTTTTTATATTCTTCCATTTGATTCTCTACATATCAAAAGAAGACAATTTTGCTTTAATAAAATTAAAACCATTAAGAAACATTGTCAGATGCCAGCATAGAAACCTTTTGATCAACTGATGAGATAAAAACATGGCCATTGATTTGTCTGGGCATTATTAGCTTTATAAAAGTTAAATTTTAATTTTATCTTGTCAATTTTGGGTTGATGTTTGAAGACAAAAACATGGTAAATTTATTAGAAACTGTCCACCAAAACTGTCACCAAACTGTCAACAATGGGTTTCTTCAGTTTTCAAATTTACCTGGCTGACTGTGTATATATGATGATATGATAACAGGCCATACCAATGGAGCTAGAGGGCTGAAAATTTAAATATTTCCTCCATACAAAGTCTACAATTTTCTAATCATCCCTATAGGTTTTTAGTGAAAAGGGGATTTGCAATGTAAGCTTTAGCTAAATAGATCACTCAGTATGAGTCTGGAAGCATTCAACCTTGTTTTTATGAAAATTCAGGTGCTTTTGGTGATCACTACCCAACAAAAGACAACAGATGTAACTTATTCATTGATCACCTCCTTTTTCAATTTTTGATTGATCCGCCCCAACACAGCATGCTGCCAAAATGTTGGTCATGTGACAGTTTCTAATCAGTGATTAATCAGACTTGAATTGAATCAATTTTTTGCACTTTTGAAATAATGAGATAAATTACATTTTTCTGATTGGTAATTGCTAATTTTAGTGTGAAGGGTTTAAAAACAAAACAGGCCCTTTCAGTCATCTTCACTTTCTTCTGCTGGTTTTGTTAATCAGTTTTTCTTCTTTAACACGATCAGATCATAAATGATTTTGACTGATGTAATTTGATAAAATAATAAAGTCATAAACTGGTCGATGTATAGCTTTGTTGTGCCACTGTTTAATATTATTCTTAGTATGCACTGCAAAGACTTTCATTGTGAATAAATAGATGAAAAAAAAAATTGTCTAAAGGTTCAGATACTTACCTATATTGAGAAGTTGCAGATAAATGTATCATATTTTCATAAGATTTATCATCAGGTTTACAACTATGACAAAAGGTATAGTCTTACCAAATAGTTCTAGATTTCAAGTCAGCATAAAATGATTGAAATTTAAATTTTGTTTTGTTTGAAATCTGAGATGAGGAAACATAATTCTTATACACTTACTCTGACTAGAATCCTCATCTTGGTTGTTATAGTCACAATGTTTTGGCTGTTGTACCCTCTGGCCTTGGATGTCTCTCATAGTTGGTAACCTGCTGGGAATTTAGAACTGCACCATTAATTCAATCCATGGGAATAGATTGTTCTCATTCCATTAGAGGAAGAATTAACCATGAAGAATTAACTGATAGGAGTTATTCTTTAGCATGGACAGCAAAATAAGAACAATATACCCTCATTGATTGAAAAAAAGTTCAGTATGAAATTCCCAGAAAAGTTACTAACTCCTATGGACACTAGGAGAATGTTGGAAGGTACAATAGTTGAAATGTTGTGACTATAATCACCAAGATGAGGAAACTAGTATATTCAATTTTCTTGTCTGAAATTACTTATCCTCTATGATTTTTTTTGTATAACTCTTCTTTGACTTTGTTTAGAAACATATTGATCTCCAGCATTTTTTCTTTTACCTCAAGCAATGAAATTTTACATTCTTTTCACAGTTTATTGTAATAAAAACATTGATAATCAACTGAAAAATTGTCATTAGTGTTTTTTACAAGTATTAGCTAATGATTTGTGATATCAAAATCAGTTTGCCTGATATCTTATACAATTATAAATAATGTAGGTATAAAGAAAAGCTTTTTTTTATATATTGTGCAAATAACAATTCATTTCCATAGAGAGCAGCTTTCTTCAAAAAGTTTATAAATAGAATTTTAAAAATTCCAACTAAAAATCCACAAATATAAAATGCACTGTATATGCCTCTCTCTCTCTGTGTATGAATAATGATAATGATAATAATAATTAATAGTTGTGTCATCCACAGACAGCTGTTTTGTTGTATTACAACTCTTCGGTATGGCTGTAAACAATCCAGTATCCCTTCCAGTACCATTAGGTAGGGTCGGAACCCTTGCTTTAGACCCAGAGGTAGATATTCTGCCCATGCCCTACATGGAAATGAATGGTCAGTTGGACCAAATTAAGCAATGTATTTATTTACGCATAATTCCCCATCTACCAGAGTGCTCCATTCTAGAGTTTGAAGAGCATTGCTAAAGTAGCTTATAGTTGATGAGTGCCCTACCTAAGAGTGCTCAAAGCCAAAGAAGGGAGCGTTAATTATAACAATAATAATTAATAGTTGTGTCATCCACAGACAGCTGTTTTGTTGTATTACAACTCTTCAGTGTGGCTATAGACAATCCAGTATCCCTTCGAGTATCATTAGGTAGGGTTGAAATTTTCGCTTCAGACCCAGGAGCAGATGTTCTACCCCTGCCCTTCATAGAACTGGATGGTCTGTAGCTTTACAGCTTTAAACGCTAAACATTAAAAAATTTTTCAAAAGATTTTTTTGTGTCACTTCAGTCAGCTATTTCCCAGTATTCATCAATGCAGTTCATGTTTCACTTATACTTTGTTATCATGATACAATGTATAAATTGTCTCTTGTTGGGATCATCAGTTGTTTACCATGTAAATGTTTTGGATATATATATATATATATGTGTGTATAAAGCTTTTCAGTGCACACATAGGTAATACACTCTCATTATTGGCTGAAGTATTTTGAAATGCTTATCAAATTTTGGGTCGATCTTCTATACGAATTTCTATTTCTATTTTCATAGTAGTAAAATCTGTAATCTGGTTCTGACCAAATCATGTTGGATATGCCACTTCTCCTACAATCTCTGAGCCTGGTCAGAACTGAGATGGGTGACAGTCTGGGAATACCATAAGCAGCCAGGGATTTAACTCCTAACTCCTGCCAAGAAGTCATGTGCCAGCATGACAGGGTCAAAACCCCCCCAATGCTTTACAACCTGGGGATTTGCAATTGGTCCAAGGTGGAAATAGTGTCACATGGTCAAAATCTGCAATATTTAAGTAGCCCAAATATCTCAGCTGAAAGTTGCTAAAGTGATTAGTTAAATGGTATTGGAAACTTGGAAATGTAATCTTAATTTTAGTTCTGATTGCAAATTGTGTCTGTTGAAATTGATCCTTTGAATCATTGTATTGGCAACATAATAACAGTCCAGTTCATGTGACTGTGTCACTAATTAGCTGAACTGCCTTAGTGGATGATTGAAACTACTAAATCATGCAAGTGGTTTACCAATTTAAGTATTGGTTTCAATTACAAGGTAAAACATTTAGAGAGAATCTGTGGAGGTGGAATAAATAAATTTAGCAGAGGTATTTTCACTACGAAGTTTTAAAGAGCAAAAACTACAAAGAAACTGTTGCTAACAATAAGAAAGAGACAGATTGAATTTTTGGGCCATATAATCTTGCCTATGAGGTTTTCAAAATGTCCAGAATTCAGAAGGCATAAAGGAGCAAAAGTTGCTGAAAGCAACAAAAGTGAAGGTGTAGAGAACCATGATCAGCTACATCCTGATGGGACATGGCATGTAAAAAAACATAAGAAAAAGATTTTCACTAGTCATTTTATTCACGAATAGATTTTTTATATCTCTTTTCATCTATAAATGTACACTCTTACAAAATTTCAAAAGCTTGGATTAAAAATTCTGTTCTTAAAAACGTTGATGATCTTCCTTGATTATAAAGTTCCAGTAAAACTGATAGAAAAAATTAAATGGTAAAATTCTCTGGAAGAAAATGTCAGTTTTAAAGTTGATTTGTGAGGATTTTCATTCACATCTTCCTGTGTTCAACTGTTCAAAAATGAATTTTTAGTTGATCTGTTTGAACTTTTACCTTAAAATAATCTTCATAACATTAACTTGTAATCTGATGTCATGATATTATTATAACTAGCAGAAATGAGCTGCCTGAACCAGGTTGCAAATGTATGGTTTTTAGAGATTAAATAATTACCATACACTGATTTACTTGGACTATTGGTTGTTATAGTTACAACCAATGTTTCCTTTACTTTTCCTTGTGGCCTGCAGGAAACCAGAGAGCCTGTAAGCAATTGAAGATGTGCAGTGTGAAGAAAATATTTTTACTTTATTTTATGATCATTGATCTTTTTCTGTCTATGGTTTATGAAACAAAGGACAAAAAATGGGGGTATAATAAAAGAAATGACTTGATACATTTTTCTGTTTCTTTATTTAGAAAAAAATTATATTCATTCAACAAGTATTACGAATAATTATTATTTCTAAATTTTTTACAACTACTTTTCACCTTCATCCTAATTTTATTAGCTGCATTTCACCACAACTTATTGCTCAGACCTATTGCCCTCTAGCAGTGAGCAAATTGCGTGATTGGAAAATAAAGAATAAGTCTCAGGCGGGGTTTGAACTCACATCTCCTAGGGGAAGCACTGTTTAATCCTGCCTGCTTTACTAATTGAGCCACTGAGATTTCAACTTAAAAGCAATAAATAACGCCCTTGAAAGCAGCTAATAAAATAAAGATGAAGGTGAAAAGTATCATAAAATGTTTTGGAATAATATAATTGATATATTGATTTTTCGTCATTATTTATTTTTTATCATTTATTCATTATTATTTGGTCCTATATTTTTTCTTTATGCCTTGGTTTGTACACAATAATCTTTGCATAAACATGCAATCAAATGATGCTGCTTAGAGCAAGAACAATATTACAATTGCTTTTTTGGTCACATGGCTTCATCATTGAACCCTTTTCTTCTGTATCTGAAACAATTCATGCATGACATTAAAAGAGTATGATTTTTCCTTGAGTGTGGTTATCAGTAACCTTCTGGGAATTAAGACCTCTAAGGTTTTATCTTAGTACACATTTATTTTGGGAAAAGAAAATCTGACTTTGAATCTGTGTCTCAAGAGCTTTTCACTTATGTGATAAGTCTGAATGCAATCTTTTTTTTTTAGTTGTCGCAACACTAGTTTGGGGACTAGAGCACTTCTTGCAGAGTTCCCATAACTGGGATCCTACATTAAAAATGACCTTGTGTCACATCTTGTTCTTTAGGGGAAGTGAGCAAATACGGTCATCATGGTATCTTTGTTTGAAGAGTGAAGCAATGAGAAGAAAAGTGGTATGGCAAGGCAAACTCTTAACGAGGAAGTCTGTGATTGGCCAACCAATTCTCACTAAAATCAACAGTTTTCTTTTTTCTATGTGCAAACACTTGTTTGCGTATATTTCCCTACACAGCATGCTTACACAGTAATAAATTCAGTAATCAAGGAGTAAATTACCAAGCATTTCAAGTAAAATAAGTATGTTTTATTTAGTAAAATACATGTTGCTTTGCTAATAGTATACCTTGGGGTAGAAATCTGTAAAAACTCATTTGAGTATAAAGGACAACATTACAATATTCAATAAAATGAAGATATATAGGTGATTTATTTGAAATAATTTAACACTTCTACTTAAGAAATAACAAACAATTTGAAAGCAATGATAATGTAAGGAAGATAACTCTAGAAGCAATACTGCGAAGTAGCCACCCTTAGTATCTCATAGAGATCATACACTGCAAATCATCACAAAGAACATTCAGAAAAATTTTAAAAAAATTAAGCAATGAAAAAATTAAACATTAGTAGTGAAAACTTATAGTTGAGAAAATTGATCATTTCAAAAACTTTTAAATTCATTTACTGGTATTAGTAGGGATGAAACATTGCATTGATGTTTTTCTAGATTGATGCACTCAGGAAAAAAACTGTATGAAATTTACTAAGTAAGGTTAATTAGAAAAAGCAGATACTGCAAGCAAGAATGGTGATGGATTAGGTTTAGCTACAAAGTATTTAACAAAATTTGACAGTCAAAATTTTGAGTGTATGAATGACTTTTTCTTTTTGTCATGAACAATTGATTGTTATCAAGAGAATATTCATTATTTGTGGTCAGGGAAAAAAAGAAGCTAAGGTCTGGTAACTTTTGCATTATGTATGAGAAATTAATAATTTTACAGAATTGACTTTGTTCTTTAGATTGTCTTCAAGCATCGTTAAACAAAAATTCATCAACGTTTTGCTGAGTTGGTTGAATTAGTTATGATTTGATTGATATTTTTTTATTTTATTTATTTTCATTATATCTTTTGTTTATCTTTATCTAGTAATGATTTATGTATATATGATGTGGAAAGTGGCTAGAGGCCTTATACAAAGTTGGTAGCTGACAGGAAATGTATGTTACTTCAAAACAGTAGAAGTCACTTGTGTCATACTTTAGTGGTGACCACTACTTGATACAGGAGTCCCTCAAAATAGCATGTTTTGAGATATATGTTTAGTTTTCATGAGTTCACTTGTAATGCGGTTGTCTTTTTTGGATCCTAACACCTGAATTACAATGACTGTAAAGTGAAGTTATCTTTTTTTTAGAAAAAAAGAACCATTTGGATTCAATCTATCTATCTTTATAATGAACAGTGACTTTTTCTGTTTGTATCTTAGTCTATAACTACAGATTCACCTGTAGGTTAGGTAATAGCCATTAAGGCTAATATCCCCTTCCACTACCAATGGAACAGGCAGTAGTGCATAAGTTGGATGAATCAAGATCATTCAGACATCTAGTTTGAAATAAATTCAAGGGTAAATCCCAAATTTCGAGCGGGGAGGGGTTGAATTTTTTGTTCACTTCACCTTTCTAATTAGACAATGTTTTCAAGGTTAATTTATGATTAGTTGTGGTTTTAATTATAAAAATTTCTTTATCAGCATATGAAAAATTGAAAAAATAAATTGTGCTTTGCCTGAGCTGGAGGTGATCTTCCCAATATACCTTGATCTGCACCTTATTGCTGCTTTCTATTTCTTGAGTGTACTAACAGAGTTTTATAATTAAATGAGCTCATGAAACTATACAATAATCTATCTATGTAATGAACGGTGTGACTTTTCATTTGTTTTTTCATTTATCTGTCAATAGTACATGATAAAGATATGATAAAATTAAGTGAATATATTGAATACTTTGAAAAATAAAATATATCTAGAAATTCAAATATATTTATGAATTTTTTTCTAAATTTATGTATAAAAGTGACCATCTTTCAGAAGTAATGACGTGTTTAATATTCAATGAAATTAAAGCATATCAATAAGTAGAATTTTATTGGAAAATGTAAGTTTATTTTTTTTGGGACTTGACACAAGAAGAGATACTTTTTCTTTTATAATTGAAATTAATGACATCTTTTCTCAAATGTCATATATGATCAAGTTATACTTGGACTTTTATGGATGTTAACATTTCATTCTATCAATAATTCCCTCTTGTAAGTATCCCAACACAAATTCAGTGAGTCTAGAAGAGAAAGCAAATTGATTGAAATAATTGAATTGACCTGATAAATCCATTTTTTGGGGCCAGTTTTTTCTGATGCATTTCGGAGTATTCATTGTTCATATCAACAATTGAATAATTCATTTTCATTTTGATTTTTTTTTTAATCAGAATATCAAATTTAAACTTGGTCAAGAGATTGATCAATTACGTGAACAGCTGAAGATGGATAAGAAAGAACTGGAGTCCTGGTTAGAAATGACTGCAGCAAAGGATGAAGATGCCCTAACTCTCCAGAAATATCGCAGAATGGATGAAAGTTATGTTGCAGTAAGTTCATATTTATATAATTTCTTCTCTAACCATGTAACTAGATTGCACTATCTGCTTGATTTGCTATGGAAATTATACAAAGGAAGCGATTTTTATTACTTGAAAAAGATGTGCAAGATGGTGTTATTTTTAAAAAATTTTTTGGAATAGGGCTTCTTAAATCTTTATCATTCATGATCTTTGATGAGATGAAATTTTTCTCAACCCTCCTCTCACTGATATAAAATTGATAAGTATTAGGACTATAATTAGTTTTTAGACATTAACAGTGATTAAATAGAGAAATTATTAACTACCCCCAAAATTGCCATGTTTTCATAATCTATATTAAGTTTTACAATGGTGTGATGAGGTAGATAAATTTAGAAAGTACTGGCTCCGCAATGCCTTTGATAGAGAAGTCTAGCAAATCTTTTGGAAGGTCCATGTCCAATGACTGATGCTAATAGAATGATGATGGTGATGATGATGATGATGAATATGAGAGAAAAGCAAACATTTAAAAAAAATATATTACTAAAATGTTACAAAAATGACATTTATTTAAAAAAATGAATACCTTTGAGCCGTTTTTACAAAATGCAAAAGACTATGATCAGTGATGTTTGCCGCAAAAAAATCTGATACAGAAAAATGAGTGAAGAAAATGGTGATTGGTACTACGTAAACCATGGAAGTATTGCGCAAATCATTCACATCAGGACATATTTCCATGGAACAATTGCACTCAACTGATTACCACAATAAAACAATATTCAACTAAAAGATTTTTTGAATATGAGAATTTACCCTTAAATTCAGAAATTGTTTTATGGAAAATTCATCTAGGAAAATAACTCCTGATTGAAATAATCCCCCATTGACCATTGGGTGAATTTTAAAATATTTTTATTTTCAATTTCCCAATGAGTTCCATTATTCTTAATTCTATTCAGCCAAGAATTCCACCATCAAACCAAGCAGTCCATGAATTCAAGAGTTAATTCATTCAGTTTCATATTCTGTGTATTGAGATTTTTTTCAGTTCTAAGTGAATGGCAACTCTGCAGTCAGGAGGAAAGATCAGTAATAATTAGGGACTCCTCATCCAATATGAACGACTGATTATGATGATTTTTCTTTTCTGATTTGATGAAAACTTCACTTGTGTATCAAAGGCTAAAGTTCAAAATCCATTTTTCATATAATCTGAAAGAAAAAAAACCCTAAGGCATAAAAATGGAAGAGCATCTTTTTAGATATTACTTATATATATGAAATCATCGTTTTTAAGTCACCCACTGCCTGAGGTGTACCTTAGGCTTTTCTTTTGTTATCTTCTATGCCTATTCTTGACAACTTCCCAGAATAAGGAAATGAGAATATTTAACTCATAACCAAGGTTCCAATAAGCAGTTCCTCTCTGGCATTAGAATTACACAGTTTGCAAAGAATTGGGCTGGAGAACTGGTATAAGTGAACTAAAGAGATACCTATATATTGCCCCTGGTCACAGCCAACTTGACTTGAATAAATGAATATCTGAGAGGTCAGAATTACAAAATTAACTCAAAAAACTCCATTAACAAAAAAGGAGAGTAAAGAAATTAGTAAAATATGAGGTGTGAGAGTTTATATTTGCTGATGTTTACTGGTGGAACTGTGTTTCTGAGATGAATTCATCACTTTTCATGAAGATGCAAACTTAGATTAAATTGGTGTCAGCTCAGTATACATAGAAGCCATTCCAAAGTTGTTAATAAAAAGCTTGGAGTTTTTTTACATTGCCTTTTTTCACTGGCTTCAGTATAGCAAATCACCAGCCTCTTAACTAACTGAGGGTTTATTTGGAGTTTTGATTAGAGAAAACTTGAAAAATCTGAAAGCTCAAAGTCTTCAATTTAATCTTGCCTATATCTTTTATTAGCACAGACTGTTTTGATTCCATGCTGTTTGATTTATATTGATTGATAACAATGTTGGTTTGAAATTAGCCCCAATTTTTTCTTATTTTTGTAAATTCAAGTAGTATTTTATTGATTAAGCTATTATTTATTCATTTTATATTCCAAAATAACAGATCATATTTATTAGTAAAAATATATATTAATATGCTTATATAACAAATTTATTTTGCGTAAAATAAGGGCAATCTGTACTGTAGATGCTGTACTAAAAATAAATAATTTTCAAGGATATTTGGAGGACTACTACACATTGTAACTCATTCAAGCCCCTTCTGTCCATATTAGGCTTGGATAAAGAGACCCCTAGTCATAATACTAGTACATTAAAAGTAGTAAAGTAAAGTAAAAAATCTAGACTTAAATAATAATTGTTTTTGGAGCATCTCTGGAGAAAAATCTGAGCCTTGTTAGACAGTTGGCATTTAGATGTCAACATAACCCTGTTACTTACAGCAGTACATCATCTTTTATCATACGTATAACAGAATATTTCATGATTGAACTGTGTGCTCCTGCATGAATTTTAAGAGATCTGTCCATTAGGTCTATCAATAGCTTCTTTCAGTTTTGCATGCCAAGCAAACATTTCCTATTCATGAACAAGCATATATACAACAACAAACTTATATGCATTTTTTTGTCATATAAATTTTAATGGCAAAATGATTTCTAGCACTGAAAAATACACCTTCATCATTAATCAATATTTTCGATCACATATAGATGAGGAAAAAATGACTAGCTTTCTTAAAGTAGCATATTTTGCATGGTAAACTCAATCATAGCTGTCCTAAAAGGAAATTAGGTTTGTCAGAACAGATTACTCCCTTGTAATGTACATAGAGGATCTGAAATTTTAAAGTTCAAGAATATTGTACAGAATTCCTAATCATGACTTCATAGACAAGTGTCTGAAAGACTCAGAATGCCCAGCTTTCTTTCACTTGGATAAGATTCAGGGATGTGATGTTGAGTTTAGTCTTTAGTCAGTACTTGATAGACTTTCTGATTTTCTCATTTTGAAAATTTATCATCTGTAATCTACAGTGATAGAAATGGGTTTAGTGTCAAGGGGCTGGATTTAGCGCCGGGGCGCCAGATTTAGGGCTGCTAGATATATTAGCCCCCTAAAATATAAATTACCAGAATTGATCTAAGGAGATAAATTTTATTAAGTAGTATGTTCGTTGCTTAAGCACAAAAACAAGATTAGTACACAGTTAGTTGGTTTGTTAACAAAACGAAGAAATAAGAAGAAACAAAGAGGTTAACAACAGTGCCAGGTTTAATTAATGAGTGAATTAGAATAAACTAAGACCAGAGTTTCTGCCGACATGATATGTGGAGGGATCTACCAGGATAAAAGATGTAAAGATAAGAAGAATAAAGGGAAAGGAATGTCACTAAGTAAATGTGAGATAGTCTATAGAATGTCCGTCAGTATGGTCATCCTAGTAGTAGCCACTAAGAAATTATCTTAGGAAGTCCGACCTAACTATGATGAGAGTGCTCAACTTAGATAGGATGAGTTCTTGAGATGAATATGTGATGATGTGTGTGTAAGAAGAAAGTGTGTATAAGAACTATACAAACTATCCTAACTAAAGAGAGAGAGAGAGAGAGAGAGAGAAGAGACAAGCTTACCTCGAAGCTGTCGGAAGATAGATAGATTTATTTATTTATTTATCTGTCTGTCTGTCTATCTATCTATCTATCTATTTATCTATCTATTTATTTATTTATTTATTCATTTATTTATTTATTTTACCACAGTTTAAATATCGTAAAGCTAACAATCTGCTGATTGGCAGTTCTGTGTGACGTCAAAAGGGGATCAAGGAATTTACCATTTCTGCAGAGAGGTAGGGGTTAGAAGTAGATCCTTTCCAAAGGGTAGGTAACTCCGTATATGTATGATTTTCTTTAGGTGTAAAAGGTGGGCTCTACACAGGTATATAGCAAAGCTTTGTTTTGTGTCACCATTAGCAGACATTATAAAAAAAAACCTGAAAATTAAGAAAGTATTTGCTGTATCTACCCCTAATATCCATCCTTGGTAATATATGGCTATTGGCCAGTAATGTCTTGAAAAAGGCAGGGGAGTGACATTTTGATCCTGGGCAGAGTGCGCAGATACTCAGATCCTTGGTAGAAGTGCCAACCCATGTGTAAAAAATCCTGTCATTTTCAACAGGTACTGTTCTATTAATAAAGATAAGGATATGAAAGTAGGAAGAATAACAATTCTTTGGGGTTGGTGATTCTTTGAGAATACCTTAAGAGTATGAAATATAAGCACGTGGGAAGTTCGTCAAATAGTGGATTTGACCATTCCAATGGACCTTTCGATGAAACTGAAAGAGAGATAGATAAACATCAATCCCAAAAGTATGTATATTGTTAAATAGTAAGGTGATGTTCATGCCCATTATCATTGGATCACTGGGAATAGTCCTAATGACCCTTGCAAAGATAATTGGAACAGTTAGAGATCCAGTAAGAATTGAGATGGTGTAGAACATAGAACTGCTGAGGTCAGCAAGAATATTGAGATGAGTACTGGAGATATGAGAAGAATTGTTGTTATTTGATTCCCTAAGATGGCAGCCACATATATCTTCCAAGAAAACACAATCCTAATATTAAAAGAAGAGAGGATGGATAGTAATGATAACAAAAACATGCATCATTATTTACTAATGGTGATCAGATCTTTTTATTTTGTTTTTTTGAATTTCTAGTATTTTTAGTGTTTTGTATTTTTTAGAGTGATTATTAAGAGTATCTGAAGGGATTTTTAATAGTTGCTGAGTTATTTTCTTCATAGTACAGCCAGTCTGTTCTATTGATTTATGTATTGATCCAGTCATGTTCATATGGTCTAGCCAATACCTTCTTGTTCCTCATTTTACTGACAATGATTTATGAATTACTCTACTTGCTGGCATCCAGGATGAGCCCAATTTTGACTTGTAAAATTTTGAAAAAGAAATGAGTATTTAGTTAAAATAGTGCTTTTATAAAATTAAGTATTGATCAGGCTCAATGCTGCTCAACTTCAGGGATTGAATTAGATCAAGTGCCTTTAGCGTGATTTGACATTAAGCATATATGGTATGTTTTTGGAAGTTAGAAAATGATTTCTGCAGTTATCAAAAAATATTGATGCATATTGCCCACATTCCAACTGAAAGAAATTGTTAACTTTAAGTAAAGAAAACTTTGTGTGCATAAGGCTGCTTAAATAGATTCTCTGCAGTGTCAAAAATATTGTTTTGGCTTAGGGATATAAAATATGACTGCTGTCTCTTGCAATCAATGAAATACTGCATGATAAAGTAAAATCATGTCCATTCAACTTGGGAAACTATTCAAATCGGTGGAGGGGGGACAAACACTGTGATATTTTTTTAAGAATGAATGACAAGATCGTTTCTTTATTTTATCTTTTTTTTTACTTGATTTAATCTCCTGGATAATTTTTAACACTTCATTTTCATTGTTGATGAATTATGCCTACTGTCTGCATGCCAGCATTGACTATTGTTTTTAGCTTTCAAATATGTGCTTCAATATGCTTGATAGAGGAAATACAGACACAAAGGTTTGGCTCATTGTAAAGTTTTTATGATTTTTAGGATTATTCAATGCTAATTATAATATGACTCATTTCAAATTGATATGTGGAGTATTTAAATACCAGAACCAGTCAGTTGTCAACCAAATGTATTAGCAATGGAGAATCTGATATTAGTTAATCTTACATTTTTGGTAATGGCTATTGAGTTGCTTAATTCAAAGCTTTTTCCATAAGCCATGAGGGTTTCCAATAAGCTACCAGATATTACACTTTGACAATCTCCTGATAGAACGTCAGCACTGAGCTGGTGGAGCCATTCAGATTAAATGTAAAGGAATGGAAAATTGATAAATTTATAGAAATACTTGCAGGATTGTCAAAAAGTTTTAGGTAAAGAATTAGAGATAAAAATAAGATTGGGGACCCTGCTTACGGATGTATGAAAGAAAAGGTGAGCCCCAAAAGATTATATATTTACCAAAATTTTTGTTGATATTTTTTCATCAGTTATAGTGAGCATTATGCATTTGCAAAATATTCCTAATATTTCAAAATTAAAATCTACAGATCAGGATTTTCACTTGCAATGGTATTTTCAAATTGCTAATTTATCATCTCAAAATGATGAATTGATCTTGCTAAAAAATTATCCAACTAATCCTTTTTTGGTTGAATTCTTTTCTGCAATCAGTTAATTTGAAAACAAACTTTCTTTTGCTTACCATGTTGATTTTTAGAAAGTTAACTCAGCCAGACAAAATCTATTGAACTTTTGAGGGATAAGAATAGAACATTGTTTAAGCCACAAAGTAAGGTTTTTCAACTAATTTGCCAGACTTTTTTCTTCTTTATTTTGTAATTCAATCAACCAGAATAAAAGAAGAAATTCCAAAGGAATTGGAAGCTTATGCTGAAGGAAAAACAATTTTTATCAATTAGCTTGGAAGGAGGTTGCTGGATTAAAAAAAAAAAGACTTTTTGTAAATCTACTCATTTTGAATAGTCTCATGGGATTTATCTATTCAAAAGAAAAGGAAGAAACCTCCACCTTACAAAAAGCCCAGTAGTTGTAGCAGTAGACTTAACATTAGTTTTGATGTTAAGTTTTTATTCTTTCATTTTTGCTAAAAGTATGTTGAAATAAATTTCTGAAAATATTTGTATCTATCTATTTAGAAATTGTCTGTCTCTTTTCCATTTTACATAATTGAAAAATGTTTTTATATATAACTAAATATAACTGTTGAGTTATAGAACATTAATCTTTAATTTGTAGGCAAATATTAGGAAAACTATAGCAGTAATTTTTGACAACAATTATTTTGGAGCAGTCCGATAATTAATTTAATATACATTTGAGAATATTCATGGTTATATTCATCAACTTCATTCAAAAGGTGCATTACAGCCTGAGGTATTGAATTAAGGTACCCCTAAAATGGATTAACTAGAAGAATGCCAAAAAAAAACAAAAAAACACCCTGGTTAATTTGGAACATAATCATAATATGGTTGGATGTGTGTTAAAGCTAACCCCAATTATCATCTGATTTCTGTCTGTCTGTCTATCTGTTTGTCTGTCTGTCCACCCGCCCACCCAATAGGGGTTTGAGGCACAGGTCAACCTTGGGTCCCCCTACTCTTATATATATGTATATAGTATGAATAAAAAAGAACTAATCTTTTTATACCATGGTCTACTCATGGCCATGTAAATCCACCCTATGTGCCTCATGGTTGAAGAAAGTTTGTGAAGTCTGTCCATCTTCTGATATAAACATGGTGGGAAGAAATTTCATTTCTGACTTGGAAAATAACTTTTCATGGAGAATCTGATAGTTTCATTGTACCAAATATGCCTTTATTAACAACAATTCATTTATAGCTACTTTTCAGCCCTACCAATACCGGGCATGCTAGTTATTATATAATTTCCAAAACATTGTTTGATTTAATTCTTACAATAGTGACTTTGATTCAAGTTCGATTAATGGAAAATGCTAGATTCTTAGGTTTGCAGTCCAACAATGTTTCTCTGAGAAAACAGGTTCTTTTGACAAAGGAATCGAATCAACTTGTAGAAGAGACAAACTTTTAGCTAGAGATTCAAAATGTCACTTCCTCCTCCGACCCCTATAAAACCCCTGGATGCGCATGGTCCAATGCTCACTTGCTCCAGCACCCCTAGCTGGTTACGCTTCTAATGTAAGCAGTTCAGACAAACTCTGCTTTGATGCCAGAACTATCAAGACAAGAAAGCTCCTACCTTTTGCCATCTCTTCTTTTGCTCTCCTCCTAACATAACTTCTCAAGATTGATCGTATTTATGTTATCCTTACATGTAACTCAACTTCATTCTTCAATTAAACGTACATCTTTTCCCTGGCCCAAATATCTGTATGTGTGCATTCCACTTTATTTCAATACGTGTCCAACTTCATACTTGGCGTGCATTCCATTCTCTTCGTACAGCATCCTTCTTTCCTCATCTCCAGGGCCGGCACGCTACACACCAAACCCGAGGAGACCAAATCTCCTCTTCACACAACCCTCCATCATGTCGGCATTACCAGTTTTAGGGCTGCTAATTATATTAGCCCCCTAAAACACGTTACTTACCAGGATTTATCTCCTTAGATCAATTCTGGTAATTTATATTTTAGGGGGCTAATATAATTAGCAGCCCTAAAATTGCATAAATAACAGACATGTACTATTTGTTAGTAATTCAATTTTACATTTCAATGAAGTAAATCAGCTTGGTCTTTCCTAACCAGTAACACAATTCTAGGGACATTTTCAAATAGATATATCCTGCATATCAATCTCAGTTGACAAGCTTGCATGAAATTTGTTTCAGTTGCGATTTCTACAAAATTCTAGTGTTATTGCGACTCGTAATTTCATTTATATACCCATGAGAAAATCCCTGCTCTAAGTTAACTGCTGAGAGACTGGGCTTTGGGTTTCTGTTAGTGGTTAAATAAAATAAGCTTTTGAGATATGCATTTTGTATTTAAAAACTCTTTCAGTAGTAGTTAGAAATTTGAATGTTTTTATTTATCATAAGCTAAAAAAAAATTAGCTTATAATAAAGTGAAATTACGAGTTGCGGAAACATTAGAATTTTGAAGTAAAAACATTATAAGCAATGACCAACCCCTGAACAAAGAAAAAAGAAAAAGATAAGATACATGAATAGAATAAGAGGAAGATACTACACCCTAGAAAAATAGATATCCACCCCCCAAATCCTAAATAGAAATCTAAAATAAACTGGGTCATTTGCCTGGAAAAGTCCAAACACAGCAGAAACATAAACATGTTTGTGTAGCGGATCCTTTACTTCATTTTATTTATGTGTATATATATATATATATATATATATATATATATATATATATATTCCATTTGTATTTGGAAAGTCCTACTGTATCAGATATATGATAGGCAACCTCTCACACTTGGAGTGCTGGATGACTTCTTGTGTTGCTGGTACTTAGTACAGTCCCCCGCACCTGCATATATTACCAAGCTATATTTAAAAGTGCCTTTAACCAAAAAGAAGAACATTTCATACATTTACAAGGTTGAGTCTAAAAAGTTAGATTAATGAATGTTTAACACTCAAATTATATTTTTACCGGTTTGGGAAACTATATTTTATCTATTTATATTTGTATGTGTTTATATTGATTAGTTATGAGCTAAGCCCTACATAAAATGTCAGTGTCTAACTACCCCCCCACCATTGATTTCACTATAGATCAAACACACTGCCTTTCATCTACCCCCACACATTCTTTCTGTCCATTCTTTATTAATTACGGTGAGGAGATTGATTTTCTTGAAGACTAAAGAGAGCTGCTGACCATCACAATATTTACATTCTTTGATTGCCTGGCTCCTAAGAACCACAAAACCACTATCCTTTAATTATAGAGAATCAAAGTCTGCTCTCTATAAAAGCTGTTATTGGTAAATTCTATTTAATTTCTAAGATCAACTTGGACAGCCTATTGATTCAATGTAAATTGACTTGAAAGTAAAATTTTTTTTCCCCAATTTGGATATATACTTTTATCAATTTAGATTACAGGCAATTGCTCAATTGGTAGAATTATACTATTATTCTGCTTGTTTATATGCATATCTTTTACGCTTTCTAAAAATTGTCCTTTCTCTATATATCTCTCATTTTTTCTTTTCTCTCACCCACTCATACTTACAATGTAATGAACAAGAGTAAGAATGTAAGAGGGTGCTTATGCTTGGATGCGTGCAAAAGGGACTCTTCACTAAAATTTTCAGTTATTTATCACTCCTCCTTCTCTAGTCTGAAGCCTAAAAATTAAGTTCTAGTCGTAGCAATAGACTGCAGAAATATAGATGGTAATCAATAAAAAACACGTTAGTTTCATTTGTATATTATAACTATTATGGGTAAATTCCATAGGTGATAAATTACTTTAAGAAAATGACATACTTTGATTGCAGAAATATATATGCTAGAGTAATGATTATTTTGTATATAGGCTCAGCCAGTATGTAATATTCTTATAAATATTATAGATATTAAAAGTTAAATTCTGTCTTAGCGATAATCAAAGAAATATATAAAATGCATGCAAATACACAATGATATAGTAGCAAAGCAGATTTGAATTGTAACTTCTACCCCCAACTATAAGTAAATTGCAGCACAATTGGAGTTCTGTAAGACAGCCCATCTAAGTGGGTTACTCTGACAGAAAAAAATATACAGATTGTCAGCTGCCATAACTGATCCCAAGCCTGGTTGAGAAACGGGGAGGATCCTGGCTCCGTAAAAATCTACAATTGCTACAGAAACAATGAATAAATCCTCAATGAACAAATTCTATATCGTTCAAAATGAAGTCATACATTACTCAATATGCCTTGTTGCATAGGATAACCTTTGCTGTACTTTACTGATGCAAATTTGCTTACACTGCATACCTGATTTATTTATGTACAATCAAATAGGCTGATCAAATGTTGATTTTTTTTTTATCATCAAGGAATCATGTGGTGATAGAGGCAGTAATTGTATTATTTAGCCTGTAGGTTTTTCTATTCTCCTTTATTCTATAAACCAATCTTTAATAATCCATTTCCATATTGCTAGGACTGTTGAAGTCTCACCAAAGCCCTGTTAACTGTACAGTTTGGGGTCATGTTCCGAAATCTGTCCATTGCCAGTCTCCCAAAATGCAAGACAAGAGGTTGGATCTTTTTCAGTTCTGAGATGTCCATCTCTTAGACTGGTTATCAACTCTGCTCTGCTATTTATCCATAGCTTGTTGGGAGAAATATATCTTTGCCTTTACCAAGGGTATTATTATGAAATGAATGCAAACTGTTTCAGCCAGAGTTTGAATTTAGTTTAACAATTCCATTCTTTGTGCTGCAAACTGTCAGGCCACCTTCCTGTTCATGTGTGTTGGTATCTTAATTGATGCATTGATTTTCAGAAAGTAAAGTAACACGTCATGATCTTTCAGATTAGAAATTAACAGAGATATTAACATTTGTTTCAATAAGTGAGTAGTGTTATTTTCTTCTGAAGAATATTTGTACCGGTTGAATAGTCAGAGAATTTAGTTCTTATGCAAGGTTAAACAAATGATATCATAGGGAAAGAATTTAGCAAAATTAACAAACAGGAGAAAATTATAGTAATTCATCAGGCCTGAAGAGTTTTTGTGATCTCTGTAGATAAATTTGATATTTTTCTGTCTCCAAAGAAAATATTATCCCATAATTTCTGTATCAAAGTTTGCATAGAGCAAGATTTATGGTGAATTGGTTGAAGTGAAAATCTGCATTGTATATTGATCACCTAAGCCTCTCTGATCATAGAGACATGAATGACCAATTGGAAAAGGATCATGTGAGA